>OX439137.1:9804531-10129531 GCA_949318235.1 Ecdyonurus torrentis
ATATATATTCTAATTGTGTTCTATGATACTGCATAGTAAAACAGAGATACTCAACAAAATTCAAATTTTGATATACTGTAGCAATATAGAGAAGCTTTGGGACTTAAATGGTTAGTAAATATATTACTATTTTGTACTTGTGAACCAAATTACAGAATAATTTAATTTAAAAAATTCGTATCTTTCTACTTGTAAGCTGCAAAACTAAAAACAACTTTTTATTAGTCTTAATTAAGATGAGTTGAGCTGGGTACTCAGCATTCTCAAAAATTTAAATAAAATTTTAATTATATAAAATAAAAATCTGAAAGACACTTACTTTTACAAGTGCAAATTCTCTATAGTCAAAAAATACAATATCCTTAACTCGGTGGTATACACCGTCATTGCCCTCTAATATATCAGTTGTTTGAGATATTACTACAATATTCTTCTTTCTTTCTCCTCCGTTAGTCTCACTGAAAAAAAAAATATATATATATGTCTCCAGCAGGTATCTATTTTATAGGCATTGATAAGAACAAAACATTAGTATTTACATCTCAAAACGTTTGATGGGATTTACATAAATATCGTAAAGTTTGTCTCAAATCGCCGTAGTCGTGATAAGAAAATTTCGATTTATACAACCAGAGTACAACATTTTCATACTAATTTTTAACTGTTTCTGGGGGTATGTTCCGTAAGGCTTCACGAGAAACCCGGTACCGAGAAAGGGGGCGTGGCTCACGAGTTTTCTATGATAAACAAGAGAGTTACGCCCCCTTTCTCGGTACCGAGTTTCTCGTGAGGACTTACAGCACCCCTCCCCCCCCCCCCCCCTGGTGTCATGAATACACTATTCTCACAAATAAAACACTTGATGGGATTTACATAAATAAGATTAATTGGTCTCAAAACCCAACTGTAGCACCGTAGCAGTGATCAGAAATTTTCAATTTATGCAACTCGCACAACATTTTTATACTATTTTTTGTCTGTTTCTGACTTCATAAACAGAAATATTCACGCAAATTGCATACTTTACAGTTTTTTCACGCTATCTTGTGGGGTCACACTTACATTCTGGTAAAATTATCATCAGTTTTCTTGATCACATTTTGTTTCTAATGATTAAAAAGAACATTTTGCTTCATGTTTTCTATGCCTTTAAAGTTTTTCATGCTCTCTTGTGGACTACATTTACATTCTACGTAAAAAAAAAATTATCACCTTTGTAGATTTGATTTTGTGTTTAATTATTATAAAGAATATGTCCTTCTATGTTGTCTCTAGCTTATAAGTACTTTCAATAATTACATTGATAACGTATACCATATTCTCTTAGATTTTTCTTTATTTTTATTAAATTATATATAAAAAAAATTACTTTAGAAATCAATGAGGAAGTCTACACGAAGTTAACCCCTATGTTTGAATACGTCATTAGAAAAAGTAGTAGATAAACTTAGCATAGGCAATTACCTGCAAAATTGGCGTTTTATTTAATAAAAGAAGAAAAAAAAATCAATTTCCAACCCTTTGCCGACTGTGACGTCATTTGTTTACATTCGATTTTCATTTGTCTTCTGGATTTCAAACGATCCCATTGTTGAAAGGCGGCCGTTGGCCGTTAATTTTTTTGAATTTGTAGCAGTTGCATGAAATCCAGAAAACAATTGAAAATCGGATGTAAACAAATGATGTCACAGTCGGCAAAGGGTTGGGAATTGAAATTTTTAATTTTTCTTTTATTAAATAAAACATCATATTTCCAGGTAATTGCCTATGCTAAATTTATCTACTACTTTTTCTCTTTCAAATGACGTAATCAAACATAGGGGTTAACTTTGTGTAGACTTCCTCATTTTCACACATATACCAGGATTTTAAAATTGGAAAATTATAATCGCTCAACATTTTATGCTTTGTCTCAAAACTTTTTATGCTTACACATTTATCATTATTAATTTAAATGTATATGGTGCCTTAACAGTATCAACTATACTGTTAAAATTGGTTAATAGAGCACACAATTTTGCGTTATGAGGGTTAGGCCAGGGTAGATTATCTGAAGAGTTAAACAAATTATTTATAGTTTTTATTATTGTGGGAACGATTGATCATATGATATAGGATGTATGCGGATGACGTCATATTTATTGCGCTTGCAGAGGCCATACTGGAGCAGGGGGGGTTCACAATCAGCTGTAACGTCCTTTGTTCCGTAAAATGCAATGTGATTCTTATGGGCAAAACGATTCACGTGACGTCACAACACCTTAGTGAGCTTACCCTGATACTGGAGTAGTACATAACATTGCTTAGCATAGGACAAACTTCATTTAAGCCAATTTTTTTTGGGAAATCAGTTAATTTTTTGTTATTGCTTTTTTTTTTTCTTACATACTTGAGACACTAATTCAATATATTTACAGAATCAATGCCCTCTTAAAGATTATAAGCTATTACTACTTTATAAGTACTATTATAAGTTATTACTGTATATGTTATTACTACATAAAAATAAGAAACAACTTGTCTATTGACCCAAGCAGTTCATAGTAACAGGTTGTGACAACAAGCATTGGTCTTGTCAAAAAATATACATATAACACAAGAAAAAAAAAAGCAGTGCTGAGAAAATAACACCAGAAATCCGAAATAATTGTTCACCAAAAATTGACATAAGAAAATTGCATTAATATTCATATGAATGTGTAGTGCGCATCAATACATCAAATTAACATGTGTTTGAATATAACCTAACGAAAATAATATTAACGTTATTTATAATTTACTCTGGTAAATCATTCTGAAATGTCAGGGGACCACGAAAACTTGTATAGCTTTTGTAGCCTCTTAATGAAAACCATTTTATCAATGTTAAACAAGCCTAAGTTAAATATATCATTACATAAGAATAATAAAAAATAATAATGTTACAGTGAACTACCTGGGTTAATTATATAAAGGCGTAGAAAACCATAAACAAAAAATATGTATAATATCCTAACATACATAAATAATAAATATCAACGGTAAATTGGCTGGAGTCATTGATTTCTAATTTATTTTTCATTTACAAAATGACAGCTGCGGGTTTGTGACATAACAGCTCACCAGTCCACGCGCGCGGAAACAGGCAAGCTGTGATGTCACAAACCCGCAGCTGTCATTTTGTGAACGGAAAATAAATTAGAAATTCATTGACTCCGGCCAAATTAACGTTTATATTTAGGCATGTTAGGATACTAGACTTGTTTTTTTGTTCAACGTGTTCTACGCCTATATAAGATATTTCTATTAAGTGCTGGATATTTTTTTACAATTTGAAGTTATTATTAAGTTTTAAATATTAAAGATTAATTAAAACAAAAGCCAAACATTGGTTTGTATACTTACTCATCAACAAAATCATCACCTGATAGTACCCAACTCGCAGCAACAAAAACGGCATTAAATCCATATGCTGGTCTTCTACAACCGATGCGTACAATGCAAGCCTTAAAGAGAAAGTTCAGGGGTTACAACATATAGCTTCTTCAATGTTAGTTCATGAAATGAACTGTTCATTAACTCACATATGATGACCCAAAGCCCGTCCGTAGCCCCATGGTAGCACCTTAAAATTGCGCTCATCCTGCGAGATATGCAACCTGATACAACATTTCTATAGTAAAGCCGACGTAAAAGTTACGGGACGGGTTGCATATCTCGCAGGATGATCACGAGTTTGCGGGCTACGGAAGGGCGTTGGGTCATCATATATAAGTTTATGAACAGTTCTTTTCATTATCTAACATTGAAGAAGGCATGTTGTAACCCCTGAACATTCTCTTTAAAGAGAGGAAACACAGCTTGTAAGAAGAAAAACTTCTTTTTTTTACTTCTTTTATGAATATATAGAAATAAAGATATAATACTTAATATGTCTTTATTGAAGAAATTTAATATATATATATATATATATATATATATATACCAGTATATAGATGCTTACCCGTTAAAATGAACATTCTACACTTTACTAATTCCAAATTCACCCATATAGTTCTGCTGTTAAAATACATAGAAGCGCCAAATTAGAGCGTTCCTATTGAATCAAATTCTTGAAGTGCAGCTCGTTCATTTCGACGGGCAAACATCAATATAATATATATATCGTATATATACACTATAGTATACAATCTTTTTACACAAATGCTATAAATTTTAATTACTATTATTATCTTAACATGCAAGCTAAATTTTAATTTCGTGACCGCAGTATTGACCATAATTTTTATAGGAATGGAAAAAGAGACTGATGGAACTTTTTTCTCGATCAGTTAAAAATTGTTTAGTGTAATTTGTTTTAATTTAAGCTCCTTTTCATTAAATTTATTCATTTCATTACTTTCTGATGAATAAAACCAGGGACGTATTTAGGGAGAAGGGTTCAGGGTCCGGACCCTCCCTAAGGTCTGAAAAAGCATAGGAAAAGTGGGTGGTTTTCCCCCGTTGCCTGTGCTCACTATCGGTTGGACCCCTCCCGTTGCAAAATCCTGAATACTCCCTTGTATAAAACTACTGCTGTGGTTTGCATCTTTAGAAAAGACTAAAATTAAAAAAATATAAATAAATTAGTAAATAATTTTCTTACCATCCAAGGACATTCAGAAATGTCGTAGACATAACCCTTAGTCTTATTTGCTCGTTCTACTTTGATTTTATCTCCATTTTTTAAGTCAGGTCTGTTCATATATTTATTGGCTACAAATTCTCTATGTGATTGACCTATAAGCCGATTTTAATAATTAGTAAACTAAATAGTAGGTTCTCCTTTTTATAGTGCTTGCATTTTTTTTTAATTATCAATAAATATTAATGAATTTTTTAAATATAGATTTGACTGTTCCTTTTATTATTATTATAATTTTTTTTAAATATTTTCTTAAACACTTCTACAATTTTATCCAACCAAGGTCATGCCTTATCGATTGAATTTATTATGTATTGTGTGTTAATGATAATAAAATAATAATAATAATATATACCTATTTTCTTCTCATTATATTATATCATATTTTTGTATTATAATAAATTTAGAAAGCATGACCTTAGAATTTCAAATGCGTTTAAACATCATATTTTGTAAAATTATTATTTACGGTGGTTTTCAGACATTTTGTTTTACTATTATTATTAATTTTTGTAATGTATAAAAAATTTGAGGCAGAAAATTAAAAGGTGCATTGAAAAATGTAAAAATATGTTAAAGAAATTATATTTATGCTATAGATAATTTTCAGCACCGCAATTGGTTCATAACAACATAATGTATGTATGCTATTATATATACTTCACAAGTATTATATAATATGTTGTACAGCATAATTACTTTTGTGTTTCTAGTTTGTATCATTTATGCTGTAATTATATAATACATCATAAACTATACGTAACTTATTATTTCCGTGCACATAACGAAGCTATAATTACTAATACATATTTATATAAAAAAATATATATATCTAAAAAAAAATATATAAATGCTTAAGTTTAAATGATAAAATAAATTTTGTAATTTTTTTTTTTTTTTTTTTTTTTAAGTTTTAATCGTTTATTTTGTATTGCTATCAAATTTAATAATTTCATTTGATTTCTTTTGTAATTATTTGACTAAAACCAAATAAAGAAATAAACTATGGTTACGGTGTGTGTATAGGTCTGAAGTACGACATAAAAGTTAAGCTACACGTTAGTAGATAATGGCCACAGTCTTATATCATATTTGATGGCATTATTTGACATATATATTATAAGACGATGGCACCACTGAAAACTGAACTATCTATAGTCTCCGCGCACCTCAAATTTGGAACATCTGCACTCTCCGCCTCTCCCGAACTTGAAGCATCTCTTACCAGCGCTACATTACAGATGCTTCCATTTTTGGAGAGGCGGAGAGCGCAGATATTCCAAATTTGAGGCGCGCGGAGACTATAGATAGTTCAGTTTTCCGCGGAGCCATCGAAGAAAGGATTCAGAGCTATTGTAAGATAGGCTCTCAATGTACCTTAAATGTCTTCTGACTCCCTATATAAATTTGTAGACAAGCATGGTTCAAGCTTTTAATATATACTCTAGCGCCGCAATTGGCAGCTAAAACTACTATTGCTAATACTGCTTCACAAGGTTTGAGGTCTTGTTGACACCTGAGCGCAAGAATTCCATGTGGTTATCTCTGTTTACGACATATATTATATCGTGTCTGACTTTTGGTCAGCCTTATCATTATAGTTCAAATAGTCCCCAAACGTATCGCAGTGTTCTTGAGAGAGGGAAATTTAAAACATCATGTCTAAAAAATCAGCCAAGAGTCGGAAGGCATGTAAGGCTTTCGCAATGTCTCTCACATGTCTTCCAACTCCCTATGCTAGCGCGTAGTCTAATATGAAACGACGCTGCGCCAATAGTAGTGACATCTGGAACTAAAAGCTTCGTAAGCTTAACATTGTAGTTCAGGTGTCGCGTGCGGTGTCGCTAGTGTCGCTGGACTACAAAAAGTGCCTGGAGTTGGAAGACATGTGAGAGACATTGAGGCTTCCGACTCTTGGCTGATTTGTTAGGCATGCACGAGTTAAATTTCCCTCTCCATGTAGGAAACACTGCGATTCATTTGGTAACTATTTGAACTTTTATGATAAGGCTGACCAAAGGTCAGACACGATATAATATATGACGTAAACAGTGATAACCACTCGGAATTCTTGCGCTTAGGTAACAACAAGACCTGAAACCTTGTGAAGCAGTATTAGTAATAGTAGTTTTAGCTGCTCAAAAAATTAGTGCATTACTTTAGTTACGAATCCTAACTTATTTACGATATACACTTTTAAGATATTATGAGTAGCTAAAATAATGCATTTTAGCAAAAAAAATTATGTATATAAATAAATAACTTAGCTAGAAAACACTTAAAACAACTTACATTAGATATTTTTAATAACTTGCTAAAATGCTTTATTTTTGCTACTCGTAATCACCTAAAAGTGATTATCTTAAATATGTTAATATTCGTAACTAAAGTTATGCATTATTTTTTTAGAGTGTATACACATTGATAGGCTCTCTTTGAAATGCTTTTTATTACGATGTGGAAGTATACAGTATAGTAGTAGTATTACATATTTATTACCTACAACATTTGACGTCACTTGAAGAAAATATGTACTTGTTAAATAATTAAAATACATATAAATATCATTCCTAAAATTTTGTTACTATAAGAATGAAATTCATTTGCTTTCAATGTGTACCTACCCACACACGAAATAATTACTATACTACTCTAAAGCAGAAATGATTTTATTTATTTTATTTTTACACTAATAATAAATGTTAATATAGTTCATGAATAAAGTGAAGGAAAAACAATATAGCGTATAATGAGATGCAACTGGGGAATAGTAAAAGTAATTTAATTATGCTGAGCTGAATATCTTAACTATTATCTTATGTAGTATAATTATTCTTAAAAATGGTGCATTACTTTAGTTACGAATACTAACTTATTTAAGATAAACACTTTTAAGTTATTATGAGTAGCTAAAAAATATAATTTTAGCAAATTATTATGAATTAGCTTAAAATACTTAAAACAACTGAAATCAGCTATTTTTAATAATTTGCTAAAATGAATTATTTTAGCTACTCATAATAACTTAAAAGTGTATATTATCTTATTATAAGTTAGTATTTGTAACTAAAGTAATGCACCATTTTTTATAGTGATATAATATACAATATAGCATAAATTATAGTGTTATAATGCATAAACGCATAATGTTAAATTTAAAGAATCTGAATAGTTAGTAAAATACAAGTTAAAAAATTATTAAAGGAATTTTTCATGGAAAAAATATAATGATTAAAATATGAAAGAAAAAAAATTATATATATATAATATTTTATTATCAAATATTAAATTGATGGTATGATTATCAAGTTTTAAATTACTTATTTTGATTTTCATTGTGGCTTCAAAAAAAAAAAAAAATAATAATAAAAAAAAAGTTTGAGCAATTTTTTGTATTGTTACTACAGTTTTGATTTACATAATATAATTATGGAAATTTTTGTATGACTAATTTTTTTCGTTTGTATGATGTTTAATTATTTTTTGTAGGTTATAAATTATAACAAATGATATATTATGTTAAGTGAAATAACCTATGTATGAACCAGCCGATAAGGCTTGGTTGAATGTTTTAAACAATTACAGTGCATGTAGCTGTGTTAATGATTGTGTATGTAGTATTTTGAGATACATAAAATTTAATGTTATTATTATTATATTAATTTGAAATTTGCAAAGGTACAAAGGTGTTCAATCAGACCCTGATGAGTCACGTTGAATAATTGGAGAATAACACAAGCTAAATACAGTTAAATATAATATTACATAATAATCAGAAGAACTTTCTAATATTATAGCGTGAATAAAATAAAAACGACAAATAACAAGAATTTAACATTAATAAAGAGAAGAAATAAATGAAATGAAAAAAATAAATGTGAATACAATGATGTTACAATAAAATTTTATTCTACACCTTTACTTTAAGGTAAAAGATTTTATTATTATATTACTAAGATATTAAAATTAACTTACGACGAGCGTAGACAACGCACAGGAGACAAACAAGCACTAACAAAATGTGCTTCATTTTTGAAAGTAAAATATTTTATTGATTTTCACGGTATTTATACCTTTTCTATCGTTTGTGCATCGTATTGCTTCAATAATTTTACAACACAATGTTTTTTTAAATAATTAAGATATGATATCTTTTTTTTTTTTATTTTTTTTTTATTTGTTATATAGAACTTTAGTAAAGGACGAAAAAAAAGCATATCATTGGGAGGGGACATCAATTTAATTACGTTGGAACATTATATAAATTTCAACAAATAACATGACCTTCATCGACCTGTCTTTATATGTGTAAATTATGACTGAAAATTTTAGCCCGAACCTGTTTATATTAACAAAAAAAAAATTATAAAAAATATTTATCTTCAGTTACGACAAATTTTAAAAGACATTTATTTTATAATATAAGTTAACCATAGTCCTTAAAGCGACTCTCCAGACCAGACAACATGCCCTTTTATTTCAATAAACACTTAATGGGAAATCCCAAAAATACAGTTATTTTCTCCAAGAACCCAATCGTGATGCTTTAAACGTAAAAGAAAATTTTCAACTTATGCAACCCGCAACACTTTTTCTATTGACATCACTAGCCATGACGTCAGAAATAGTGTGTTTTTGCCTGCTTTACAATTTTTAGTACTCTTTTGCAGAGTTACATTTGGGTAATAATAAAATTCGATAATGTTTCTGAGTGTCCCATTTTGTATTAATTGAAATAAAAGTGCATGTTGTTAGGCCTGGAGAGTAGCTTTAAGTTATAATATCATGAGTGCTTAAAGGAATAGACCAGAGAAAAACAAGGGAATTTATATCACAGAACACTTGATGGGACTTACATAAATAACATTAGTTTGTCTTAAAACCCACCTGTAGCCCCGTAGCAGTGAATAAAAAATTCAATTTATGCAACCCGCACAAAATTTTCATACTAATTTTTGCATGTTTCTGACGTCATAAACATGAATTTTCACGCAAATAGCATACTTTACAGTTTTTTCACGCTCTCTCGTGGGGCTACATTAACATTCTGGTAAAAATTGTAATCAGTTTTGAAGATCCCATTTCGTGTTTATTCATTATAAAGCACACATGTTGTTTTATGTGGTCAATGGCTTTAAGAAAAAACATCAAAGTTGATGATTTAAATTTTTTCAATTTATGTTGACACTTGTTGTTGTTTTACTTCACACTTCCTTAAGTAAATAATAATGAATTTAAAAAACTATCATATAATAATATATTCTATATATAAATTTCTATACTTGATAAGAATCATCTAACAATGATAAAAATATTAAAGGGGTATTCAACGATGACTTTTAACAGTGATTATTGTGAATTCCGAAAACGTGATCTCAAAATTTAATTAATAACACGCTGAGAGCAAAAGCCGTTACAGCAACCCAAAACCTTAATTGAACTTACTGTCACGCTAGCATACTAACTAAATTTAAACTTACTTGCTTTTTTGGTCTTGTAATAAAAACTATTTATTGTTATTATTAAAGGAAAACTATGAGATGGTGATAATAATAATTATTTTGAGGCATTTACTTCACGTTATGTAGCACGCTATATACAAGCATGTAAAACGTCATGTTTTATGTAATTATTATCCTCTAAATTCTTTATAGTGTGAGGTGACATATCTTATATAAATTACTTGCTACTAATACAATCATGCACTACCCATATTATTATTATTATTGGTTTAAATGATTGTCTAAATAATATGAATTACAAGTTTTGGCGGGTAATATGTAATAAATTAAAAATATTTAAAAATTTATAAAACATAGTATTTAAGCAATTAAATGGGTTCAATCCACAAAGGCTCTTAAACTGATTTAAGCAACAAAACTATTTTAAATTCCTTTAAATTGGTCTAGGGACCTTACTAAACTGGCTTAGCACGTAACTGGTTTAAGTTGTTTTCTTTTCTTAAACCAGTTTATGAGTCTTTGTGAATCGCACCCTAATAATTATGTGTGTAATAAAATAAAATAAATGCAAGATAGATTTTTTAATAATTTTTATTGGAGTCAATATTTGATTAATATGTTATTTTGCATTATCATAATTTCCAGCATTACTAGAAAGCACCGTGTCTCGAATCCAATCTCGAAGGAACGAAGCTTTGTCAAACCATTCATAAGAATAATAATCATCAGATGGATCATCTAACAATGCAACCAGTTCATCGTCATCATTAACTAAAATTGCTCCATACATATTCTGAAATAAGTTTTGAATAAATTAGTCATTTAAAGTTCATATTATATAACTTTAATTTTAATTTAATTTCAATATTTTAAAATCATTTGTATGAATTCTGAGGTTGAATGTCTCATTGTGTTTTAAACGTTATGCCCAATCAACAATAATTGCCGGTGATTTTACAATAATTTTTTATTTTTAAAAGAAGTTATTTAATTTTTTAAGCATGCATGATGCGTTAGAAAAAAACAGGTTACATTAATAATTGACTTAAATTTGAAGTAATATTAAATATATAATAAAACATACACTATGGGCCTTTTTTTATTTTTTTATTTTCTTTAAGTTTTTTTTTTTTAGTAATTTAAAATAATATTTATAAGCCAGGCACACCAATGAGGAAGAATACAAAAAATTTAGGGGCTCTTTTTATTTCATATTTTAAAAGAGGACATTGTCTTGAATCGATACATTATGTCAATTACTAATTTTCGGCTTCATTAAGTATTTTTAATTAATTTTTGAAATTCACGAAATGGCGTAACAGGCTTCACCTTATGCATGTGGGCATAGGAAAAAGTTGCATCCTGTGACGTCTTTTCGCGACTTTCAAAATTTAATTAAAAATACTAATGAACTCAAAAATTAGAAAAATTGCTTATGTATCGATTCAAAACAATGTCAAGTTTTAGAATATGAAATAAAATTGCCTTCTAAAATGCGTTAATCTTTCTCATTTTTTGCAACCGATCAAAACCATTATTTATGAAACGGTTTATAGACTTGTTTCATCAGAAACACTGTTGTGGAAGTGGTTCTGAGTTCTGAGAGCCGGATCTTCAGAATCAGATGTCTCGGAACCGCGGTACTTAAGAACCGTAAATGTTAGAGACGGTTGCGGTCCTTGATTTTGTATCAATACTTACATATTACTAAACAATATTATTATTGGCAGACTATTTACATCCTTAAATATGCAACTTTTGTTTATTCATGAGATTTAAAATAGTTTGGACATTTAGCAATTAAAAAGTAATGTAATCACTCTAAAAATTGTTGCATTACTTAAGTTACGAATCCTAACTTATTATTATTATGAGTAGCTAAAATAATGCATATTAGCAAATTATTAAAAATAGCTATTTTAACTTAAAATAGCTTAAAAACTTTAATAAACTTAAAACAACTTAAATTAGCTATTTTTAATAACTATTGCTAAAATGCATTATTTTAGCTACTCATAATAGCTTAAAAGTGTTAGCATTTGTAACTAAAGTAATGCACCAATTTTTAGAGTGATGTAATGTGTTTTATTTAAAACACTCTTAAACGTTCTTAATTACATAACCCATCATCATGCAGTACCCCATACACTTACGTTAGACAGACCGTATTTATAAAATAAAACCTATACATTTTTGTATAACTATTATTATTGAACTCTATTTTGTTTGTTTTTCTAGCATCATATGACATATGACCTATAGACCCATCGTACATCCTTGCACTTAGTGTTGCACGGAAAGAATAAATTAAGTAATCTATGCTGTATTTATGTCATTCTAGCATAATTTATGCTAAATTGGAACCACATAAATAATTATGTTGTAAAACATAATATTTATGCTATGTAACATACTATGCAGTATAGCATAAATTATGCTGTATTAAACAAATTGTGCTACAAACGTGCTAGCATAATTATTATGTATTTATTTTTGTTAGTGTGCCATGTTTGTGGTGCCTAATACATTGTCCAGCATATTGAAAACATCATTTTTTCCTCATTTGTTGCACAAATAAAAGATTATTTAGACTGTAAGCATTTTTCTCATATTCTTCCAGCTTATTAAGACCTACAAATAAGACTTATATAGTTTAACATTTAAAGATTAGTAGCATATTTCCTATGCTGGCCTGTGTATTCCTGACCAACAAAATGGTATCTCTTATATATGAGTGTTACTGGTCTATATATACATACACTTTTTATTTCTGAAGTCTTAGTAGAGTACTAAATGTATTTTGGAAAAATATGATACAATCCTAACTTTTGAATTACAAAATAATCATGATAAATCAAAGTTCCGCATAGCGTCGTTTATTTATTATAGCAGAGTACAGTATATTGGCATATCCGTATCGTCATATATATTATAAAATATTTGATTTTACAGTCTCTTTGTTTAGTGTATATGAAAATATAACGCAACAAATATCAACAAACACAGTGTTGTTGTTTACCACAATACTATTTATTTCGTCTTGCGCGATTCGATTGATATATATGTATATATATATATATATATATATATATATATATATATATATATATATATATATATATATATATATATATATGATAAGAAATTTTCTCGGTGAAATAGAATTATTGTCTTACCTTCTGTGAAGACACTGGGCTTTACACTCGCTGCTATCACTATTTTAAATAACAATGAAAAAATAATAGTCACTTTGTACATAATTATAAAAACACTCAATTCACAGTCTTTTTAAAAATTACATAGCTATGTTATTTACAATATTTACACACAATGTTTAACGTTTTCGGAGACTATATATCACAAATGATACATACTGTCTGTCTCCTTCCTCAGAACTTAAAATGTTATTTAAAATAGTGATAGCAGCGAGTGTAAAGCCCAGTGTCTTCACAGAAGGTAAGACAATAATTCTATTTCACCGAGAAAATTTCTTATCATCATGCAACCTCGCTCAAAATTCAACATTCGAAACATATATATATATATATATATATATATATATATATATATATATATATATATATATATATATATATATATATATATATATATATATATATATATATATATATATATATATATATATATATATAATGTCCGGCAGGGGCGTATCCAGGATTTTGCGACGGGAGGGGTCCAGCCTATATTGAGCATAGGAAAAGGGGGGAAACCACCCCCTTTTCCTATGCTTTTTCAGACCTGACGGGGGGGGGGGGTCCAGACCCCCAACCCCCCCCCCCCCTGGATGCGCCCCTGATGTCCGGTATGTCTTTTACTTATTTGTTGCACGGATAGAATAAATTACAAAATTTATTTTGAAGTTATGACTTTATGACATATAATTTGTTGCTAAATGGAGATTATCGATTTAGCGATTTTGTAATTTTTTAAGAATACTCGTACTCCACCGATTTTGGAGAAATTTAAATGAGAAATACTATAGTGTAACAGCTGGTTACGCTAAAGGTGTTTGGTATATGATAAGTTGGAGGTGTGAAAGTGTGTGGAGCCAAAATAGCCCGATGGTTTGGGCATCCAAGCGTGAATTGGATGTGGCTGGCAAGCCCTGGGTTCGATTCACAAGCATAGCAAAATTTTTTTCACGTTGCTTTCGATGTGTTATATACCAAATTTTAAGTGTGCTTATTTAAGATACAGTACACACGTTAACAGGGTCGGACTGGCCAAATATATAACTTCAGACGATGTAAGGCTTTAGAAAATATATATATATATATATATATATATATATATATATATATATATATATATATATATATATATATATATATATATATATATATATATATTATTATATTATATTGATCATCGTAATACTTACATGATCATCCCAGAGAGGTACAACACCCATACAAAGATCCTCTTCGTCACCTCCACATGCTGCTTGGTCAGAGTACAATACTAAATTGTCCTTGTATAAAATGTCATCCTTAACAAAAAATAATTTTAATAAAGTCAGTTAGTACTTGATTATAGATAATATGTACATATGATTTTTTTAAGCCTATAACTAGCTTTAAAATTGAAATTAGAACTCCTATTTTTTAAGTCTATCGAACTACAATGGTCACATTATATATAAGCCCAATAAAAGCCATTGGCTATTAATTATTATATATGCTTGATATCTCTCATCTATTAACTTGTATAATTTCCAAAAACCGCATCTTAAAAAAATCATAATTTGACATTTTTAGTGCAGTAGGGAAAATATATTCTTTCCTTCAGTATCAAACTAAAAGAAAAAATAAAAACCTTTAAACAAATTTTTTTAAACAAAATAATACTGTTACGTTTTTCGTAAACCCTGTTTCCTTGCTCCAAAAGAACGCGCAATTTCATTTAAAAAGCATTAGATTCATGATCGTCTTTTTTTTTTCTTTCTTTTTTTTTTTTTTTTTTTTTTTTTTTTTTTTTTTTGTGGTTTGGGGCACGACAAACAGGTTTTACGAACATCATTAATATATATTTACTTTGGCAAAACTTTTAAGAATTTTTCAACTACAAATTAATAAAGAAAAAAAAAAGTTTAATATCAAATTTTTTGCAACAAAAATACGTGGCTAATAATACCAACAGAGTGCTAAGGCAGAGACGCAGAGACAATAACTTTGAATACATTTTTTAACTAAATATTACTTTTTTTTTACGGGAGAACTAGTAAGATTTTGGCTGAAGCTAAATTTTTTACCCACGTTTATTTTTGTTTATATTATGGCATCTTAATTCTTTTTTTGTTTCGTGGATTTTACGGTAATCAAGTAAAAAGTGATTAACAAATTACATTTATTGAATTCTGAAACACAAATTCTTTGAGGTTTAGAAGGCTATATAAAGCAATACTATAAATTGGTACTTTTTTCTCAGTATATATAGTGGGGCTCTATGATTGTTTATTTTCTCAAAAAACTTAAAACAATTAGGAAGAATAAAACATTTTTACTTGCATATTGTAAAATTAGGACAGTAATCAATAGGTATGTAAATTCTAAAAATTTGAGAACATTAAGTATTTTAAATAAATTTTTGAAGAACTCCAAATGACGTCACAGGCTTCAACTTTTTCTTATGCTTATACTTGCATAAGTTAAGTTGACATACGTGACGTCATTTGGAACCTTACGTTATTGCACGACTCAAGACCGGATGCACTTTAATATTATGTATGTGATATATATACATATATATATATATATATATATATATATATATATATATATATATATATATATATATATATATATATATATATATATATATATATATATATACATATACATACATACACACACATACATACATAACATGACGCAATAATCCCTTTCGGGGTAGGCCAGGACGTTCTAGTAAGAGGACTTACAATGATCTGTGGCTTATCAGACCACAGGCTCTACTCTTAATACCACACTCCTCTGGGCTCCTAATACCAGACCTGTGCAGCTCGGACCACCAAATCTTACGACGTCAGCACTCACCACTATGGACGAGAGGTGGTCAAACTGCATGACCAACCCACGCATTGCAGCGGAAACGTACTCATTGAAACACACTGAAACTTCACCGTTCTAACCACCGCTCTCACAAGCTGGCCTTGAAAGGCCAACCCGGCTTGGTAACGAACGCTGAACCCCCAGCATGCCAAACGAGCACGCTAACCACTACACCATATGAGTAAGTAAATAAATATATAAATATATATATAATTTAGTCTCCTTCTGTTATTATTTCTTGCAATTCTAATGGGATTATTTAAAAAGTAAATAATGTTATTATAATAAATACCAAGTAGGTGTCCCAATAATAAAGTCTATGGAGAGTTGTCGAGTCTGGTTCCCATGAAGGTGGCACTATTTTGATGAAACCGTGATTTTGTAATTCATCTGATACCTTTTTTTAAGAAGATGAAGATAGATTTAGCTTTAATGAGTTGTATAATGATAACTGGTAACATTATATTTATTTATCATTTTTATGCAACTCTTATAATATGATTTGGAAAAAAATATAAATTTATAATATGTTCTAATTTTTTGTATGATACTGCATAGTAAAACAGAAAAACAGAGACCAAGTCAACAAAATTAGATGTACTGTACTGCGATACATCTATGTAACTTTGAATGAGTTGCTAAAGCAATATAGAGAAGTTTTAGGACTTTTATGGTTAGGAAATATATTACTATATATTGTGTACTTGTGAAGTAGATCACACATTCTTTTGTTTTTAAAAATTCATACCTTCTTCCTTCTAAGTTTCAAAATTGAAATTAACTATTTATTAGTGATTAAAATAGTATTAATTAAGCTGAGGTGAGCTGGGCACTCAACATGCTTAAAAATATAAATCAATTCTAATTTATATAAAATAAAAAAAAACAGAAAGAAACTTACCTTAACAAGTGCAAATTCTCCATAGTCAAAAAATACAATATCCTTAACTCGGTGGTATACACCGTCATTTCCATCTAATATATCAGTTGTTTGAGATATTACTACAATATTCTTTTTTCTTTCTCCGTCGTTTGTCTCACTGAAAAATATAAATTTAAATGTATATCTAGCAGGTATCTATTTTATAGGCATAGACATTTACTATAGGCATACTGTATAATAATAGGCATAGTAATAGGCATAGTAATAATAGGCATAGGCCATTTACATCTCAAAACACTTGTTGGGATATACATAAATAGTGTAAGTTTGTCTCAAAACAACCAAAAATCAGAAATTTTCGAATTCTGCAACCAGAGTACAATATTTTCATACTAATTTTTAACTGTTTCTGATGTCATGAATACACTATTCCCACAAACTAAGCACTTCAATTTATTTGTGATCTCCTGTGGAACTACATTTACAATCTGGCAAAAAAGTCATCAATTTTCTAGATCTGATTTTGTGTTTAATCATTAGAAATAATTTGTCGTTTCATGTGGTGTATGGCTTAAAGGCGTAGAACACCTTGAACAAAAAAGTTGCGTAATATCCTAACAAACCTGAAAATCAATGTTAATTTGGCTGGAGTCATTGATTTCTAATTTATTTTCCATTCACAAAATGCTGCTCAGGCGAGCTGTGACGTCAGTGACCGGCAGCAGCATTTTGTGAATGGAAAATAAATTAGAAATCCATGACTCCGGCCAAATTAACATTGATTTTTAGGTTTGTTAGGATTTTACGCAACTTTTTTGTTCAAGGTGTTCTACGAGGTGTTAAGGGAGTAGGGTACCGACGATGGCCATTAGACTCAAACTTTTATCGTCAAAAAAAAATCTTAAATTTTGCACAATGATACGTCAGCTTGTAACAATTTCAAATAAATATATATAAAAAAAATGAGAGTTAACGTGCAAAAATTAGTTTTGTATGATTTTTTGAAATTTTAAGCCCATTTGGCCGAATGTTAATTTAATTTTTTTTTCGGAACGGTTAAACATCTTGAAATTTTTATCACAGCTAGGTGTAACCCTTAGCTACACAATGACACCAAATTTAGACTCAAAACACTTTTGGTTTTTGAGATATAAGGTCGGTACCCTACTCCCTTAGGTACTTTTAATAATTCCATTGATAACGTATACCGTTATCTTAGATTTTTTCTTTTCATTAAATTAAATAAAAAATTGCTTTAGAAATCATTTGTCAAATATATGCTAGGATTTAAAAAATGGGAAATCATAATCACACATCATTTTATGCTTTGTCTCAAAACATTTATGCTTACATATTTATCATTATTAATATAAATGTATGGTGCTTAAAAATTATGTAATATATTTTATATCAACTATATTGTTGAATTTGGTTAATAAAAAGCACACAATTTTGCGTTATGAGATGAGGGTTGTATTATATTATATTAATTCTAGAATACACAAAGTATTGTGAAATTGTAAACGAGAGTTTACCAACGCTTATTTTTAGAGTGTATGTAAAAGTAAAATTCAAATGCAAGTTATAAACACAATATCTATTTTGCTTGAAGAGTATAATGTGGTAAATCGATTCAACAAACGTTCTCATGTATGTACCAAAAATAAATAATAGTAATAATAAAAATAATTAATAAAACATTGCTTATAAGGGTTATGGAATCGTATATTTGGCAACATTGCATTATAAGTAGAGAGCGAGAGTGGGTATTTTCCAATAAAAGAGAGGAAAATTCAAACAGTGTTGCAATGCATTTCTTGTTTCTGAACGTTTTTCGTTTACATTGGGTACCGTGTTTTTCTTGCAGTATCACACTTGTACCGATAGCAAATCAAAAAAAGATCCCAACATATGATAATGAATTGCAGCCCTGTATGGACTTTTCTCTCTTTAGTTTGAGCACTCTCAAACCCCCACGGCTCCCACTCTCACTCTTTTTCGCTGCTAATGTAATGCGCAATGATGCCAAATATACGATGTTTCCATAACCCTTATACGTTAAAGGAACTTTTTTTTATTTAAATCCGGTGCTTGTTGAAATATAGTACTTTTTACTAAGTCATTTTATATATATATATATATATATATATATATATATATATATATATATATATATATATATATATATATATATATATATATATATACATTTAAGATTACCATGTTATTTATAAAAAAATAACATGGTAATTTAAATAGTTGACGTTTATTTTTTATTTTATTACTATTATTATTATTTTGCAAAACACGTAAAAAAAAAAGGCTAAAATTGTGCACAATTATGATTAAATGGTGTATCTAATGCTCTATTTGTATAAAAGAGTAATATAAAATAATACTTTTTTTTGGTATTACATGCATATCGTTTTTATTATTAAATACTATTACAAGTATATTTCAAATAAAATCAATTAAGAATGTATCTAATATTGTTCCAATAGTTGCAAAAGTTTAGTTTTGTATAAATTACTACAGAAGAATAACAAACAATTTCTTTATTGACCCAGGCAGTTCATAGTAACAGGCTGTTACAACAAAAAGCGCTGGTCTTGTCAAAAAAATATATATACAAAAAAAAAACATTGCTAAGAAAATAACAATAGAAGTTCAAAATGAAATTTCAAAAAAAAAAAAAAAAAAAAAAAAAAAAAACTTACATAAGAAAAAGGCATTATAAAAAAAATCAAATCTTAATGAGATATTTAAAAAAACAAAAACATT
This sequence comes from Ecdyonurus torrentis, assembly GCA_949318235.1. Lineage (NCBI taxonomy): Eukaryota > Metazoa > Arthropoda > Insecta > Ephemeroptera > Heptageniidae > Ecdyonurus > Ecdyonurus torrentis. The sequence continues at coordinate 9,824,392 of OX439137.1, forward strand.
AACGAACTATGCTTAATTAGTATAAAATTGCAAAAATGAATGTGCAGTGTGCACCAAAACATTAAATTAACATGTATTTGGATAGTAAACTAATAAAAATCGTATTTTTTACTTAAAATTTACTGGAAATCATTCTGTAATGACAGAGGACTATACGAAAACTAGTAAAGACCTTGTCCTAGAAAATTTTATTGTTTTCCTGTACTGTAAGGCAATAGAGTAAAATTTTATGTGACAGAGTGGGCACCTTTTGTAGCCTCTTAAAGGAATAGACCAGAGAAAAACTAAAGCATTTATATCGAAAAAACACTTGATGGGACTTACATAAATAACTTTAGTTTGTCTCAAAACCCAACTGTAGCTCCGCAGCAGTGATCAAAAAATTCAATTATGCAAGCCGCACATTCCATTTCGTGTTTTATTATTAAAAAAACACATGTTTTTTATGTGTTTTATGGCTTTAATGAAAACCATTTTATATTTTAGTATTATTAAACAAGCCTTCGTTAAAAAATATATCATTCACATATATAAGAATAATATCATGTTACTGTGAACTACCTGGGTTCTGGGTTAATTGTATAAGATATTTGTATCAAGTGCTTGATTATTTTAAGTTTAATAATTTGAGGTTATTATCAATATGAATAGAAGGTGGTGTAGTTTGCCTAGGTAGCATCGGGTATCAAACGTCACACAAGGTACATCAAAACAAGAGGGAAAATTTCAAACGAATGAAAGATTGGAAATTTTTTGTCCCTCCTCCTTTTCCAGGTATATAATGTATTGTACCCATAGAGTTATTATAGATAGAGAGGAGAGGGTCCAGAGCTCTGCGGTCCTAGCTCTGAGTTGCGCTTTGTCGCCATCGTATAGCTCCACTCTTGAGTGTGTTCGCAAAATCACACATCAGCTGTTTCAGCTACTTGCGCAGAAACGAGTTTCTCACCTCACTCTGCTTCTACGCATATTATTTTTCGAACGGGCCACTGCTTACCACAAGTGACCGCTTGGAGCAGCACTGTAAAAAGAGCTCCATAAGTTGAGTGTCTTTGTGAGAGTAACTTCTTTGGCGGCACAGAGAGCTCAATGTTATTAACATAGGGCTTACCTCTCTATCTATATAATCTCTTTGATTGTACCTGAGAGACCACGTGGCTCTGTTGACAGTCACCTTGATTGACGTATGTCAAAAATTGAAGTTTTACGAAGGGAACCGAGTTTTGACAACAGTAAAAGGGCAAATTATACCACCTTCTATATATATATATACACCTTGGTTATTATTAATTTTTAAACAATAAAGATTTTTTACTATAAAAGTCAAACCTTGGTTCACATACTTACTCTTCAACAATATAATCACCTGATAGCACCCAACTCGCAGAAACAAAAACTGCATTAAATCCATAAGCTGGTCTTCTACAACCGGAGCGTACAATGCAAGCCTTTAAGAGAGAAAACACAGCTCGTAAGAAGCAACTTTTTTTTAATCCCTTTTATACATATAGAAGTAAAGCTATAATAAATAATATGTCTTTATTGAAGATTTTTGTGTGTGTGTGTGTATATATATATATATATATATATATATATATATATATATATATATATATATATATATATATATATATATATATATATATATATATATATATATATATATATATATATATATATGACATGACTTTTTGTATAATATAATATAATATAATATAATATAATATAATATAATATAATATAATATAATATAATATAATATAATATAAGCAAATGTTGTAAATTTTTAACACAATTATTATCTTTACATGAAAGCTAAAATTTGATTTCGTGAACGCAGTATTGACCATGTTTTTTTATAGGAATAAATATAGAGACCGACGGATCTCTTTCCTAAATCATTTAAACATCGTTTAGTGTAAAATTATTTTAGTTTAAGCTCCTTTTTATTAAATTGTATCCTTTATTTCATTATCCGATCTCTTATGTATATAACTACTGCTGTTGTTTGCATCTTTTGAAATTACTAAAATTTAAAAAAATATGACTAAATTAGTAAATAATATTCTTACCATCCAAGGACACTCAGAAATATCGTAGACATAACCCTTAGTCTGATTTTGTTTTCGGTCTACTTTGTTTTTGTTTCCATTTTTTAAGTCAGGCTTTTCGATATATTTATTGGCTACATAGTCTCTGTGTTTTTGACCTATAAGTCGATTTTAATAATTAGTAAAATATATAGTAGGTTCTTCTTTTTTCTGATTTTTTATATATTTTTAAATTAATATTTTAAAATTTATATTAATATTTTTTATATTAATATTATTTTTTTTTTATATATTCCGATATTCTCAATAAATATTAATAAATTTTTTAGATATATATTTGACTGCTTCTTTTTTTATTATTACTGTTCTTTAACACTTCTACAATTATCCAGCCAAGGCCATGCCTGATCATTTTAATCTAATTCAAATGACTTTTATAATTTTATTATTTCATAAACAAATACAACTTTTTATATTTCCTGAATAAGAAAGATTTATACAGTGTAAAAAAAACAGGTGTAGAAACCACAACAACACAAATTACTTGATGCGCTTATATTGTAAACTTTATGTGTGAACCAAGTGATAAGGCTGTGCCTCGGTTGGATATATTATGTATTGTTTGTTAATGATAATAAAATTATATATATATATATATATATATATATATATATATATATATATATATATTTATATATATATATATATATATATATATATATATATACTTATTGATATATATTGATATATTTATATATACTTATTGTTAGTTTTTTTTAAAAAGCTGTATTTTCTCCAACAGATTTTTTTTTAAAAATTCGTCCGTTGAAAAAAAATTTTAGTGGCTGCGAACTCATTCGAACGATTTCAAAAATTAAAAATACAAAAGAAACATGAACCGTCTTTCGGCGTAGTAGCCACCGTCTTTACTTCAAATAAAATTTGAATTTCAAAAATTATTTTAAATGTGAACGAGTATTTTTTCAGAAGTTTTACATGCACCAATATTATTTATTTTTCCTAAGGAATTTTTTTAGACTATAAAAAATGGCAATAATGGCATACAAGTTGTCTATTGCAGTGCTCATAGCGTAAAAGCTTGAATCATGCTTGTCTACAAATTTGTACAGGGAGTCGGAAGACATCACTCTAGAAATTAGTGCATTACTTACTTAATTAATAATACATATGTTAATATAGTTCATGAATAAAGTGAAGGAAAAACAATAAGTAGCATTATAATGTGATGGTACTGGGGACTAACAGAAAAGTAATTATGATGAAAATCTACTACTATTATCTTATGTAGTATAATCAATTTTAATCACCTATACAATGTATATAGCATACATTATAATGTTATAATGCATAAATGTTAATACATTGAGCTAGTTTAATTATTACGTGTTTATTTTTATCAGTGCATAAATTTAGATGTTATTAATTATTAGAGAGCGCAAAAATAGTCGATCATTTTGACAAAATAGTCGACTATAATAATATATTCGATGATTTTTGGTGCATTTCAATAGGTTTCTAGTAGAAATTCGCCGATTTTTAGTAGAAATCTACTTAAAAACTTAAAAAAAGTGCGAAATAGTCGATTTTTTTTATTGGTTTAAAATTTAAAATGCGCCATTTGTTGAGATCGGTGGAGATATGAAATAATACTAGCAATAGTCGACATAATGGCAATAGTCGAAAAACTATTTTTGCGCTCTCTATTAATTATTATATTGATTTGAAATTTTCAAAGGGACAAAGGTATTCAACCAGAGACCCTGATGAGTCACGTTGAATAATTGGAGAATAATACAAGCTAAATACAGTTAAATATAATATTACATATAATCAGAATAACTTTCTAATATTATAGCGTGAATAAAATAAAAATGACAAATAACAAGAAATTAACATTAATAAAGAGAAGAAATGAATGAAAAAAAAATAAATAAAAAAAACATAAATGTGAATACAATAATGTTATAATAAAATTTTATTCTACCCCTTTACTCTAAGGTAAAAGATTTTATTATTATTATATATCTAAGATATTAAAATTAACTTACGCCGAGCGTAGACAACGCACAGGAGACAAACAAACACTAACAAAATGTACTTCATTTTTTGAAAGTAAATTATGTTACTGATTTTCACGGTATTTATACCTTTTCTTTTGTTTATCGTAATGCTTCAATTATTTTGCATTTGCGTTTTTCAAATTGTTAAGATACGGTATAATTTTTTTATAGTACTTCACTAAATTACTAAAAAAAAATAATTACATGCATATATTATTGCAAGGAGACATCGAGTTGATAACGTTGGCACATTATTTTAAATTTCAACAAGTAAAATTACCTTCATTTACCTGATGTATTTATATGTGTATAAATTATACCCTAGCATACAGTAATTAAGAAATATTATATGTATATCTACACACATAAAAAAATACATTTATACATATCATGACGCTATAATCCCTTTCGGGGTACGCCAACAACACAAAATCAGTGGGTCCGGATAAAACATCTATGTAACACAGATGTTTTAATCTGACCCAGTGATAGACCTTTACAACTTCCTATCCTGAAATACTTCACTTGCTTCCTCCGATCTCATATCTTGTTTCATATACATTTCCTTTTGCATTTCATACTGCGTACATTCTTATTTTTCAAACATCTTCCATCCACCTCAGACCATGATGTTTTAGGCCTGCCTCTATCTCACCTTCCATCCACTCTACTATGAAATACCTGTTTTGCTAATCTAATGTATATCTAATCTATGTAATTACAGTGTAACTGATATGTCTTGTTTTAAATAGCTACATGCAACAGTTTTCATTAGAGAGCGGATAAATAATCTATTTTTTTAATTAAAATAGTCATCAAATTTTAAAAATAGTTTAAAAATAGTCTTTCAAAATGTTAAAATAGTCGAAAAATAGTTTTTAAATTTATATAGCTCAATAGTAATTTTATAAGTATATTTCATTATTATTTATTTATTATTTTATTTTAAACTTGTCCAAAGTTATCTGTTTGCTGAAACGTAGAGAGTGCCTAAAAATAATTAAAGAAATAAAAAACTCCCATAATTGTTGTTGCATTGTCTAAAAAAAAAAAAGTTCAATAATTTTAATATCGGTCTTGCTGTTCTATTGTGTAAAAAAAAATCCTCAGAGACATTACTGAAAACATGATTTTTGAAATGTCAACTTATTTTTGTTAGAAATAGCGAACAATTTCGAAAAAAAAATTTTTTTCAAAAAATATGTAAAAAGTCCAAAATAGTTTCCGAGACTAAAATATTCCCTAAAAAGTTTTTTTTTTAAATGCTGTACATTAGCTTAAAATCGTGTAACTCGTAGTCATTTTTAGTAAAAAAAAAAAAAAATGATAAAAAAAAGCAATAGTCACTATAGCAATCATTAGCATCACTCAGCAATAGTCTGTAAGACGATTTTTCCGCTCTCTAGTATTTAAGTTATCATATTATCTTATAAATAATATATAATCTGAAGAGGCCTTTTCACTCTCTAGCTACTGTATAATACGTTGCCTGCTCTCTGCCCATATAACCCATAATGCAATCGTACTTCCCCGATTACTCCGCAACTACTCAACATAGAAGTGTCAAATTTTCAACATATCATTACAATAACATTAATGCTATTAAGTTTAGAAAAAGTTCTATGACAGAAGCCTTCATTTTTTAATAAGCTTTCCAACGGGGTAAAAATTATTTCAATCCGATACTTCATCAATTAATTACAATAGAAGTACGATTATCTAATTTTTTACAATTTAATGCACCTCTGCTAGACACTTAAATAAATAATTCAATTTAGCTTAGAGTTGGGCGGCATTATCTCAATATTTTCTATACTACTTAATATTAAAATAAATTGTACACAAAGTATAGCTGTATTACATATTATTTATTTCTTAGTTATTATTCCAAACAATATTTTATGAATGCATAATTATGCATTATCATAATTTCCAGCCCTACTGGAAAGCACAGTTTCTTGAACCCAAGGTTGGAGGTATGCAGCTTGATCAAACCATTCAAATGGGCTATTATTATCAGACGGCGTATTTAAAAAACCAACCAGCTGCGTGTCAGCATTAACTAAAACTGCTCCATACATTCGCTGAAATAAGTTTTAAAACATAATGTCATTTAAGTTTCATAAATTTATTTAATTTAATATAAATAAGACTTCATTAAAACTATTGTTTTATCAAGAGTGGTCTTATTATTATTAGTATTATTTTCAAACGTTTTGCATCTATACCTGTATATTAAAAAGTTTTTATGTTTCGAACATTATTAATCCTATTATTATGAAAACAACTTTTTATTCATGTGAATTAATTTGAGTTAAACCATTCAGAAATGATAAATTAATAATAATCATAGTGATAATTGCTCTAAAGTCTTAATATTTTTTCTATGACACACTTTTTTTTTTTTTTTTTTTTTTTTTTTTTGTAAATGCTTTTATTAGATAAAATAAAGTACTTTTTTTTCTGAGTAATGTAAAGACTGGATTTGCTGGTACTCTCAACTTTTTTTCTGTTAGTATTAAGTAACTTTTAACCAGAAATGAGTACGAATTGGACAATTTAAAGTCGTTTAAGCGTTACTAATTTTCAACATTTTTACCACTTATTACAAAAAAATACCAATTTTTACCAATTTTTAGAAAAAAAATCATCATTTTTATACCATTTTTTCAAAACCATCAAAAAAAGCTTAAAGCAAACTACATTTTTTTTCATTAATCATATAATAACTATAATAAGGGTAAAAACTGTTTTAATAATATTTAAAGACGAAATTGCTTTGAATTTTATTTAGTTTATACTTTATAACATATTTTTTAAATTTATAAATAATATAGTATTGGTAAAGAAATATTAGTACTGAATCTTAGCATGATTTGTAAAGTAAAGAAGCTCAAATAAAATAAATCTCCAATTCACTATTAATATCTTCTATTGTCGCATATCTCCTATACATATTTCATTACATAAATATTAAATATATATGTATGTATATTTATATACATGAATTAATAAATTCAGGGTTTACAATGAAATATATATATATATATATATATATATATATATATATATATATATATATATATATATATATATATATATATATATATATATATATATCCGCGTATAGTTTTTAAGTTTTCAGATTAAATTTTCTTGTTGATTTTTTTAGATAAAAAGGCCACAATATATACAGTAAGACCTTATATAGCGAAATAAATATACCAAAATTTCATAATAGCTAAGTAATTTCACCAGTCCCACCAAAATTTACCTGTAAAAGCATAGGGAAAACACGTTATAACGAAATTTCGTTATAGCGAAGTCAAATAATAATAAATAAATAAATTTGAATAAGTAAAAGCTATCTCGATCGAATATCTAAAATTATACGTGAAGTGTTGCTGTAATAACACGTTTAAATAATGCATAAAATATTAGTTTCTATCACTGTGCAAAAACCACAAAGTATTTTTTTATACATTTTTTTTTCTCATTTGATTATGAATACGAGATTGCTGTCCGCGTTAACAAATAAATTTAGCAAAGTCAATTCGATTAAAAAAAAAAAAAAAAAAAACGTGTTGCAACTCCTCGTAATAATATAGTATTTATTTTCTAGCTTTTTTTTCTTTCATTTCGCGCAAAAATTACGTCTCTATATTAAGGTTATATAATAAATACTAATATTTTTTTTCCAGTTAACAGAGTGTTATTCATTTCTGCTTAAAAACAGCTTGTCAGTCATATTCTATGCACAAAAATCTATAACAGCTAATATCACAAGCTTTTAGTCAGACATAATATTTAAAACAATAGTAATAAAAATATATTAATAGTCAAAATCACAATTTTGATTTACAACACAAGTCATTTTTTTTATATAATGTGTTTGTTCTGATCAACATTACTTCATTTATTTTTTCACTAGTCATTTTTTTTTTCAAAGTTGGGTCCGGGTTTTCGGACCCTTTTTTTTTAAAGTTCGGGTCCGCGGAGCCGGGTCCGGGAACCCGGTCTAATAATTGTCGGGTCCGCGGAGCTGGGTCCGGACCCTATAATTTTTTTTCGGGTCAGCGGACCCGGGTCCGGACCCGTTAAGGTTTTTTCGAGTCCGCGGATCCGGCTCCGAAAGACCCGCCCAAAATATAGGGGTTTGGCCGGAACCGGGTCCGGGTCCGAACCCCTGCAATCTATTAATAATAAGAATTAACTAAAACTAAATTTTAGCTTTGCACCACAAGCAGATCATGATTAGCAAGTTATATTAATATCATTATAAAAATATTTTGTTACAAGAAGTAGAAGAAATCAGTAATCGCTTATGTTTACTCAAAATGCGGAAAAGGAAGTGGCCGGAAGAGGAAACCACGTGATGGTAAAAGTGAAAGGTAGCTCCAGGTAAGCTTGCTGCTGGCACCAACTTTTCTCCTACTTTTACCGTCACATGGTTTCCTTCTCCGGCACTTTTCCGATTTTTAGAGTAAACAGACGCACTTATTCGATCAGTAACATGACTATCTACCTCTTGTCATCTTCACGTGGTTTCCGGTTCCTTAAAATTCCATTATGAAGTTTATTATAAAAAAATATCTGAATATTCTGAATACTTACATGCTCATTGTAGAAAGGTACCATATCCATACAAAAATCGTCATTGTCAGAAAGACATGTAAATTGGTCACCTAATATCAATTCTTCCTCATATTCAATATAGTCCTGTATAAAAGATGACAGCCAGTACAATACACATTATAGAAAAGTAAAATTAAAATTAAAAATTGAAAGTTGAATAAGAAACTTTTATTTAAGGGCAATTTTTAAAAGTTAACTTTTAATGAAAGCCAAAAGGTTAAACCGTCTACTCTTTAAAGTCACATGAATTTCAATGGGGGGGGGGGGGGCATGTTTAAAAATTTCAAGAACCGTGACGAATTGCAATTCAAAATTTTGCGTAGTGCCCACCCCCCCCCCCCCTCTTAAAGCCATAGACTACATGAAAGAAAATGATGTGCTTCTTAATGAATAATGATCAAACAAAAAATGGGATCTCCAAAACTGATGACATTTTTTACCAGAATGTAAATGTGGCCCAACAAGAGAGCGTGAAAATTATGTAGAGTATGCTATTTGCATGACTTTGTCTGTTTCTGACAACAGATAAAATTATTTTGAAAACGTTGTGCGGGTTGCATAAGTTGAAATTATCCGATCATTGCTACGATGCTATACAGTGGGGTTTTAAAAGAAACTAATGTTTTTTATGTAAGTCTCATCAAGTGTTTTGTGATATACATAAATGCTTATGTACTCTAATGGTCTTTAATTTAACATACGTTTTTCGACAGAGAATGAAGCACAGCTATAATTAAAAAGCACATGTTGTTTTATGTGGTCCATATATATGGCTTTAACAACTTTCATGGGCTCAGTAAAACGATCTAAATTTTAATAAAATAAATACCAAGTAGGTGTTCCAGTAATAAATTGTATGAAAAGTTACGAAGTCAGGTATCCATGAAGAAGGTTTCACCATTTTGATGAAATCATGATGTTCATCTGATACCTATGGTAAATAAAAAGGCAGATTAGGTTATAAATAGTTAGCTTATCAGTTAGTTCATTTAACTTTGCAGACAAATGTAATGCTAATTATTGTATATTTATAAAAAATTCTAAGAATTTTATATAATAATTATTGTTACTATACATGGTAAATCATTGCAAACGTTACAGGTAATATATATATATATATATATATAAATATATATATATATATATATATATATATATATATATATATATATATATATATATATATATATATATATATATATATATATATATATTCAAGCTTTAAAAAGTCAGTCTCCAACCTAATTAAAAGTCTTATAAATTGCAATAGCTTAAGCGGTGTATCAGGGGCGGATTCAGAGCGCAGAGATGGGTCAATTACCCCCCTCCCCCCCCCCAAATAATCAAAAGACCTTACAGGTATTACCACCCCTCAAAATTAAAATTGCAGTATCACACTTTCCAAAACTTCGGGCTGTATCCACCCCTGCATTGTAATTAAACCATAATAAAATATCCGAGTGATGCCCCCATGGCTATAAATATTAAACTTTCATAAGTGTAGCCAATTGATTATACAATATACATTAATTATTATACATTAAAAAAAGTTTATACACCTTTAAAAGCGCAAATTTTTTACCGTCCAAAAATACAATATCTTTAACACGATGAGATACACCGCCACCATTTCCAGAATATATATCAATGGTTTGAGAGATTACTTTAATATTTTTCTTTTTTTCTCCACCTTCTGTCTCACTAAAACAAAATATATTTTTATAATATCTCATTTTTCTCACTCAAAATAATCATTGACACTGTAAAATAATTTACTGACAACCTTGTACCTTTGCTTTAAAATCATTATAGGAACATTTTTTTTAATTATCAGTGGTTGATGCATTATAACGCATATATAAATGAGTGGAACTCAAACTTGGGGATTATTTTTGGGAAAGACTTTAACTACACAAATGAAGTTGTTTTTTAATTTATTATTTATTACTTTTTTTTTAATAAAACTCACCAAAAAAAAAAGATAATTTATTTTCATGCAATATAAATGTTTTATAAAAAAATATAACATTTAAAAAGTTTTGATATGAAAAGTTCAATGCTATTAAAACAGGAAATTGTCAGTCTTGTAATCGTTACCTAAATTTTCTATAACGTTAAGTTAATTTCATATCAAACTATAACTTTAACGATAACGTTAACTCTATAATTTGTCCTCAACAATAACGTTACCTTAAACGTTAACTTGCGTTAAATATAACGTTAACAGCTCTTTTAGACGATGTGTATTTATTTATATATGATTATTAATAAGTTTAAACATTTATAAAGTTAATATTATATTAGTATTTACTCATTTATAAATAAAAGGTTAATTTAATTTAATATTTCTGTCACTTCATCACTTAATATTGTATTTTTAACTAGTATAAAGTAAAATTTTATTTCAAAAAGTAACGTTATAGTTATCGCTATGTTAATTTCAATTTTTTTTAATCTAAAACTATATTTCTATAATAGAGATTAGCAATATTGCAAAAAGTAACTTTATAGTTTTAGATTAACAAAAATTAGCCAGTTAACGTTATAGTTAACTTAACGTTAACAACTCTACGTTAAACGACTACAAGACTGAAAATTATGAACTTTTTTACCCGAGCAGCAGTTCAGAATTTAATACATATAAAAATAAGATATAATGTAACAGTTGTTGCTATTTTCACAAAAAAAAAAGACAAACTATAAATAAAAACAAGAAGTTAACTTTAAATATATCAACGAAACAATATTATAATAATGTACCGTAATGAAATGAATAATTTACAATACGTTATTCTTATAGAAAAATAAAAAAAACTGGCAACATTGCGATAAAAGATTAATTAGAAATAATAGGTATAAGGGGAAACAGCGCTCAAAATAATAATATTAAGAAAATAAAAAAATAATTACGGAGAATGGGCATACAGTATTGTCATTCAGTCTATTGTTCTGCAAGTTTTTAATTTCCGTGCTGTGCGATCAAGTGGTTAATTTGTTATAACTAATTTATTAATGTACACTAGCGGACATCATATACTTGAAATCAAAGACAACGCAATTTTTTAAAGAAAAGGGTAGAAAATACATTGTCAGGTAAAAGCAGCGTTGCCAAATAATAAATGAATAATTTAGGAAGTGGAATCGTCTTTGATGTTAACTTTATGAAGTCCGGGAGGGTACAACTTCACATATTCAGTACATGTCATTGGCAAGGGTTGATCACTGGCAAGTGACATTATTAGTTTTATGCTAATTTTGGCCTGGTATATTATGTCTTACCATGTTAACTTGCAGTTTTTAAATTTTGATTTTTTTTTTTTTTTGTCAGATTTTTTAAAACATACAGTACGTTACATCGAACATCACAGTTATCACATGCATATCTCACAGAGACTGTACTTACAATGCAACAACATAATCATTTGATAGCACCCAACTTGCAGCTACAAAAACTGCATTGTATCCATATGTTGGTCTTCTACAATTGATGCGTACAATGCAAGCCTTAAAAAAAGTTGTGAGGAACATAAATTTAAAAAAAATCATGAAAAAGCAAATGCGATAACAACAACAGAAATAAAGTAAAGAAAAATAAACTATTTCTTTGTTGACATTATATATATAATATATTTGCGAATGCAATTTTTGATCTCAGATGTGAAAAAAAATCAAACCAGGCAACACAACATGAAAACATATATAGTATACCTTTTTTATACAAGAAACTATTTACTAATAAATTGGGTTTAGTAAACGAAAAATGATTTATTCTTGCTCTATAGTTTATTTCTTTGAAATACCCTCAAAAATTTTGACCTATAGATCTATTTCCAAATGTTTTCAAGACTAAAATATATGAGTCTAATATTCAATATTTTTCTTACCATCCATGGACATTCAGAAATATCGCTTACAGAAATTCTATTATTATTTTTTACTCTTTCTGCTCTTAATTTTTCTCCATTTGTTGCTTCTTCAAGATATTTGATGACTAAAAATTCCCTTTGAGTCATGCCTGTTAGTAGGATTGATGAAATAGTAAATTACTTCGTTTTCTGTTTTTACCCCCTTATAAAAAATATTGTTGATTTCTTTTATATTCTCTATAATTATTAATTAAATATTATAACATTTGTTTTACTGTTTAAATGGCATAAAAAATACTAGAATCAACGTCACAATATTATTATTATTGTTATTAAACATAACTATTTTATTTTATTTAATTAAACAAATCGTTATAATATATATATATATATATATATATATATATATATATATATATATATATATATATATATATATTAAATAAAATCTTTTCAATTATTTGAACAAAAAATTGGAAAATCAAACTCATTTAAAGTTTGACTCGCCCAAACGGAATAATTGAAAAAATGTTCTATTATCTGAATTGAAGAATTAGACGATTTTCCTATAGCTCCTTAAATAAATTTTAATGGATTTTATTATGTATAAAGTTGGCTAAAACAAAATAACAAATAATGAACCACTATAAGTGCATGAAGGAGTTTGATTACAAAACTATAACCTTCAAAATGAAATAACTTAAATATTTAAAAATGTTTTCATTTGTTTGATATCAATTAAAGATGTAGAACACCTTGAACAAAAAAGTTGCGTAATATCCTAACAAACCTGAAAATCAACGTTGATTTGGCCGGAGTCATTGATTTCTAATTTATTTTCCATTTACAAAATGCCGCTGCCGGTCACTGACGTCACAGCTCGCACGGTTTACTTGCGCGTGGACCAGGCGAACTGTGACGTCAGTGACCGGCAGCGGCATTTTGTAAATGGAAAATAAATTAGAAATCAATGACTCCGGCCAAATCAACGTTGATTTTCAGGTTTGTTAGGATATTACGCAACTTTTTTGTCCAAGGTGTTCTACACCTTTAACGTTTAGGTATAGTATTTCATCTTTATACTAAATGTTACTTTTATATTTCACGACCATTGAGTTTGCGAGATATCAGCCAGTCTCCTAATCTATTAAAGAAATTTAGTGATCATATAAAAGTGAAACTTTTTATCTTTATAGTTTTAAATATTCTCGCTCTTTCTCTTCCAAAAGTGCAATTATACATGTCTAAACAGACCCTTACACGGACAAAAATAAAAACGTAATAATTATGCTAGCTCATTTTCAGCATAATTTGTTCAATACAGCATAATTTATGCTATACTACATAATAACTATGTTACATAGCATAAACATTGTGTTGTGCAACATAATTATTTATGTTGTTCAAGTTTAGCATAGTTTATACTATAATGATATAAATACAACATAAATTACGTAATTAATTTTTTCTGTGTAGGTTTATTCATTGGAGGAACTAAAAGAAGTTAAGATAAACATTAAACACTCTAATATTTTAGCAGTCATTTAATAAAGAGAGAGAGAGAGAGAGAGAGAGAGAGAGAGAGAGAGAGAGAGAGAGAGAGAGAGAGAGACAGAAATAAAATAAGAGAACAAAAATTTAAAAATACAAGCTTTTAAAGTGAACTTACGCCGAGCGTGGATAATGCACAAGATGCAAGCAGTCACTAGCAAAGTGAGTTGCATTTTTTTAAACTAAAAATATGTTAGAAATTTGCAAAGTATTTGAACCTTTTTTTATTTGTTGATCGTGTTGCTTCATTAATTTTACAAATATTTTAGAAATTTTTAAGATATGAATTTTTTTCTTGGAATTTATGAACTATGATTGATAACACAAAAAACAAGCTAAAATTTGAATTTTCGTTTGAATTCCACTGATTTAAAAACTACTTCAGTACATCACGAAGGATAGACAACTTCACACACAATATGAAGGACACGTCATTGGCAAGGGGTGACTAGAACATGAGTCACGGCCACTCTGGTGAGCTTCTGCATTATTGTCCTATCTTAAAAACGTTCCCTTAATGATGTAGTTAAAATTTTCACCGCAACAATCAACATGTAAAAAGTAAGTGGCGCTGCGATCTGGGGGAAAATTTTAAATTTTCCCTCAGATCACAGCGCCACTTTTGTATGTAATTTTGTGTTGCGGTGAAACATTGAATTACATCATTAAGGGAACGTTTTCTCAACAATAGCTTCCAATCCTGTTTATATATCCGTGATTACGGCTAACAAGTCCAAACGAAATTTTGGTAAATATAATACAATTATTCTATTATTATACTAAAACTCATCCCGTGTTATGTATATAGTTCAAAAAAGTAAAAAACTATACTTTGAGTGACCCTATTTTTATCAAATTTTTCAATAAATTTTACGATTATTTTAAAATCTTTTTAATTATGAACTTTCATGCAAATCTATGCCGCTAATCTAACTATCGGCCAGCTTCCGGTTACACTTGTAAAACTATGTGGCACTACCTTTTGATATATTAGTCTGAATGTTTGTCTATAAAAAAGACGGCTCATTATATTCCTTTTTTTCCCTCAAGAATCCTCCAAAAATACGTAATGCCTATAAAAATCACAAATTAATATTATTATTATACATGTGTGTGTGTGTGTGTGTGTGTGTGTGTGTGTGTGTGTGTGTGTGTGTGTGTGTGTGTGTGTGTGTGTGTGTGTGTGTGTGTGTGTGTGTGTGTGTGTGTGTGTGTGTGTGTGTGTGTGTTGATATAATATTAACTTTTTTTTTTTTTTTTTAGTTTTATAAAAGTGACAAAAATTGATAAATTGTTGTCATGCAAAATATATGTTTTCTATAAAATATATCATTTAAAAAGTGTTGATATGAAAAGTTCAATACTTTTAATACAGGAAATTGTGAACTTGTTTTATCATTTTGTATAATAAACATGAAAAAAACATTTTAATTTGTTTTGAAATTCAGAGAATTTTTTAAAAAAGGGTAATAATAAAAATATATAAAAAATAGAAACCAAAATAATATTTTACTTTTTAGTGCAGTAGTTGCTAAAATATTCTTAAGACTTTAAGGTAAAACTCCCTGTCTGACCTGATTTTTATTACTATAATTATATTTTATATTGAATAAAAAATAATAATATAAAATAACAAATAAAGAAAGCTCTATAATTTTTTTCTTATTATTATTAATATGAATGAAATGAACAAAACAAACAAAATATAAAAATTTGTTTCTTATGAATCATAATTTTATGCCTAATAATGTTTTTAATTATGCTAAATATAATTATTGTAAATATTATAAATAATTTTTAATTACCAAATAAAATAATTATTAAAAAAAATTAATTGATATACTTATGAAATTTATCATTTCAGCATTTAAATTATAGTTATATTTAGATAAAAACAAGTGAAGAAATGTTTTGAATAATAATTTTTGTTTATAAATATTGATAAAATTACAGATAAGTATTCCTCTCTCTCTCTCTCTCTCTCTCTCTCTCCCTCCCTCCCTCCAATCTTTCTTTTGAAGAAAAGAATGAAATATTAATTCCTCTTAAGATAATAAAAAATTCACTTTTTATTAAATGCAAGATTTTATTTATTTTTTATTAATAAAAAAAAAGTGAAACAAGCATTACAATATGTTATACAAAATATTACTTATAAATACTTTTAAATCTAAAAGTAAGTTTCAAATACATAAAATTAACTGTTGCATTGCACCATCTTGAATATTTTTACTCATTTAAAGAGCTTTGTATTTTAGAGATATAATATTTGCATTCGAAGAAAGAAAAAATTGTTATTTAATTACAAATTACTTTCAAAACTAAATAGTAAAATATGAGTTAAGATATACACGCTGTATCTTATTATATATTTATTTTAATTTTTTTTTTTTTTTTTTTTTTTTTTTTTTACCGTCTTACTACAGCACTAATTATTTTGGAAATATATATTATACTATTTACATTTGGAAGAAGAATGAAAGAAAACAAATATAAAAAACAAATGTGTAATTAAAACCCTTGTTAACTTACTTTTTTAACTTTGTTAACTTTGTTAACTTTTGTTAACCACTATTATTATTATTTTTTTTAATTATTATTATTTTATTAGATTGTATTATACAGCTAGATTGATTTTTGTTCATCTCTTGTGTATTATTATTATTTTTGAACTATTACTCTTAATATATATATATATATTATTACAAGCTTAATACTTTAACTTAATGATTTTTATATTTGTGGTATCTTTAATATATACAACAACAATTACGGTACTCTCCTATGGTAATTATTTACGTATCTCTATTCATTATTATTACTATCATGTTTATTATCCACTCTATTATAAAATGTCAACCAATTTGCATATTATGCTGTCTTGAATGTATTGGTTCAGAGATAGGGCTTGTTGCCCTGACTCCACCTTTTGCCTATCTTATTTTGCAATAAAGATATTATTTATTTATTTATTTATTTATTTATTTATTTATTTATTTATTTATTTATTTATTTATTTATTTATTTATTTATTTATTTATTTATTTATTTATTTATTTATTTAACTTACTTTTTTATCATTTAGAATACTGGATTGATGGTTAATATACCTTGTTATCCTTGAATTAGACACCACCACGTTGATTTTATATTTATTTTCATTTATCCTCGTTTTGACGGTTATTTCACGCATCTGACGTCACAATGTACCGATGGGGCCGTGATGGCGTAAAAGAAACTTGAGAAAGAGGCTTAAATTTATCACGTGAGCAGAGCGGTGACTGTGATTGGCGACGGTACATTGTGACGTCAGGTTTGTGAAATAACCATTTAAATTAAAAATAAATACAAAATCGTCGTGGTGGTGTCTAATTCATGGATAATAAGATATGGTTATTATTAATCTAGTATTCTAAATGATTAAAAAACTAAGTTGACAAGGGCTTTAAATTTAAAAAATAATTACGCTAAAACAAAAAAATCCTAATAGCGTTGCTTATTTAGTATCACATCATCGTACATTGGCATATCCGGATCGTCATATATATTTGATTCCACAGTCTCTCTATTTTTAGTTTCATGTTTATTAGTATATTTAGGAGAATCATATCTGTAAGGATCATTTGTAGGATTAGGTCGATCATAATCACTTGATGTACTTGGTAATGGTAAATCATTATCTTTTCCTTTTGAAATTGTAAAAATTTGTCCCGTATTAGCGTAAAGGTTCGTATCTAATTCTTCTTCTTCCTGATTATAACCTAATGCCGATGCATTCTGATATTCAACATCATTACATGTATTAGCAAACTGTGGTACTTGAAAATTCTGATATTCAGGTGATTGTGATTCATTATGTTCAAAGGCAAAATTTTGATATTCTGGCTTATCAGATTTCTTATTAATAGGATTTTCAAAAATATTATTTTCAGCTTCTTCATTATCAAAATTATTATATAGAACACCAATTTCTTTACCTTTAAATACTAACTTATTATCAGAACCAGTATTTTCTGATTTATCAGAATTTTTTAGATCTGAATCACTTAAAGTTTTAAATGAGTTTTGATATTCAGTTTTATTCTTTTTAAATTTTAATTTTAATTCATCATTTCTACTTTTTAGTAGATTTACACGTCTAATGTGTGGTGATGGAGAATATTTATTATTAGTTGACATTGGTCTATTACTCATTTCAGTCTCATCAATGAGTTGTTCTTCGTTGCTACTACAACAGCCTCCTGTTCTATTGTACCACAATGCAAACATTACGATAATAATAGCAATAGCAATAATTAGAAATGTTGATAATGTAATTACTATTATTGTAGAGCTTGTAAATGTATTACCATCCATTGATCCAGCTGAAAGAAAGAAAAATAAAAAACATTAAAGCGTTCCAACACTATTTTTTTTAATGATTTTGGTTTCAATAATATTGAGATATATTTAATTGATTCATCGTAACTAACCCTAAATAAAAATTATACTTGAAATAGCCTCTTCAGTCCCCGACTTATTTTAAAAATTATTTTACCGTCGTAAATTTTAACCACGTTTTTGTGCGGCTCTCAGAATGAAAAAAAAAAAAAAAAAAAAAAAAAAGCTTCTTTTGTCAAAACAGTTTTCTTGCTTTTGTGGACCCCCTACTCACTCTAGAATGCTGAAAATAGCGTTAAAAATCGCGAAAATTCAGGGGCGTTTTCTGGTCCCATTTTTGGATTTTTACCTCAAAAGTTTTCGATTTTTTTTTCTAATTTTGTTTTTCTATTTTATATTGAATTATCTGATGTCCACTGTATTTTATACTGGGACTGAAGAGGATAGAATACATAAATAATAATACAGTTTTGTACATGCATAATATACTTCTATATAAATTACAACGTCTTAAAAATCTAATTTTATTTCAGAATCTAATTTAATTTTTAGTATTTCTTATTTTTCATAATAATTTAATGGCGTCCACGCCTGCAAATGATGTTGGCTATGCAACCTGCATTACATGCTTGTAGTTTGTAGTCATGGGCATTGGCATCGTGTTTGAAAAATTGATCTCTCTCTCTCTCTCTCTCTCTCTCTCTCTCTCTCTCTCTCTCTCTCTCTCTCTCTCTCTCTCTCTCTCTCTTTTTCTTCATAGAATAAAATGTCCAATGAGATGTTATATAATACTCTGTGATGTTTTATTAGTTTTTTTTAATTACCTGTTAAACATTGAGGCATTGGATCAACAATTTTCCCATCCACACATTTGGACTCGCGGATATGTGAACCACAAGACATCATTACTGCATTGTCGTTGACTCGAATTACAACACCATCTTTCGTCTCTTCTCCAAATTTTTCTGAAAAAAAAAAAAAAAAAAAAATTAATGTACTACAACTTTATGATGTGATATTTGCATACAAATACTACAAATCTAAAACTATAAATAAAATAACATTCCTTTAAAATTTATTTTTAAAAAATGTAAAATTAACATAGTAACAATTTTATTAGAATTTCTGTTTGGACTATTTTTTATTTCATTTCTTGAAATTACTAAGTTACTTTTGCATGCTATTAACTAATGGTCAAAAATAAATACGCAATATAATATAACAATGATGCTCAATATCAGCAAAAAAAAATTAATATAGTACAAGCCATGCTATACAGTATAATTGCATAATAAATACGTTCCGTATGCATGTTATGTCGATGTACTTATAATTATTTATGTTGTTCTATTTTAGCATATATACATAAAACGTAATGCTATATTTAGCATTATTTATTTGTTCTATTAATAATAATTACATGAATGTAGCATAAAAATACTTTATTTTTTTCTTTCCTTGTTGAAAGTTCAATAATTTTGCATACAATTCGTAGATTTTAAAGTATTATAATGTTTGATAGTAACGTGTTCTGAGTTAAATTAAAATTATGTATATAATGTAAAAATAGAACATAATGTAGATTGTACCTTATTGAAGATAAGTCTAAATTTTTATTTTCATGGCTGCTATTTTTTTCTAGGGGGGAGAATTTTTGTTACCATAGCTGAAATGAGATCCAATAATTAAACAATAAGGTGGATTTAAATTATTGAAGGTTATGCACTCTACAATATAGTTACAGTGGAGACATCAAAAATTAACTATTGAAATTTTGCATGATATATGTATTATTGATCATGTTATACTATATACCAATTCTAGATTAACGCCGCTTGAAATTTTCTGTATATTTCATATTTTAGGTACGTATATATGCAGTACATATTTTATAGTATAAAACATTATTTTAATACTCTATTATATTGTTATATAGTATAGCATATCTGTGTTGTTGCGATATGTGTATCTCTTTTTTTGTTACACGTAGCAAAATGTGTATCTCGTTTTTTGTCAAAAACTGAGCAAAATGTGTAAGTCGTATCCGAATGTAATAGAGATGGCGCTCAACTTGACACAAAAAAAAAAAAAAAAAAAAAAAAAAAAAAAAAAAAAAAAAAAAAAAAAAAGCGAGATGCACAATTTGCTACGCGTGGCAAATAACGAGATAGACATTTTGCTTCGCGTGACAAAAAACAAGATGGACATTTTGCTTTGCGTGACAAAAAACGAGATACGGGTAGTTTGCACCATCATCGATATATGGAATTTTGTATAGAAAAGTCAATCTTGTTAAGACTGAAATATGTAGATGCTGCATACGTGACAATATTCTTATAGTGAGCAGAATGTTCAATATGACACAAATAGTATAACTTTCGTATCCACTTGAATGTTAACTTAATGTAAGTAGATAATTTATGTTTATGTAATCCAAAGAGGGTTCCCGCTGAAAAGTACTGGTCAGCTTGAGACGTGTATCGCGGGTCAAAATTACATTGATCGAATGGGCAACAAAATATAACGTCCAGAATAAAATAAAATAAAAAGAAACAGAAAATTGAAAAACGATTAACGATTACATAATCTATCAAAATACTTTACACGGGAAAAAATTATTATCTATGACAGGTACATGAATCCTGTATTTTGCAATATTATAGGTACACTTTAATTTGGAACAGGTACTTAAAAGCTACAATACCACTTATAATGTAAGTGAGTCACACCTTTATTGTAGCATATTGAACCTATGCATTATAGGTATTATTGTAGTATAATAATACCTGTGTTCTAGGTTATATGTCTACATATTGCATTTTTAGAATTGATTTTTTTGGAGTGTATAGTTAACTTACTGTTACAATGATGATCTCCAGTGTAATGTAGCCAATTTCCTCGTTGTCCACACCATAACGGTGCTGATAGGCAATTATTTCGACAGTTACAGTTCAAGTGAGTACTGTATTTGGCTTCTCCAGGGATATTATCACATAATACGTTACTAGGGATGCTTGTTGGAAGGCAGTGTTGAGCTGAAAATAAAATTATGTGAGACCAAAGTGATACTTTTAGAGAAGAGATTCTTACTGATAGTATTTATATTGAAATTGTTTAAAATTTCGTAATAAGTATAACTAACACCCTCGAAAAAAAAACATGATTGTGAACAATTCATATGTGACTGAAGTAGTAAAAGAATAAGAGGAACAAAAGAAGTAAGCAGTAATAAAATGTATAATATATTGTATTGATTGAAATTCTTGCCCAAGTTTAGAATAATAATATAGGGTGTATGCAGATGACGTTATATTTAATGCACTTGGAGGCCATACTAAACATGGCTGAGCATAGGACCAACTTCGTTTTAGGCAATTTTCTTTGTAATAATCTGTCAATTTTTTTAAATTTGTTATTTTTCTTACATACTTGAGATACTAATTCAACATATTTACAGCATCAATGCTCTCAAAAATATTGCATAGTGTTTTTAAACTGGCAAAAAGAGTTATTTTCCTATGCCACCCATGTTATTGAGTTATCCAACATGGCATTGACTTTAACATGAATGCATAGACCCTATACGCCTCTTATCTCAAATAATTCAAGCGTGAGCTTCATTATATTTTAATATTATAATAATTTTATATGTAAAGTATAATAAATTCTTTATTGGGTGTTAAATAGAATTATAAATACAGAAAGATAAAATAATAGTATTATTACCCAACGGGTGATGAGAAAAAGGCAAAATTCCTAAACACTATACGCGCAATATAATATTTTATTTTATAAAAAATTTAGATTAGGAACCTTAAAATTATATCATTGAGCAAAAAGTTTTTCATTTGAGGATGTCGTTCGAGGACTTATAACCCTAAAATTCAAAAGTTGAACCTATTGTAATTGTCATATGACAGTCAACGGTAATTAATAACAATGAAACTAATAATTATAACTATATATGTATGTGATAATAATTTGAGAGTCCATGACCATCAGGTTTAACGATTGATAGAAAAGAAAAATCAGCCGCAATGTATTAATTTTTTTGTTTTTTTCAGGACAAATTCTTACAAATAATTGTATAGCAAAAGGTAAACAACGCTATAACCTTGCGTAAATAGGATAAATTTACTAAAAAAAAAAATCTTTGCTGAATAATATAAATACTCATAAAAGTATACAATGGCGGAATCTAATGCAAATATTATATCCTAAGAATTTGAACTCCATAAAAAGAAACTTATTTAATAAATATATATAAAAATCGGAAGAACAATCATTATATACATACCGCATACACCTGGTTGATCTGGGTACCATTTTCCTGCATGACATGTGAGTTTGACCTGTTTTGACGTCATAGATGCACAAAGACATGTGATATGAGCAGCGGGGTACTTATTCTCTGGTGAACTGCAGTTAGTAAACATACGTTTTGAATTGGATCCTTCGTATGGTTGAGAACAGTGGAACGTTGTATTCGAATCTGCAATAATTAAAATTATAATACTAATTAAAGTCAATTATATGAAAATAAAAAGTAAAAAAAAACATTAATACAAAAATGTTTGACACTCAGCTATCAATTATATTAATATTTTTCATGCTATAAGTAAAAATATGCAATATGAAGACATTTCTGATCTCTGATCTTCCTCACCCATTAACTAAAGTTAATAATATTGCAAAGTTGCTTGCATTTGAATTATTTAAATATATAGCTATAATACAAAATCTGAACAATAATACTTAATTTCAAATCATTTGAAGAAATATTTAAAAAAGCATGTTATAATTTGGCAGAACATTTTGATCCATAATACAATTAAATTACTGAAATTACTGTACTCACTAAAATTCGGAACAATGTACTAGCTTAATTCCTATCATCCTGTATTTAATATTTGCTAATTATTATTGTTTAAGATAAAAATATTAAAAATTCATTTTCTTTTGAATATAAATACGTATTTTTATTTTAATTGTAAGTAATGACTATAGCCCAACACTTAATTGTTGTAACAACCAAATTGCTATGAACTGCCTTGGTCAATAACATTTCTTATATCTTATTATTAATTTATGCTCCGATTTCTGAGTCTTTGTTTCGTAATTTCAAGATAATAATATATAAGGATGAAAATTCAAGATAAATTACTTCTAACGTTTTTTTTTTTTTTTTTTTTTTTTTTTTTTACTACATGGACAAAAATAAGCACGTAAAAATTTTGCTAGCCCATTTGTAGCACAATTTGTTCAGTACAGCATAATCTATGCTATACTTCATTAGAACTATGTTACATAGTATAAATATTATGTTCTACAGCATAATTATTTGTATATAGTTTTAATTTAGCATAATTTATGCTATAACGACATAAATTCAGCATAAATTACGTAATTTATTCTTTCCGTGTATAATTGCTACCTTCAAAATCAATTGTTGCTATATATACTGTATAATTTATTTGTATGTCTTCAGCGTTTATTTCAGTAGACTGATTAAATTAGAATCTATCCAAGCAAATTTTGTTTTGTTATTAAAACTTATTTGAATTATACTTAAATATATTACAATTTAAAAAAAATCATTGTACTGTACAAGTGTCATAATGTCTCTAACAAACTATGATTTAACTTGTAGGAAAAATTTAATATCTAACAAATTCAAATAGTTTTTAATTAACATGTAAAACTATATAAAAAAATTACTTTAACTATATTTGATAAAGCAGCCGTGGATTTTTTTATAAACAATTTTTTATTGCATATTATGCATTTCTATGTAGAGAAGCTTGTCTTGTAAAAGTGAGGGGGGGGGGGGGAGGAGATTAAGACATTTCTGATCTCTGATCTTCTTCACCCAATAACTATAGTTAATAATATTACAAAGTTGCTTGTATTTGAATTATTGAAATATGAACAAAAAGTACATTATATATAACGACGAGGTGGCCGAGTGGTTAAGGCGTTGGACTGCTAATCCAATGTGCTCTGCACGCGTGGGTTCGAATCCCATCCTCGTCGAATTTTTTAATTATTACAAATTAATTTATAACAGTAGAGCTTGTAGATTTGAGAGAAAAAAAAACTTAACTATTTATTGCTATGGTTGGTGATATGGTTATTTCAAATTTATTTTCCGTCGCTTATAATTGTGAGCTGTAAGACAGACAAGGAACTGTGTGAAATTTAGTAATTAGCATCACGTGTTTTTAGCGCACACCATTCCATGAAGTAATGAGATCATTGTTAATATTTTAATAGGAGGAAGTGTTCTCTTTGACTAGATTATTTTTAAGGTGCAGTATATATGCATATAAATATAATTATTTAATTTATTCAGATAAAAATTATTAAAAAAAAAATGGCATATATTTTGTACGAACAGAGAATATAAAATTAAAAATTATTGAAAAATTATTTATTTTGATATAGCCTATAATGAATATATTCTTATACGAAAACAGGCAAACCAATGAATATAATTATACAATTTTTATAAGATTATAAAGGTTACAATTTTTTATTTTAATCTTGAATATAAGTTTTATTTTATAAGTTATTCATCCCCCTACCTGTAAGTACTCAAGGGAAGCAAAAAAAACAACATAAGATTAACCCACAAACCGCATTTCGCTTTGTCGTGCAGTATTCTTAAGACATCGTTATTATTTATAGTATTAAAAAAAATAATAATAAAAATAACAAATATCTTCTGTACAAAAGATTGAACTGTGGGTAGTCCTTAATAGCATGTAACACTTTTGAATTACTATAAAATGCAATATGTTATTGCATTTTGTATTCATGAAGAAACAAAAAGGAAGCAACAATCATGCCAGCCTAATTTCAGTAATTTTTATTCATCGAATTATAATTAATGCTGTATTATAAATAATTAAGCTGTACAGTATACTGTATACAAATAATATAAAACAAAATTCATTTATTTTGTTCGTGTGTTTATAATAATTTAAACTTACTTCCTGTAGGTAGTGAAGCCCATGGCCAAATTTCATCACCTATTGATCGATTCCATAACTTAAATATATCTGAAACTAAAATTATGATAATTAAAGTTAAAAAATGAAAATATTAATGCATTAGTTTTGTCTATAATAATTTGAAATTTTACCTTTTAATGTTTCCGAGGCAGTTGATGTATCATCAAATAACTGGAATAGTAATAATAGTTCTACAACTCGAAAAATCAATATCTTCATACTTGTTCCTGAAATAAACAATATTATATAGTACATGATAAATGCTATAAAAAAATCTAAAGCACAATGACGTCTATTTTAAACATATAAATAACTCTTTGATTGTTCAAATGTATATTACAAATAAATATAATAATGTTATGCTAATTAGATGCTATAAAATCTCAATCAATATCAATAATTAATACAACTAATTAGTTGTATTATTCATTAATGAATACTAATGTATTTGCACTCATTATAAGGTTACTTACATTCGCTACAAGTAGAATGTCGTGTGTTCTACTTCTGTCTTGTTAAACTATACCACATGTATTTTTTTCTCTATGGTATCAGAGGAAAGGAAGCTGGAGATATATAAACTTTTTGTGGTTTAAATATAATGTCTGTTTGCATTAAAACAAAAAACATAAATGTTTTATAGTTTCTTCAGTAATGTAATTTTTTTTAAAATCATACTGCTGACAAAATCTGAATATTTTCTAAACTGGATTAAAGATAAGGCATTATCAGGATCAAGCAATCTTGATATCGTATATAGAAACAATATTTCAGGATCTGCATTATCCAAATTGCAAACGGATCAACAACAAAATTCACTTATTTCTACGAGGGGGGGGGGGGGCAGAAGTTAGCTCGGATCAATCCCAAATTTCCCCAATTATACAGCTTCTTTATCCTAGATCTAAAAATGATCCGGATCAATAATTCGGATCGTATTTCATATACAAATTTGGATATTGGGTAATATGTTATTGTTATTTTAAAACTTTATTTATTTTTTATTATTATTTTTTTCTTTACAACTCTTACACCGTGTATTATAATGGACAAATACAGTTTATCAGGCAAAAAAAGTAAATTCAATTTTTTGTTTATTATCTCAATATACGCATAATGTATGAGCATGTGCATCGAACTTTCGCTTTTTTTTTTTTTTTTTTTTAATTATTATTATTATTATCCTTTTTTACTCGTATTAATAAAGGGTTTTTAACTGAATCACGCTTTAATGCGTCGTCGGACAAGGATCACGTGCACATGAGTAATAATACAATTTGTCCAGTCAAAGGCTCTTCCTTGAGAATTAAACTGTCCCTCCTCTCTGGTTTCTATAATTTTTACTCACAGATATTTTGTAAGCAGCTGAGAATATACAAATTAGTCATTTCATTTCTTCATCTGTTTAAATATACGTTCCTAATTAATAAAAAAATAAAATGTATGAGTTATGATATAAAAGTTAATATTGGTGACAATTTATTTATTAATGCTGTATTAATGGTCAGTGCTAAGAGAGAGAGAGATCTGAAAGAGATTTTTATTATTGATTTCCGATTTTCTCTAAAAAATTATAATATAAAAGTTTCTTCACAATAATTAATATTTTATACAAATTCAACATGTACGAGTATAATTCAACATTTTATAAAATTAATTTTATAACAAAACCAATTTATGTATATATATATATATATATATATATATATATATATATATATATATATATATATATATATATATATATATATATATATATATGTATATTGTATATATATGAAAATATTATGAAAATGAAATAACATAAAGTTACAATGGTAAAAAAAAATGTAATAGAAGACAAATTGTGGTACGATTTAATTCTCATTATTCTATACGGAATAAATGTCAGCTATACATAGAGGAAATAAAAATAAAGTTCAAGTACTTATAAATATGTCTTATATTTAAAATTGCTTTTAAAATTTGGTCTTCACATATTCTGTTTTGTAGCTGATGTACTGTACTGTAATAATGAGTAGCTTATTTTTCTAAATATTACTCTCTATGTAAAATAACTTTTATTTATGAATATGTAAAATTTTTAAGGAAACATCCTGTTTGCTGTGTCTGCAGCGTCCACTGCATCTTGATGATAATTTTTATGTAGGAAAGCAGAGATTTTCTTTGATTAAAAATGGTCTCGAATACTGCATTTTTATCTCTCTTTTTTTGTAAAGCAATTCCCAATCGTGTTAATCAATGTGAAATATTATCCATCCTTTAAACAATTAGTTCAAAATTGCTTGCTTGAGAACATGTTTCATAGTGCTTCAGAATATCTATTAACATACCGAGCTGGTATGGCCGAGTGGTGAAGGCAGCTGACTCGCAACTTTGTACTCCTCACCGAGTATAGGTTCGAGCCACTGCTGGGTGCGTACGTGAAGTGTGAGAGCACAACACGTTGCACGATGCATGTTTACATGCATTCCATGACGACGCACAGTATTCGGGAGGTGCATGATTGATGTGATTGCACCGACCAGCCTGCCTATATGTTTCCACGGTTTCTCTAGGCTGTCATGGCGAATGCCGGGCTGTGTACTTAAGCCGTGGCCGGCCCGTGTGTGCTTTTCCATTAATTGGAAAGTCCTTACTATCGATAAGACAGTATCTCGACTGGGATTGGTGTATAGCACGATAACACAATATGGCAAGCCAAATAAAAAATAATAATAATAATGTGAAATGCTGGTAATTTAACCATTTTTATGGCTCTAACCGATGAAATGATTCTCCTTACGTTTTAAATAGCTGTCAAAAATTTAAATTAGATCCTTACAGGATTTTATTTCTAAAATAATAATAATATAATGTTTTCTAATTGTTACATTTATTATTATTACTTATAGCATAATTTTGAAATTTGATATTTTTCGCCATTCTATATTAAATTAATTACGTTATAACCTACTAATTTTTAGTGTCTCTCGTTGTAACTTCAAAACAACAACAACAACAACAACAACAACAACAAACAACAACAAACAACAACTCAAAGTGCTTCAAAAAATTGATACTTTAAATAGTCTAATGACGAATTGAGCTCCTTCACAAAATGCGATTTTGTTTCTTAGCTCCTATAATGTTACCGTATTGCATACAATAACATATTATTGATCTAGAAAAATGCGTCATGAATGACAATTATTTTTCTCTGAAGTAGAATATTTGGGACACAAGAATGTAGATAATTAATAGGAGCAAACGACATTATTAATCATAATATCCTCTCGTTTTCAAAACCACATATTGTGACGGATATATGGACGTCAGACCGAAAGTCATCATTAAAAATATAACAAAGGAGTTCATTCTTTAAAGAAATATATCAAGATGAAGTTACTAATTTTTATTTCTCTTTTTATTTTTGTCACAGTCTGCTGCTTACCTGCTGTATTTACAGGTAATTATTCATTATTCTTTGAATTTATTTCCGTATCACTTAAAATATTATTATTATTTTTAAACCCTTTCATTGATCTTTGGTGTGGGAGGCTTACGCATGCCCACCTAGTGCGCCCTGTCCAACACCTTTGTGGTTATTTAGCTGGAGGGTTACTTTAAGGGAGTAGGGTACTGACCTTATATCTCAAAAACTAGGATGTGTTTTAGAATTTAATGTAATAAATGATTAGAACCAACCGATAAGGCCTAGGCCTTGGTTGGATTTCTGTGTATATGAGTGATAAACAATAAAAAAAAATAAAAAAAAAAGTCTAAATTTGGTATCATTGTGTAGCTAAGGATCACATCTAGCCGTGATAAAAATTCCAAGATGTTTGATCGTCCTGAAAAAAAGAAAAAAATTATTGAAATTAACATTGGGTCTTATGGGCTTAAATTTCAAAAAACATATAAAATTAATTTGTACGGTGACCCCTAAAATTTTTATATATTTGAAATTCTTTTAAGCTGAAGTATCATTGTGCAAAATGTCAGATTGTTTTGACGATAAAAGTTTAGTCTAATGGGCGACGTCGGTACCCTACTCCCTTAATGTTATTTGAGACAAAATTCTTGCTGTCCTCACTGAGGTCACGTCCTCTCCTGGGCGTCGTGGGACACTATTCAACAAGCTCTTTAGAGCTGGATGTCTATAAAATTCAAAGCACTTAGATGGGTTGGTTCTTGGGATACAAAACCATATCTATAGGCCGCATAGTGGCTGTCGTAAACGCAAACTATTCACGGAGCTTACAGATCTAAAGCCAACCCTAACACCTATAGATCCTCTCCTTGGCAGGGACGGTTGCGAAACATAAAGTTGAAACCGATCGACACTATTATATTGAATGGTATAATGAACCAGTAAAGGGTAATTTAATGCGGGATATTATATAGTAAGAGTAACAATGATTGAACAAATTGTTTTATTGTAGAAAACAACAACAAACAACTATAGAGAAGCGATATATTTTTTTTATTTCTATTGTTTTTTTTATAAATACAGATCCTCGAGATGGTAACAGGGCAATTGCAGCAATAATTACTTTACAGATGCCACCAAAAATTAGAGGTAAGACAATACATATTACGATATAGAGGATAATTACCCATGTGTCATTTAAAAATTTGGGTATAATATATAATTTTCTTCGTTTTCTAATATTAATATATTTTTTGTTAAATTAATAATTTTTTATTTAAATTTTGCAACACAAAGTTGGAAAACATTATATTATCAACAATAATTGACTTTTTTATTTTATTTTTATTTCTATTATTTTTAAGTTTTGTTGTCGTTGTAT
Organism: Ecdyonurus torrentis; assembly: GCA_949318235.1. Classification (NCBI taxonomy): domain Eukaryota; kingdom Metazoa; phylum Arthropoda; class Insecta; order Ephemeroptera; family Heptageniidae; genus Ecdyonurus; species Ecdyonurus torrentis. The sequence continues at coordinate 9,854,762 of OX439137.1, forward strand.
TTTATGTTGTTGATTTTATCCCTAATTTTAGCTGTGCAGAGATCAATTTCTTTGTTTTCCAGTAACACTTTTTTTTCCAAAGTATATAACAATAATTCTAACTAACATAAAATAGCTGTAATAGAAATAACTGAACGTAATTTATTTATTATATAGCATTGCATTCAATATATATATATATATATATATTACAATTTACCAGACTTGGCCAGCGCTCTTTTAAAATGAGCGCGCTCACGCTCATCGCTCACGCTCACGTAAATGAGCGCGCTCACGCTTTCGCTCATGATTTTGCAAATGAGCGCGCTCACGCTCACGCTCATAAATTTTTTGAGCGCGCTCATTTGTCGCTCATATATATATAAAAACACACAATATTATACTTAAATGAATTTTTAAACTGGAGCTTTTAATTTATACGTATAGTGATTTATATACAGGAGAGGACTAGGTAGAACATTTAAACAAAATAATAATAAAAACAATAATAACACAAACTTCTCATTAAAACGTAAGCGTCAAGTATATGAGTTTCTATACTTATTTGTTAAGTAATGTAATTAAAATTACATAAAAATAATAATACAATAAATTATATATATCATGCACTTCTGTATAAAATATTATAAAATGCAAACATAATATGGTTGTGTTATCGAGTTTTTTCTACTAAGTTTTAATTAAAAAATAATTTTTATTAATAAATAATAAGTGGATAAAAAAATTTGAAATTTTTTTATTATTAATGTGAATCAATGATTAGTCATGGAACCACTCTAAAAAAAATTGCACATGTTTGTATGTGCATATTAAATTTTATGATGGACTCAAAATTATATACAAAAATTATTGAAAATATAAAAAATGTAAGTACACTTCTGAACCTATATTTACATCACTTTGTTATAAGTTATAATAGTTAAATGATTAACAAATAATAATATATAATATCAGCAGTAAGTCTTGATAATTGTCAACATTCATTTTAATTAACCTAAAAATTGTCTCCATCTCGAACTTTGTATTGAATCAAACAACAAGTCAAGTATTGTTATTTATTGTAAATAATAGCCAGGTGTTTTGGTTTGGTAAACAATATCACAAGCAGGTAGATTCTACTTGAGAGCTTTTACATTACAACATGAAAACATAAAGAAAAAAAAAAAAAAAAAAAAAAAGAGCGAGTGAGTAAGAGATGAGCGTGTCGCTCAACTCATTTAAAATGAGCGCGCTCACGCTCATGCTCATATTTTCAAAAAAGAGCGCGCTCACGCTCAACTCAAAAAAAATGAGCGCGCTCACATGAGCGTCGCTCAAACAAGTCGCTCATGGCCAAGTCTGCAATTTACAAAAAAAAATATAGGGTATATGCGCATGACGTCATATTTAATGCGCTTGGAGGCCATACTGTCATAGTGAATAACATTGCCCAGCATAGGACAAACTTCATTTTAGTCAATTTTATTTACGAAATCAGTTAATTTTTTTGTTATTGCTATTTTTCTCACATATACTAGAGATACTAATTCAACATATTTACAGCATCAATGCTCTTTAAAATATTGCATGGTGTTTTTAAACTGGCAAAATGAGCTATTTTGATATGCCACCCATGTTATTGAGTGATCTAACATGGTGTCGACTTTATTATGAATGAATAGACTCTATATTGTATAATACGTACACACAAAAAAACTCTAATTGGGCAGTAGAATTCTGTTCTTATAAATGTTCTAATTTAAATTCTTAAGATAATATACACTCGATTTATAGTTGTGAAAATATATATTTATACACATTCAAAAATACTGTATTTTGTAATGTTCTTCTTAATGAGAAAAATACGCGCTGAATTTAAATTATAAAGTTTATTACCACAATCGTATTAAATAAAACAACATTACTTTTATATTTGTATGGTTTAGCTGGTGCTCGAGTTGAGAATAAGTGTGATAAGCCACGTGAAACACCTGAAATCACCGGCTGTGTTGCTACGTCAGGGGAATTCCCTGCCTCTAAAATCACGTGCCAATGCACGAGCTGCAGCCTAATGTTAAAACTTACGTGTTTCCCTGATGGAAATTGGTACCCGACTGAAACTAACGTCTGTTGTGAGTATATACATCAAAATTTTAAAATATAGTTTCATTTCAATATATTACCAAAAACAGTAAATCAAAGATTCTCTGCATATAATGCACTTATAAATACAGCATAGGTAATTTTAAATTTTGTAAAATAGCATCTTACATACTGAAGACAGTAAAATATGATATTAATATCTAACAGATTAGCTTCATATTTAGACATTAACTAGTTTAAACATTGACACAGTCTTGTAGTCGTTATCTGATTTTTCTATGACGTTAACGTTAAGTTAATTTAATATAAAACTATGACTTTAACGATAACGTTAACTCTAAGTTTTCCCCAACTATAACGTTAACGACTAACGTTAACTTGTGCGTTAACTATCTATAACGTTAACAGCTTTTTTAGAAGATATGTATATTTTATGATTATTTGTAAATTTAATCATTTTAATTTAAAAGGTTAATATGATGCTTATATTTACTCATTTATAAATAAAAAGTTAATATTATTTATTATTTCTCTCACTTCGTTTGTTGATTTTTTTTTAATCAGTATAAATTCTTTTTTCAAAAAGTAACGTTATAGTTAACGCTATGTTAACTTCAATATTTGTTAATCTATAACGTTAACGTCACTTTTTGAAATGTTGTTAATCTATATTATAGAAATAACCTGTTAACTTAACGTTAACGATTTTACGTTAACGACTACAAGACTGCATTGATATTATTGGAAATAATTTAATCTCCTATTGAATAATTTTTCTAAGGCTATATTTTAAATTTCATTAAAGGCGTAGAACACCTTGAACAAAAAGCTTGTCTTATATCCTAACGTACCTAAACATAAACTTTGATTTGACCAGAGTCGTTGTTTTCTAATTTATTTCCCAATCACAAAATTGCATTTGTGGGTTTATGACGTCACAGCTCACTGGGTCCACGCGCGTGGAATCAAGTAAACTGTGACGTCATAAACCCGCAACTACAAATTTGTGTATTTAATGACTCAGGCCAAATCAACGTTGACAATTAGGTATGTTAAGATATTAGTTATGTTTTTTGTTCAAGGTTCAAGGTGTTCTACATCTTTAAAGAGTGATAATATTGTATAACCTATGCACTAATAAATAAATGTTAATTTCAATAGCCAGCAAGAACCCTGCAACTAAATGTGGATTATGTAAAGCTGAAAGTAGACCAAAAAACATGAAATGTGTTGAAGATCCTTTGAATGGATTCTTGGGCGAAGAACGACATTGTTTATGCAAATTAGACTGTCTTGAAATTACGATCAAGTGTGGAAATGATGGCTTATGGTATAATTCAAATAATGAACTTTGTGAAGGTAAATATTTATTTGGAGAAAAAAATGAAACATGCAGTGAATGTAGAGATGTAGGTTTTCACGGTTCGATGGATGAGGTGAGACATTGCTAGGTATGTCTTGGGCTCTAACGGGATAACCGTGGCGGGTGTTGTTCTTCTTCTGTTCACGACGTTTCGCGACCTGCGTTGGCCGCATCTTCACCTGAAGATGCGGCCAACGCAGGTCGCGAAACGTCGTGAACAGAAGAAGAACAACACCCGCCACGGTTGTCCCGTTAGAGCCCAAGACATACCTAGCAATGTCTCACCTCATGCAGTGAATGTTGAATATCTGCTTTTGCATCTGACGCGTACTTTATATAATTGTAAAACATGCACATATTTTTTTTCAATAAAATTATTCTAAAAAAATTAATGTCTTAATTTCATTTATTTTCTTTTGCAGATACACTAACTCCTGTGACGTATTTGCATGACGAAATACAAAATGTTACTTTTTATCGCGGTAATTACACCTTCGCTTGTCCCCCTGGGTATAAATTAGATGGTCCAAACACTGCGACATGTAAAAATGGGCATCTGGATACAGCAAGATTTCCGGAGTGTATTATCGATGGTATGTATTCACACATACAGAATAATTTGCCTTTTTTATTTCTTTCTAAAAATTTTATTTAAAAGAAATTGAACGGTTGATATTCTTTAAAAATTTGTGAAACCATAATACAAAATCATGAATATTTAGCATTGAAATGCCTGTAGATAAAACTCTGGTGAATCATCTTTAAAAAAAAAAGTGATCATGAAAAAAAAAAGTGTAGTTGATTTAAATATTTGATAAAAGTAGTAGAAACTATAAAAAGAATGTTTTGCATATATGCATTGTATATGCCTATTAATATATATATATATATATATATATATATATATATATATATATATATATATATATATATATATATATATATATATATATATATATATATATATAATATATATATAAATGCTAAATGTGAAGTACTGCATGTATACAAAGTAGAAACTATACTAATATATGTATATAATGCACAGATTATATTGTGTAAAAATAAATAGTATTGTAGTTTTTTCATCAGATAATATAATACAGCGCATCTAATTCAGAAATTTTATTATTTTAAACAAACCATTATCATATTATTTTAAAAATAAGAGGTTTTTAATTTTTTGTTTTCCTGATTAAAACATAAACAAAGCATTTTACAATACGTTCAATACAATTATGTTCCACATTTCATCCATGATATCAGTGATATTAAATACTAAATGCATGACTATTTTTCTACAGTTAAAACAACAACAAGCACAACAAAACAAACAACTGTGTTTACAACAACAACAAGTACACCAAAGCCACAAAATATGATGAAAACAAAAGAAACTCGAGACTACAAATTGATTTACATTGTAATAGGTGGAACCATATTAATCATCATAGTAATAGTTACTTTCATTGTTGCGTGCGTATGCATACACAGAAGAAAACAAAAAATGAAGGAAGAAATGTTAAGAAATAATCCTATATTTAAATTAGAAGAACTTACAAATGTTAAAGGTTTTATGATTGTTAATGATATGTATAAAAGGGACAACAAAAATTTGGTTATAAATCCTAATGATAATAAATGAACTTGTAAAATATAATATTCTTTTAATTTTATAGTTATATATTGACATTTTAAAAAGCTAATTACCCCATCCTTTCTTTAATAACAACATTTAGAAAATTTATGTTATGTTATGTTTTGTTAGAAATTTATGTTGTGTGAGAGCACAACACGTTGCACGATGCATGTTTACATGCATTCCATGACGACGCATTGCATTCGGGAGGTGCATAATCGATGTGATTGCACCGCACCAGCCTGCCTAGATGTTTCCACGGTTTCTCTAGGCTGTCATGGCGAATGCCGGGCTGTATACTTAGGCCGTGGCCGGCCCGTGTGTGCTTTTCCATTAATTGGAAAGTCCTTACCTGTCGATAAGACAATGTCTTGACTAGGACTGGGATAGGTGTGGCACAATAACACAATATGGCAAGCAAAAAAAAAAAAAAAAAAAGAAAAAAAAAGTTCATCGCGTAAAGGTAGCTTAAATGTTTATGTACCGAGCCCGCAAGGTCTAATTGAGAGAGTACACCTAACACGCGAGAGACCTGTGCTCAATTTCAAAACGGTACTTTTTGTTTAACTTAAACCAAAAGTGATTGTACGGATATTTCGAAGAAGTTATGGAGCATTCGAGAGGCATTGTACTGCACATGACATGTATGCAATACCAATCAACCTCGCTCCTAGTAAAGGATTACAAAAATTGTTGGATTTGTAACCATGATACTGTGTAACGATTATGACCATGAAAATAAGCCATATTAACTGTAATAACTAGAATAAAGAATAATATAGTATAATAACTACGGGGTGTATGCATTCATGTTAAAGTCGACGTCAAAATTGAAAAAAAATGACTCATTTTGCAAGTATAAAAATAGTAAACAATATTTTTGAGAGCATTATGGTTATTAATAGGTTGAATCAGTATTTCAAGTATATATGTGAGAAAAATAATGTAACAAAAAATTAACCGATTTCGCAAAGAAAATAGCAACAACAAAAGTTTGTCCTATCCTGAGCAATATTATTCATTACTCCAGTATGGCATTCAGGCGCATTTAATATGACGTCATGCACGTATAAACCCTATAATGTACATTTTCTTGGTATAGCTTTATGGTAAAACAGTGCCATCATTAAGATCATTACGGTATAGCCGTATTATATTTAAGACGACCTCTCGCTTAACCAGAAAGTTTATATACCTCTCTCTCTCTCTCTCTCTCTCTCTCTCTCTCTCTCTCTCTCTCTCTCTCTCTCTCTCTCTCTCTCTCTCTCTCTCTCTCTCTCTCTCTGTCACTATCTATTTAAATTGAGATTCACAGTCAATGTAAAATATTAACATACATTGAATACTCAATCCTCTCAATCCTAGTTCCTCATTTATATTCCACTCCTGTATATCCTTTTATCCTATATACTGTTATATTAGGTCTGTGTTTGTGCGTAAGTCTTTTTGGCTTATACTTATATCTTATATGTCTTCCGTCTATATATCTATGTATGTCATTGTAATATGAGTAACCAAAAATTAGATAATGTGATAAAGTAACTATAAAACCAAACAAGATATATTAGAGCAAAGTTTTCGATTTTTATTTAACACGCAGAAATTGATGTCAGAAATAACCGCAAAACTTCCTCATATTGCAAAATACCGGCGGATACGTAAGCAGTATTAGTTGTTTGATAAACTGAGTCAACATCAATTGGACGCACTTAACTTTGTTTTTTAGATCTTGAAATGAATTTATTATATATAATCAGTGGATATATATTATTATTATTTAATTTAGCAGGTAAATATTAGTTTAATATGTATCGTAAATCATAACATTTATGATTTGTTGAAGAATTTTGTTAGTGAAAATTTTGTTTCATTTCAAGAAACGTGAAAATCATACTGAATAATATACAAATTTGTAAAACAAAATATATTTGTATAATGTTTTCAATTCATTTTTTTAACTAAAAACATGAAACATACAATATATAGTCGTATATATCATTATGGTCTTATAGGTTTACAGCTTCAGAGAGCATTACATAAAAAATGCAAACTATAATTAGAAATTACATATTTAATTGCTGTTTAAGAGGTTTTGTGTTTTCTACAATTAATTTTCTTTTAATTTTTAGTTCAAAGTTCAGAAATAAATTTTATAGAAGAATGGAAAAAACCAGGTAACATTCAAAATTTAATATTAAAAATATGCAAACCGGACTTAAAGGTAAAATTTTCTTCTAATTCTAAAATAATAATAATTTTAAAAAAGGCATCCAGTAATGTTAGTTTCCTTACCTGAGCTCAATCTACTGTGAGTTTGCTTTATATTTTATTTCTATTAGAAAGAACCTGCAGGCAATATTTTAAGAAACTAAAATTATTAAACATAAGCTAGTTCTATAAACTACACGCACAAATATTGAGCCAGCTTCGAAAATGTTCCTTTTGTTAATAACAGCTGTTTATGACGTCGCTATATGTTTACTACGTTTATATACATATGAGCTCGTTCTGTAAAGTAAAGTGAATCTCAATAACAGTGATTGGCTGACTAACAAAATAAGACACATTCATTGGTGGATCTTTTTTTTGAGCCGATAAAAGTGAGTCGCATATTGAGACTGGAACTTTTTTTGTGAAGTTTCTTTCAGTTTTATCAAGTTCAAAGTTCTAAAAGAAGATATAACTCAAATAAAAATGATAGACCATAATATGTATATACGTAGTAAACAGGTAACGACGCCATATCCAGCTGTTTTAAACAAAGGAACATTTTCGAAGCTGGCTCAATATTTGTGTGTAGTTTACAGAGCGAGCTATGGTCGATCATTGTTATTTCTTCTTTTAGAACTTTGAACTTGATAAGAATGAAAGAAACTTCCCAAAAAATTATCCAATCTCAACATGCGACTCACTTTTATCGGCTCAAAAAAACAAGATCAACCAATGAATGTGTCTTATTTTGTTGGTCAGCCAATCACTGTTATTGAGATTCACTTTACTTTACAGAACGAGCTATGGTATACAGTAGATTGTGGAGCTATGAAACTTGCCGGTTCTATCACGCATTATTTTATTAATTTTGGCAACTAAAAATCCGGCGTGTTTTATTTCTGATATTCGTATTATTTGAGGTTTACATTGAAAAACCATAGCAATAGTAACGTACATAATTTATTACATTGTTGTTATTATTTTAGATTCTACTATAACTTGTCAAAACCCGTCGAACAACAGTGGGCTGATCGGCGATTGTTCCATTATATCTTTTCCAACACAAAATATATCTTGTCAGTGTGCAAACTGTGGATCTCTAAGGGACAAAAAAATTATGACTCTTTACTGTGGAGCTGGAGAGAAATGGTACCCATTAGATAAAGATAGCTTTCCATATAATGCTTGCGGATTATATGGTATGAATTATTAAAATTACTGAAGTATATTAATTATTTCTAATTTAAATCAGAAAATAAATAAAAAAAACTCTTCCCACAAATGCTGCTTTGTTCATCCATGCTATAAAATGCATTTACTTATCAAATTTTGTGAAAACAGGTTTACAATATTTAAATCATTGGATTGAAATATGTTTTGATCCATGGTTTTGATTGTATGTCAAAGCATGAATATTTATTTTTAAGTATACAAAATAGAAATTTAAAATTTATTTAAAGCTTTTATGTAATTTTAATTTCAGAGTGATAATGTGATGATCTAAATTTAAAAAAGCATTATGTGATATATATATATATATATATATATATATATATATATATATATATATATATATATATATATATATATATTTATGTTTGTGTGTGTGTGTGTGTGTGTGTGTGTGTAATAATAATATAATGATATAAAAACAAACTTGAACATTCAACGTTCAAACTGGTCACTTTTATATTAGAAATTACAATTTACAAGTGGAATTTTTTTTCCTCTACTCAGAAAACACAGACTCGCCTAAAAACTTAATAGGTTTATTTCAACTATAAGAATACTGCATCCTTTTTCTGAATAATTTTAGGTATTCTCTACATAAAAATGAGTGTTTGATGCATAAGTATAAATGAACGTTTAGAGAGTTAGAGAAAATGTATGAAATGTTTAGTATTAGTACTATAGTTCCAATCTAATATAGTAGGCTCTTGCATTTTTTTCTAAGTTTATAGCTTAAATTAATATATAAACAAAACAAAAACATTAAAATACATTCAATTTACAGCGGCAGGTAAACCTCATTTGCGATGCAATGTGTGTCCTTCTCTAAGCAATGACCAAAGATTTCAATGCAATGACTCAACCCCAGGGAAAATAGGCACTAGTCGTGAATGCAAATGTAGATCAAGTCAACAAAATATTACTATAGAATGCAAAGTCACGGATGGACAGTGGTACTCTAATACAAATTGCCCAAAAGGTGAGGTATTATATTTAGTAAAGAAACTTCGTGGCGTATATATGTGTATTTTATTTAATACACACGTTACACTATGCAACATTTTTATATTAATAAATACAAAATAAACCTCTAAAACTGATCTTCATATTCAATATGACGCATATTGAGATTTATCAATGTTGTTGTTGTGCTTTTTTTAAGTACAGGATCTCTTAAAAATATAATATAAATTACTATTTTTTTTTGTATGACATATTAATTAATATTTATTTATATTCGATATTTTTGTCTGTTATTTTTAGCATCAACATCACAGCCAAAAACATCAACATCAACTACACTGATGCCTGAACCAGTACTTGCTAGCGTACCGCATACAACTTCAAGTGGTATTAGCTCAAGTGGTATTAGCTCAAGTGGTTCACATCCTACAATACAACCAGGTGATCAGCAAAATATTTCTATTAAACCACGTTCTACATCCCCAGATTTTGATTGGATTTTGATTGGAGGTTCAATAATTTTAGTTAGTATAATCCTTGTTATAGTATTAATAATATTCATTGTGAAGAAATATAAAAATAAGAGAGCTTTACCTAATATTAAGTTCAATAAGAGAGGAATTGTAACGATGGAGAACCCAGGGTATACTATGGAGAACGATTTGTATGCCTCAGTAGATATTGGACCTGGTCCCAGTCAGGCACAAGATGCAATGGTGACTAATGATTTGTATGCTACGGTGAATAATGGTTCTGGTACTAGTCAGGCACAAAATACAATGGTGTCTAATGATATGTATGTAAGTGTAGGTCATTCAATGTTTCAACAACGCAATGCTTAATATCTGGGACATACTAGTATATACGGTGTGTACGCATGACGTCATTCTGAGTACTTTTCGATGCTCTTCTTTGAGCAATGAATAACATTGCTCAGCATAACACAAACGTAGTTTTTGGCTATTTTCTTTGGAAAATTAGCTATTTTTTTATCATTGTTATTTTTCTTGCATACTTGAGGTACTAATTCAACCTGTTAACAGCATCAAATAAATTGCGAAGTATTTTTAAACTGTCAAAATGTGCCATATTTCTATACCGGCCAATGTTATTTAGTGCTTACTTATGAATTGAGCTGCATTAATATTTCAGATTCAGTAACCAACTACGAAGGGAGGAGAGTTTATTTTAATAAACATGAATTCATTCCCTATAAGAGATCTAATTTCAATCCCTTGTAATCAAATACATCTTTTACTCTGAAAACATAATTTTGTTACACTATACAAAATATACTGTACTATACTGTATTGTAATTTGTCTTTGCCATAAAATATTATTGTATATAATTTAGGATTTTTTTTTATTATTATTTTTTGCTCTTTTAATAATGGTAAACAATTTTTCAATGGTTAGCCTGAAACAAATACATAAACGTTTTTTTTGTATAATTTTTAGTCATTTTTTTAAGAATAAATAATAAAAAAAAATAGTATGGACCATTGAGTAATAATGTAACGAAAGGAAATAATATGCTCTGTAAATAACATTAAAAGTTTTGTGCTATTTTATTATTATTATTATTTTACTGTATTTTTTTTTTTATTTGAAAAAAACATAAAAATTATGCAAATTTGTAAATTAGATGTATAGTAATATTCTTATTTGTAATAATCGTAATCTAGAAGTGAATATAGCCATACATAGTCATATAGAAGACTGAAATAAAAATTGTTGAAATTATATGGCCACGAATTTTACTTATTATAATAATGAATCTCATTCAATTCAATTAATTCAATGTAATTATACTTGTATATATACAAGATAATTGACTTATTTATATGTTTTCATTAAGTGAAGTAATTTTGCATGTATATACACACAATTATGATATTATAATTTACCATTTAAAAAAATCATGCTAAATTTGCCATGTTATTCTTATGTGAAATATTTGCACTTTATTAGAATGGTAAAATTTATTATACCAATTGTGTGTACAGTATAAAATACACACTGCAATGGTAGGTGGTGATACTGTTGGTGATGATGGCACAAAAGTTCCCTAATCCTTATGAGGAAAAAAAAGTACTGGATTTAAATAGTATATATACATGTAATCAAAATTGTGCGTGTAATCTAAGAAAAGAAAAAACTTGCACAACAATGGGAGTTAATGGCAACATTTCAATGCGTTCTTTGCCACTCACCGCACCCGCTCTATATCCTGGCCCGTGTAATCTGTATGGTATTGTTGCCATATTTACGATTTTTTCATAAGCATAATGTATTGCAAGATTTATATTTCTATTCAATGAAAGAGTTAAGGGAGTAGGGTACCGACCTTATATCTCAAAAACTAAAAGTGTTTTGGGTCTAAATTTGATGTCATTGTGTAGCTAAGGGTTACACCTAGCCGTGATAAACATTTCATGATAATTGACCGTCCCGAAAAAAAGAAAAAATTATTGAAAATAACATTGGGCTTAAAATATGGGCTTAAAATATGGGCTTAAAATTTCAAAAAATCATAAAAAATTAATTTGCACAATGAACCCCCAAAATTTTTATATATTTGAAAATTTCTCAAGCTGAAGTATCATTGTGCAAAATTTCAGATTTTTTTGACGAGAATAGTTTGAGTCTAATGGCCTACGTCGGTCCCCTACTCACTTAAGCAAAATATTATTATTACAGTCACTATGTTAAGTGTACAACAATTCATATCTTACATGGATTAAGTGCTATATAATATATACGTAATGGGAATGTTATAAATAAATATATTATTTTGTTTTGTAATATAAAATATAATGTATAATAAAAATAGAATAATTACAATAAAAAATTATTAAATAACTATACATTTGAGTAACAAACATTCTTGCCTAACCTATATTCATTATTATTTGTTATTAATGCAAGTTACAAGACTGGTCTACTGTATATGGAAAATATATTAAAATTATGAAATAATGTTGCTATATAATATTTTTGATTCTCCTTTAATATAATGATAAACATAGCATTATAATAAATTATTATTGGTGAAAAGTTATAGAGTCACGACAATACTAAAACGATGACCGCACTATATTTCCTATGCCATATACTAGAAGAAAACACAAGCACACCGGATATCCAACAATTTTCCCATTTTTTTTTTATTAAACATTATCTAAACAACATTCGTTATTGTCACATGTTATGTCAATAGAATGAAGTTGCTATTAATTATAACTCTATTTTTTAATTTTGATGTATTGATATTAGCTTTAAATACTACATCAAATTTACGATTTCAAGATTTACAAGAAATATATAACTTAAGTGATAATATTACACATACTGATAAAGGTAAGAGCTTAATTTATACATATTTTCTGGTAGAATTTTCAATACACGTGATATATATATATATATATATATATATATATATATATATATATATATATATATATATATATATATATATATATATTATGTATTATGTAATTATATTCTTATACATGCATTCTTTGATTCTAAAATATGCATCTCTCTCTCTCTCTCTCTCTCTCTGTATATCAGTATAGTATTATAATTTATTTGGATTTTTTATGTAACAAAGACGATTTTTCACCTTATTGTATTCGCTTTTTACGATTAACATGACGATTAAAGTCAAAATATAATTCAACATATAGAATTATAATTTTGTTTTTGTTTGAAGCAATGGTCTACGTAAATTGATACATATCTTTTGCACGTATATATTTTAAATATAGTTTTTTTTATGTCAATTTTCTTTTAATTCTAAAGCTTTGTAGTTAAAAAAAAATATTGTTAAAATTATGACCCCAAAAGAAAAAAGAAAAATACACATAAGCTGCAAACTTAACTTGTATTATATTTGATTAACCATAGTCTAGAAACAACAGTTCAAGAAGATATACTGTATGTAAAATTAATTCATTTGCATTTTTTTGTGCGTTTTAACCTAAATGTCAAATTTCCCTATTTTGGTTCAAGAAATAATAAAAATAACGACGTGACGTAAATCCTTTTGGCGTAAACATCCTTTAAATGAAATTTTTTTCTGTTTAATAATTATTATAACAATTTACACATAATCTTGCAATACATTCAAATATTTGTTACAGATTTTGCAAAACTATTATCTGCACTACAAAAAAATGAGATATCCAATAATAATCTTATCCAATCAGAAAACATCAAGAAAGTTTCTGAAGTTAACTTTTATAAGGTTTGGACGCCTACAGGTAAATAATTTCAATGCATTTTATACAATCAAAACAAAAAAAAAATCTATAGACAATATAAAAGCAATTTGAAAAATATAATTATATAATAATATATATGTTTATTAAAAATGAACATTAAAACATTTCCTACACAAAAATTTGTACAGTATATGATTGTCCGTTGCCAGCAAGTTTGAAAAATTTACAATCTGTAAATCTGTTTAAATCTCAAATTAAAAAACTATTATTTAGTCAATATTTGGATTCATGATCTCATGAACTTAATATATGTACCCTGTGTTGCTTAATATGTATTATTAAATTCTCAATTACTATTTTTAGTGTAAATATATTCCCAATTTCCTTTTTTACCTTTCTCAAATTATTTAAAAATGTAAATTTATGATCAATTATCTATAAAATAAATTGAAAAGGAATTTTCGAATTAAAATTTCATGTTAATTAATAAAATAATCAAAATTAAAATTATTAATTATTACTAATATAATTTTTTTAAATCATATTTAACATTACATATTATCTAACATTTCTAACTATTTATTGTAACTGACTGCACTATAAAACAGTTGGGTTAAATTAAGAGGTTGTATGCCTGATTTCGGCCAATAAAAGCCATTAATTATTATTATTATTATATTGTCAGCCTCTAATGATGTTTTAATATTTGATGATTATTATAACGAAAAAAATTAACATTCTTCATCTATAAATTTTAAATTTTATGTGTACAGGGTGTCTATAAAGTCCTTGAGGGTGTTTAGGCGTTCATAAAAGACATAAGACTTAACATAAAATAAACTTTTTATACATCAAATTAAAGCTTATATTTTTACAATTTTGAAGAGATAAACGGTTTTAAAATCAAATAATTATTAACTTTTTTACAGGAAAAAAAGCAAAAAGTTAGGTTTTGTCAAAAAAAAATTGCTTTTTTTACGTTTTTTTTTTTTTTTTTTTTTTTTTTTTTTTTTTTTTTTTTTTTTTTTTTTTTTTTTTTTTTTTTCGAAACCTTGCAATATGGTATCTTTACGTGGGCATGGTTGGTTGCACGAAAGACATCCAGATGAACCCCTGGCTTGCACCACACATTATGGAGCATTTTCGGTGTGATGGACTGGATGGCGGCGGTGATATCCTCTGCTTCAGCTTTAGCACGTAGCACGTCAGTCACTGGTGTTTTTGAAATCGTAATCCTTGAGGTATCCCCTTAGGAATAAAATCTGAGGGAAGGGGGGAGGGGGACTGAGGTTAGGTGATATTGCGGCCCATGCCATAGGTCCATCTCGAAAAAGCCAGTTTGCTGGAATAGTGGGGTCATGATCTCATCTTCGAACAAAAACAGTGATCCACCACATTGGGCACATAATGTCAGAGACACGCTGAATAAAAAAATGCCAGGTAGATGGCTTTGTCGAGATGGACCTATGGCATGGGCCGTAATATCACCTAACCTCAGCCCCCCCCCCCCCCTTCCCTCAGATTTTTTTCCTCTGGGGCTACGTCAAGGATTACGATTTCAAAAACACCAGTGACTGACGTGCTACGTGCTAAAGCTGAAGCAGAGGATATCACCGCCGCCATCCAGTCCATCACACCGAAAATGCTCCATAATGTGTGGCGCAAGCTAGGGGTACATCTGGAAGTCTGTCGTGCAACAAACCATGCCCACGTACAGATACCATATTGCAAGGTTTTTTTAAAAAAAAAAGAAAGAAAAAAAAATCGTAAAACAGCAAATAATTTTTTTTTTTTGACAAAACCTAATTTTTTGCTTTTTCTCCTATAAAAGAGTTAATAATTATTTGATTTTAAAACCGTTTAGTTATTCAAAATTGTAAAAATCTAAGCTTTAATTTGATGTATAAAAAAAATTATTTTATGTTAAGCCTTATGTCTTTTATTAACGCCTAAACACCCTCAAGGACTTTATAGACACCCTGTATAATAATGTAAATCTGTTCTCAAAAATTTTAGGAAATGAACCACAATTTTGCAACACACCATCACTTGAATCTGGTCTAATAGAAGAATGTACAGATAAAAAATACCCAGCTGTAAAAAGTACGTGTTTCTGCACAGGATGTAGCAAATTAATGCATAAGCCTACCATAACTCTGAAGTGTGGAGAATATGGTCAATGGTACCCACATAATGATGGCTTCCAAATTGATGCTTGTGGACAAAAAGGTATGAATTTATGTAAATTTAAATTACATGCTAAAGAAATAATAATATAATACAATTAAAATAGGTATATTTATATAAGAACTATAAATAATTTGCATTTAAAATAAAATCATAATAAATAACGTACAAGCAATGAGGGTTATCGGTGAAGCACTCTAGCTTAATAGTGGTGGCACGAGAAATAGAAAGACTATAGGGTGTATGCGGATGGCGTCATATTTGACATATTTAATGCGCTTGGAGGCCACACGCATGGAGTAGTGAACAACATTGCTGTGCATAGGACAAACTTCGTTTTAGGCAAATTTCTTTGGGAAATCTATTCGTTTTTTGTTGTTACTATTTTTCTCACATATTTACATATTTACAGTGGCAATGCTCTCAAAAATATTGCATAGTGTTTTTAAACTGGCAAAATGAGTTATTTTCATATGTCACTCATGTTATTGGGTGATCCCACATGGCGTCAACTTTAACATGAATGCATAGGCCCCATACTAATTTCATAGATTTTTCTTTATCTTTTAGTTTATATTATTATTTTTATTTATTTATTTATTTATTATTATTTTTTTATTTTTTGAGAAAACTGCATCAATGCTAGAAAATGTGTACTGAGGGATGCAAAACACACTTTTAAGAACTATCCTGGCATCAAAAAAAAAAAAAAAAAAAAAAAAAAGCCCTCTCAAGCTCAAGGATAATTCATGAGATGGGGCTAGTATAAATATATTATGATATACATAAATTGTCCCTCATTCCTTCCGTAGCCTCACAAACTGGGCAGAAAACTTGTAAAGTTTACAACCCGTGCTATAATTTCTATTGTAGACCCTTAATTTATGACGCCATGATTTCCTCACGTTGCCTACTTTACAGTTTTTATCCCCCAGTTTGCTAGGGTACGTATGGGTTGAGGGACATAATATATGTATAAATGATGGTCTATAATGTCATAAATTTTACGTTATTTTATTTTTTTGAGACTAGCATCACTTTACGTTAATAAAATTTTAAACATTACAAATTGAAAAAAAAAAAAAAAAAAATTATCACCATTTATTCATTTTTTACGTTTATTAGGTTAGTTCGTGAAGTCAGGAAAAATGATTTCATTAAATGAATTAACGTTGCGTATATGTGTATAGCAGCTATATTATGAGAAAAGTATGGAATTTTTATTTATTCTATTACGTCAAGAAAATACCACAAATTTACATGGAATCTCCATACATTTACGTATATTATTTCTATAAAGCTTTTAGAATAAATTTATTGTCATGGAATCTACGCATACTATTTAATTATTTATTTATTAGCTAACGTGATTTGTAAAATTATAAAAATTAAAACAATAATGTAGATGAATTTGGATGTATTTTCAATTTTAACTCAATCTAAAAATGATTAAATTGTAACTCTATAGGCTAATAACTAAATAAATTTGGGTTTTTATTTTATTTTTATATCTCTGAATTTACATACTTTGGGTTAAATTCCAATACATTAAAAAAAAGGTGTTAAAAAGATTGTAAGCAGTTTTGCAATATTTTAGGTATTTTAAAATTAAATGGTATGACATCACTAAGCATTATAAAATTTTATTCATTATTCATATTAAATTAATTATGTAGTAACAATATACTTGAAAAGGATAATTATCATTCATGATGTTCATAAACTCTTTTTTTTTTTTTTTTTTTTTTTGTACTTTAAACTACTAATTAATGACGATATTTTTAACATGCTTCTGCTTCAACGGCATTACGCATTTTTGGAGCAAGGAAACAGGGTTTACGAAATTCTTTTGATTAGTGTAACTTGCTGCTGTAATAAAATCTCAAATATCCAAATAAATTATTTTAATGTGAATATAATAAAAACATTAGTGACGTCACAAACGTTAAAACCTAGGCATAACTAAAGATGCCTTGTTACAACCTTACGAGAATAAGGAAAAAACCCCATTCTCAAAAACGTTGACGCTTATTTTATTGTGCCATGATTTACGTTTTTTTATTTTTTATTTTTTTAATTTTTTTTTATCGATAGCGCATTAGTGCATGACGTCATACGTTTGAAAAAATTTTCAACACTGCAAAACTGTTAAAAAAATTTTCAATGTTTTTTTTTTTTTTTTAAATTTTATTTCCTGTTTTTTATTCATTGTTACTTTTGTTTGATTTTGATTTTAGCATTTTATTTTTTTATTATAATTTCAGCTGCAGATCATCCTGGTTTACGTTGCAACGTATGTCCAAGTCTACACCACGATAATAATATAAAATGTTTGTCTGATGCACCAGGCAAAGAAGGAGAAAAAAGATATTGCTTTTGTCTTCATAGTAACTCACTTGTTATTATCACATGTGGCAGTCACAAAAGATGGATTTATCATCAAGAATGCAAAGGTAATAATATTTATAGCATAATTTTGAAATTTTATGAATGTTCAATTAATTTAAAAATAAATCGTTTACTGTAGTCAAGAATTGCCATTAGAAATAGGAGATATCTTTATAGTGATAATATAATACATATTATACTTAAGTTGGTATAGTGAGTAGGCTGAAAAAAGACAGAAATTTTTTGAATTTTCTTTTAACTAAATAAAAAGGGGGGATGATTTGAATTTGTTATTAAATTTTAAACAACTAACAATATTATTTATTCAATTTCAAAACATAAACACTTAAACCCTGACTAAAACCAGAGATTTTTACAAACCCATTTTCTTAAATAATTTTGTTCGGATGAGCACAAAATTTGTACCGCAACGAAATTATAAAATTTCACAACTATACACTGAAATGCATTACTAAAATTGAAAGTTATTCATTTCGTTTCGGTACAGGTGATGAATACAATATTAATATTTAAGTTAAAGAGCTCCTGGCCTCAAAAACAAATTTTCTCTGAATGAAAAATCATGAGATAGGACAATTATTAATTCACATATTTTGAGCCTTAAAGATACACTTAACCCTAAAAATAAATATTTTTTATTCTTCTCCAAATCATTTCCATAGTAATCAGTCGTTTATTTGACTTTTCTAGCCCACAGGATAAGCAAGCCCCAAAAGGAAACGAGAAAAAGTACACGCCCCTCTCCTGTGAGAGTAAAAAATATGTGCATCTTTTGTACCTGCTAAGCTTACCTTAGAAGGTGCAAAGCTTTTTTACTTACACAGTAGGGGGGAAATGTGATGTCACATTTCCCCCTCGTTACCATCGCGGGGCTCGCTTATCCTGCGGGCTAGAAAAGTCAAATAAACGACTAATTTGTATTGAAACGATTTGTAGAAGATTAAAAAATACTTATATTTAGGGTTAAGCGTGTCTTTAACCCTTCAGTACTCTTACAAACTGGGTAGAAAACTTGTAAAGTAGGCAACCTGAGCTACAATTTTTATTGTTGACCCGGAATTGATGACGTCATGATTTCTTAAAGTTGCCTACTTTACAATTTTTCAACCCCAGTTTGTGAGGATACAGAAGGGTTGAAAGATATAATATATGTGTATGAATAATTGTGCTATCTCATGATTTTCATGTTTTTTTATTTAAGTTTGTGTCGCCAGGAGTCGTTTAATGATTTTCATTCCTTTAATTACAGAATTTGAAAACAGGGAGTTCTTACAGTTTAAATAGCCTCTTATCTTATTTTGCTAATGGTTTATGTTGCCTTTGGTTGTTACGTTGTTACTGTTTATGGTTTATGTTGAACTGCATAGGTCAATAAAACTTCTAATTTCATATTATTACCCTATAGAATATATTATGTTTTTTTTCCCCAGTACTCATAGATTTTTTAGAGTGAAAGATTTTACTGAGACATTATGATTAATAATTTTTAACCTTTTGCCTAATGGCAATACAATGCATATAAAAGTAAACTTCAATTAACGCAATTAATGTAACATAAATATACGGTTATTCAACAAAGTAAAATGATAAAATTTTAATCGAAATGGTGTGAAACGGAAAAGAATAACTATAACAAAACAAAACAAAAAAAATTGAAGAAAACTTTTATCATTTATTTTTTATGTTTTAGCTTGTTTATCAAAAAAAAAAATCCTTATATTGAATATTCATAAATTACGATAAGAAAAATGTAATTAATGAAAGGGGAAATAAAAAATTTTATATCAAATTAGGACAGTTTCCTTTTAAATTAATAATCACAAAAGACATTGAGAAAGTCAACATTATTATTTATATATATATATATATATATATATATATATATATATATATATATATATATATATATATATATATATATATATATATATACAATCTCTCTCTCTCTTTTCGTCAGGTTGCTTTTTATTTGAAAAACGCTTGTATTTCAATAGCATTTATTATTTATTAAACTTAATGATCAACATTTATAATTAAAGTTTTTCGCTTTTCTTTTTTTTATTTTTAATCGAAAGTTTACTATGTAAAATAAGTACACCATAATTTGTGATTTTTTTTTAAATTTATTGTTTCTAGATACAACGACAGGGCAAGAAACAACAGTCCCAACAACTACTATTGATTTAATGATAAATAGTCCAAATGATATAACTACACCAACCATTGAAGAAATAATAACAGAATCTTATATGACAATAAGTACTCAAAAATCAACGTTCTATGATACCACGATTGAAAATGGAGACATTTCAACTGATGAAATTGAAAATTATTCAAATACAATCCAGATTAATACCAACGATGTCGAAATAACTACACGACTTAATAAAGTCGATACATCGACTCCAATAATCGATACACAGAAATATATTGTTCAACACAGTGATCATGAATATATAATTTATGTTTCCATAGGATTCACTATTTTATGTGTTATAATAATTGTTGCTTCTATTATTTTTTGTATTAAATTTTGTAAAAGAAAAAGAGAAGTTTACAATATTCAACACAAACGAAAAGTTATTACTGTTGAAAATCTAGGATATATTATGGATCCGTGAATAGTATTATATACATACAGCACGTTCAGGGGCGGACTGGGCCTCCACAACCCTTCGAGATATCTAAAGAGAGACGGCCCCCACCCGTTGGGGGGTAGGCCCGATTGGGGGGTATGCCCCCCAGAATCGCGCCGCAGACGAAAATTTTACGAAAAAGGGGGCGTGGCTTGCTAATTTTACAATCATTTTACATAAGAAAGAAAAAAAAAAGACGGCAAGAATAAAACATATTTATGTATAATAATATTATATTTTTGTGACATGACAGCAAATAAATTTTATAAATTTTGTTTTTACAAAGTTCATCAAAAGGATTATTCCTCGCCATAAGATCTTAATATAATTATATCAATTTCTAAACTATCCATAAAATTTAATGTTTTCCTTTCCTCCCTTCTTGCTTTTTTTTTTTTTTTTTTTTTTTTTTTTTTGCGTTGCTTTTTTGCGACGACGGCCCGACGGCCCTCTTTAGTCGCGGCCCTTCCGAGATGATCTCGAAATCTCGGCGCTCAATCCGCCACTGAGCACGTTCATCATAAATATCATAATCAACTCCGATGCATCTCTTTTATTGGCTTGTAAACTATACACTGAGCATATTAAGGAGTAGAGGCTATAGTAGGTCAAAACTGGTACTGTAGAGCTTTTTTACAAAAAAAAAAATCGATTTCTATTGACATATAATAATATAATATGTGTATAATTATGTTTAGTATAATATAAAATGTTTAATAATATAATATGTATTTGAATGGAGTGTTGTGTCAACTGAAATCTTCATCTGGTTGTATTGTATGGCCATAAGCTTTATTAGAAACGATTTTTTTAGTAAAAATACTCTACATCTAATGATTTCATACTCTCCGTTTTATACTAAATTACTCTATGCTTAGGATGTACCTTAAATTATCCAAAATTCTATTAAATTTCAACATCTAAAAATGTTTTTTCTATACCATCAGTGAAAGTTTACACTCACTAACAGTGCATGGATACTGCCTACTAATGAATAGGTAGAGCACTAATGTTTAATTAGTACCTATACACAGGTATAATCATCTTACTTTTGCCGACTTGCATTGACACTATAGCGTTTCTAATGTTTAATAAAAATACAATCATAATCTAACGCAAAATGAATGCATTTCTGCAAGAGAGTTAGCATTTTTTTATGTGATCTGATACTCTGAGAAGTTGATTATCATAATATTAAATTTAATATGTTTCACCCATTGTAAACTGTTCAAAAAATTAGAAAACGTAAAAAGAGTTTAAAACACTCATAGGATATTTGTATTACATACTGTATTATATTATAATAATAGATATTTTTGTATAGTTAGTGTATATTATATGTAGTTAGTTATTGATTGTGATTAGAAAATATATATACTTGGAATAATATTTATAATTATTAAATAAAGCATTACTCAATAATAATGATGTATTTAAATATTATATAATCATAATTAAGTTAATTTATAAATCATAAATAAATGATTTCTTTAATTACAGTGCTGCGTTATATTTTTTTCCTTTTCTTAATATTTATTTTAGTGTAAGTTCTGATTACTGCAATATATTTCCTTATGTATTAATACATGTAATAAGCCTATAGGTAAAAAGTATAAAATATTTTTAAAGTATTGAAAGCACTTTATTAAGTTTCCAGCATGTTAAATCGCTTTAGTTAGCTTTTGTGTTTTTCTTATTATTTTTGTTTTTATTATAAAATT
Source organism: Ecdyonurus torrentis (assembly GCA_949318235.1). Taxonomy (NCBI): domain Eukaryota; kingdom Metazoa; phylum Arthropoda; class Insecta; order Ephemeroptera; family Heptageniidae; genus Ecdyonurus; species Ecdyonurus torrentis. Next base: position 9,877,429 of record OX439137.1, read on the forward strand.
TTTTTTAAAAAAAAAATGCAATTTAATAATTTAATGCATCAAAAACATTGGTGCATGGTACGCACAGCATACAATAATATATATATATATATATATATATATATATATATATATATATATATATATATATATATATATATATATATATATATATATATATATATATATATATATTCACACAAATATATCAGCCAAATTCTAGGTAATTAAAAAAGAGAAATAAAGAGACAATTAATATTGTATTATTTCAATTATTTCACAACTTATATTAAGTACGCCAGTTTTGAAGGAAAATAAACAAATAATTGATTAAATGTACGGATATTGTTATAAATAACATGAAGTTGTTCCTGTTAACATTTTGTAAAATATATTACATGAGTTGGTTCTTGGTAGTTGTTGTTTTTAACTATATCAAACTTAAATAACGTTTAAGTTATCATTTATTTACTTTGTTATCAGTAAATATTTCTGAGTGTTTAAAATATCAACAGTTCTACGATTTTTTTTTTAACAATTTTTAAAATAACAGGTTGGCAAATTTACAACAAATATTTTCAAATTTATGTACTTTTTTTTTCTTTCGAAATATGTCAATGGTATCTAAACAAACAATAAACAGGTTTAAACATTTGCGAGAGTTCATATTTATAATACAAGAATCGCGGAAACCAATCCTTCGTTTATACCTAAAATTGTAAATAGATTCACTGAAAGATCAAAAAATTACTTATTGCCTAAATTATGTAATCAAATTTCATCTAATTTAAAGAATTTTAATAACAAAAATAGTATGAAAAAGAATATAAAAAAATACTTTTTGTTTAGTTGTTAATGTAAGATAGTGATACTTATTTTACTTATTTGAAAGTAAAATTGATAGCAAGTTTATAAACCTTTTATGCTTTGATACAACAATATTAAAACAATAAGATAATTAAGTTACATTTTTAAATTACTGATTATACACATTTCTGATGTTTTAGTTATTATCAAAAATACTCGCACTTCAAAATGACATCAACTTGTACAACTATGAATCCTAATCCAACAAATAATTCCACGTTGTTAGAAGAGGTTATCAAGAATATTTTAAACTCAATTCCATTCTATTACGTATTAATTGGTATTATACTAGTATTATTAATTATTGTTATCGTTTTGATCGTTTATATCCAAAAACTTAAGAAGTCAGGTGTTGAGATTACTGAAGATGTAAAATCTGGTTCAATGGTTGAAAATGATGATTACATGAGTGTGAATGTTGTGCACAATATTGCAAGAACTCAGCGTCAGCAATGCAACGTCATGGAAAATAATGTACTTTATGTCAGTTCTGGTGACCTGTGATTTTTTTTTTTTTTTTTTTTTTTTTACAAAATATTAAGTAGTAATAGTGATTAAAATATTTAATGCTTTTTTTTTAACGGTGTTGACGTTTAACCAGGTACGCGTGCTTAAACGGCAGGGGACCACTACTACCTCTAGTTTCTTATCTTTGATTGATTGATTGATTGATTGATTGATTGATTGATTGATTGATTGATTGATTGATTGATTGATTGATTGATTGATTGATTGATTGATTGATTGATTGATTGATTGATTGATTGATTGATTGATTGATTGATTGATTGATTGATTGATTGATTGATTGATTGGTTGATTGGTTGATCGATCGATTGATCGATTAATTGATCGATAGACCAGTAGATTGATTGATTTACTGACTGGTCGAATGACTAACTGATTGATTGATTTTTAATACGGCTTACCCTGTATTCGGGATATAAATTAGGAAAAAGTATATTTAGGATGAATGTGACAGTGCAGTATTTCAGACTTGTAGTCGTTAACGAAAAATCATTAACGGTTAAAGTTAAGTTAACTATAACGTTAATTGGTTAATATAGATTAACAACATTACAAAAAGTAACGTTGTAGTTATAGATGAACACAAATTGAAGTTAACATAGCGATAACTATAACGTTACTTTTTGAAAGAAATTTTTTACTTTATACTGACTAAAAAAACAATATCAACTGACGAGGTGAGAAAAATAATAAATAAAATAAACCTTTTATTTATTAATGAGTAAATATAAGTAAAATATTAACTTTATAAATGATTAAACTTATGAATAATCATAAAAAATATAACATATCGTCTAAAAAAAGCTGTTCATGTTCTAGTTAACGCAAGGTAATGTTAACGTTAAATGTAACGTTATAGTTTGGGACAAATTAGAGTTAACGTTATCGTTAAAGTTATAGTTTTATATGAAATTAACGTTAACGTTATAGAAAATTTAGGTAATGACTACAAGACTGCAATATTTGCTATATGAGCAATAAATTTAATAACGTTTTTAAATGCATTAAAGTTTTGTTTGCAATCAATAAGTCTATTGTGCGCGATGCAAAATACTGCTTGTATGAACAGGCCATTGCATTTATATTTGTATTTACATTTTATTTGATCTTCATGTTCTTTCTTGCAATGTCTTTCTTTTAAATGTTTTGACTATATTGTATTGAGTACTTATGTTGGTTACCTCTGTTGCTGAATAAATAAATTGAATTTCTCTTTATTTACATGTTTTGTTATTTTATTAATATTATTTATTTAGTGTAATTAAACTTGTATATGATCGTGATTCATGAAGAAGTAAAATTAATTTCATTGAAAGTCATTCACAATAAAAAGTAAATTCAGTATTGGAAATTATACTATGAAAGTTAACTGTTATCGAAAAACAAAATGATAGGTTTGGAAAAAATGAATCAATCAATCAATAAACCAATCAGTCAATCAATGAATCAAAATTTTAGCTTTATCTTTTTTGTTTATTCATTTTCACTTATTCATTAGTATTTTAATATGCCTATTTGCAATAATATTTTGCAAACTGGCTTAAACTTGCGTAGCAGGAGAGGAAGTTAATATCCTCTCTTTATATACGACATAAAAATGAATCATACAATATTGAAGTATTAACTAAAATGATAATGCCTTCTACATGTAAATCAGAAAGAAATATCATTGTTTTTATGACAACGACATTTTTTTCTCTCTTTTCTCTCTCTCTCTCTCTCTTTTTTTTTTTTTTTTTTTTTTTTTTTTTTTTTTTTTTTTTTTTTCGGAAGTTGATTTTTTTTATATTTCCTTTTGGGATTTTCCTAAAGCATGGTTGATTTTTTAAATAAAAATATATTATTAATAATTGTTCGTTACTGTAGCGACACTTTTTTATATATTTTTATTTCTAAATGTGCCACACATCACTAATAAAATTAATTAAACATACTAATATCTTAATTAATAATTTGTAAACGTATATCTCAAGATTAAACAATTATGTGTTAATTTCCACAGTGTAAATAACGTACAAAAGTAATAATTCATACAATGTTAAATTGGTAGTCAAGTTTTCATTAAACTAGGCTGTCAAGCTCTCAGATAGCCTCAGTAAAGTTATTAATTATTTTTATCGTTACTACAAAATTATTATAAAAATAAACATTTAATAAACATTGAATCTGGTATGGCCGAGTGGTGAACGCAGCTGAGTCGTAACTTTTTACTCTTCTACGAGCCACTACGTCAACTGTGAGAGCACAACACGTTGCACGATGCATGTTTACATGCATTCCATGACGAAGCGCAGCATTCGGGAAGTGCATGATTGATGTGATTGCACCGTCCAGCCTGCCTAGAGTTTCCATGGTTTTTATAGGCTTTCATGGCGAATGCCGGGTTGTATATATTTAGGACATGGCCAGCCCGTGTATGCTGTTCCCATTGATTGGAATGTTATAATTATCGATAAGACAATGTTTTGACTGGGATTGGTGTAGCACGATAACACAATATGGCAAGCAAATAATAATAATAATAATAATAAAAAGGCTTAAAAACAGTATCAAAATCACTATTATAATTTTGTAGTGCTTTTGAGTTTTTTTTTTTTTTTTTTTTTTTTCAATATTTTTTGTTGTTGTTAGATTTCTTTACTAATTAAATAATTAATTTAAAAACCTTTTAAATACAGCATGAATAAAATAATATTGCAAAAGAACCGCTTTCGTAAAACAATAATATAATTATACAATAATCATGATATAACGAAAAAAAAAATCCTGGTATTTAGATGTTGACAAATGAGTAATTATTCTTAATTGTATATGACTATATTAGTATTTACAACACATAAAAGAAATCTACGAAATATATATTTTTAATGACGATAATGTATGATGAATCAAAATGATAATTTGTATTTAAATGACAATGACAACTTGAAACATATAAATAAAAGTAACCACCATTTCCCGTTGTTATGAAGGAATACCTGCGTACAAAGGAAGCTTAATTTCCCTTCTCGATGTCGTTTTTATAAAATAAAAGTAAAAGTTACAAAAAATAAAACATCAGAAGCTTTACTATCTATGTTAGGGAGTTTTCTATAAAATGAAGTTCCTTATAATAGTTTTAATTGTTCTTTTTTATGATAAATCTACTGCATATTCTCCTGGAGTTAAAAATACTCAAACAAATTCATTTCATGGACACAATCAACCAGTTATATCAGGTATATGATCGTTTTTAGTCTGTAAATAATTGAAGGAATTTGATATTTTTTTTAGTTAATACTTTTGGAGAATAACTCTAAATGTATTGAAACAATAAACCTCAGGTAATTTTTTTTAAACTCAATAATTTTTTTCTAAATTTTCAGCATAAGATTGTATTTACTTCATTTACAAGTATACCAAATTTGAAATCGATTTGTCCATCGATTATGTGGGGAAAAAATAGAATGGACGTCCTATGTTTTCCATGCTATTTGTTCTCACTTAACCGATGGACAAATCGATTTGAATTTTGGTATCAATGCTGTTGAAGGCAATACAAACTTATGCTGAAAAAAAAAATCTATCGAGTAAAAAAAAAAAAGAACAAAAAAAAGAACAAATCTATCACGTCTGAGGTTAATTGTTAAATACAATGGGTAATCACCAGACAAAATTTTGACTTACTAATATTTGAAATTTTACTCTCATAATACTCTATGTTAGATTTATTCTTTTTACTCCTTTATTTGATGGTTGGAAGTTCTGAATTTTTACTATACATAGAAGTTACCACTGATTTGCAAATAACTAATAGTTATTTGCATTTTTTTTTTAAAACAAACTGTATTATATAATAATACTATGTATATTACTTGTAGGCAAAAGTGATGTGAATTTATGTGAAGTATGGAATCCTGAAATCCAAGGTAAGAAAATTTTAATGTTTATTACTTTCTAAATAATTTCTAAACATAATATTTCGTTTTCAGTAATAAGACTAAAATATGTTTGATTTATGTATGCACTTGTCTTATTGAATGTGATTATATTATAATATTACGTTTATGTAACTAAAAGCTCAAATGCCACAATGTTAAAAAAAAGAAGAAAACAAAATTTCTCTCTTAATTGTCGCTACGAATCCTAAAAATTTAATCATAATAGTGTACACATACTGTAGCTTTTTTTTTTGTTATACATAAATATTGAATTTCATATTTATGATATATCTAAAAAGTAGGGGTAAAATAATTTTTTATTTGTTTCTGACGTCAGAAACCGGAATTGTCACGCAAATAGCATATTTTACAGTATTTTCACGCTCTCTTGTGGGGCCAAATTTACATTCTAGTAAAAAAAAAATAATGTCAACAGTTTTGAAGATTATATTTTGTGTTTAAATATTAAAACGCACGTCATGTGGTTTCATGTGATCTATGTCTTGTTAAGGTAATCTGAATGATTTTTTTTTAAGTAGAAAGTCTTTAAATTAACATAATAAACTTCATGGAAATGCTATATATTCATGTTATAAAAATGATCATATAACAAAACAGAACTCAACTAATTAATTCTTAATATAACTTTTATTACAGTAAATGATGGTGTCCCTTGCAATCACCCTAAAGTAGATAAAACTTTATTTGGAAGTTGTTGGTCAGTTACATGGGATGCCAGACCGATTCCTCAGGGTTTCATGTATATGTGTTCTTGCTTGGGTAATGATCAAATGGAGATATCATTAAAATGTGGAAACAATATAACTTGGTACTTAGGAGATCAAAATCAACTGCATCTATGCGGAAAATACGGTAAGCAAATATTAATATTTATTGCAAAGTGTTGTGTCATTCACTATCGTGCATAATATACTGTATGTCACTTTGTTTTTTAAAAAGAATTCTCTTGCGTGATTCATCACAGCGTTGCAACAATTATAAAAGAAATAACGTAATTTAAATTCTCCGTTTATTTTCTACAGCACAAAATGATGCTAGTTTATATTTTAGTTATACTATAGTAAGGTTTTGTAAAACACATTTGTTATGATGAGAAGTATAATTCAATCATAAATTCTACCATCTCTCTCTCTCTCTCGCATTATGTTACCTTTTTTTGTCAAGACTTATTATGCATTTATTATTTTTTAAAGTTTTTTTTCTATTATAATTTTATTTTCGATAAAATTATATATTCAGACATTGCTATATAAAGTTTTATTCTATAGTCTTATGGAAATACTACGTATTAATGTGAGACTATAATTTAATTTACATTAGCTCGTTCTATAAACTACACACAAATATTGAACCAGCTTCGAAAATGTTCCTTTATTCAAAACATCTGATCATGACGTCGTTACCTGTTTACTACGTTTATACATATGGTCGATCATTGTTATTTATTCTTTTAGAACTTTGAACTTGATAAGAATGAAAGAAACTTCCCAAAAAAAGTTCCCGTCTCAATATGCAACTCACTTTTATCGGCTCAAAAAAACAAAATCAACCAATGAATGTGTCTTATTTTGTTGGTCAGCCAATTACTGTTACTGAGATTTACTTTACTTTACAGAACGAGCTATTGTACTGCCATCATGTAGCACTAGAGATAACATTTATACCACAGTGTCTCTGTACATATATATAGTTTTTTGTTTCTTCTTCCCTGAATGACATAATAATAATTAATAATGATTATGATTTGTAGATGTTAACCTCGGCAGATGCATTGTTTTGTATAGTGATTGTAGGAGAAATAAATTAATAAACAATTTTGAATTTGAAATGAATAAGTTCTTTTCACACAGAGCTATAAAGTTTAACAAGTATATATGTACAGTAAATAATATAATTGCATGTATTGAAAACCATATTATAATAATAGAACAGGATCAAATTTACAGCACATTCCATATCATATTGTTCCAGCATCATATGCATAATAAACGACATGTGTTCACCTAGAATGCCTAAAATGTAAATACAAAATGTGTATGCAATTATTATAGCTCGTTCTGTAAAGTAAAGTAAATCTCAATAACAGTGATTGGCTGACCAAGAAAATAAGACACATTCATTGGTTGATCTTTTTTTTTTTTTTTTTTTTTTTTGAGCCGATAAAAGTGAGTCGCATATTGAGACTGGAACTTTTTTTTGGGAAGTTTCTTTTATTCTTATAAAGTTCAAAGTTCTTAAAAAAGAAATAACAATGATCGACGATATGTATAAACGTAGTAAACAGGTAACGACGTCATAACCAGCTGTTTTTAACAAAGGAACATTTTCGAAGCTGGTTCAATACTTGTGTGTAGTTTATAGAACAAGCTTATATGTGTTATTTTTATTATTATTTTTTATTTTTTTAGCTGAGCGCTGTAATAAGGAATTCTGCCCAGATTTATCCAATAATTTGAATTTCCAATGTAATAACAACAAAGCAGGAAGAATAGGAGACAATCGTGATTGTTCATGTAAACACACGTGTCAAAATATCAACGTGATATGTGTACGAAATCAAAACCAAGGTTACTGGAAGTCTGATATTTCATGTGACGGTAAGAGAAATAAGTAAAATAAACCACTTTTTTAAGTATCAAAGGTTTCTCATGCAACTATTTATACCTAATCAAAATAAGAAATTAATGAAATCAATTAATTAAATCGGAACTGAGCTATCACTTATTATTTTAAAATTCTACTTTTATTTTGATTGATTGATTGATTGATTGATGTATGTTCAATTTTAAAAATATAAAAATTATTGACCAATAAAGGAACAACTATTTCAGGTCAACTATAAGCGATTTCAGTCACATCCGCTTCCGTTTCTACTTACTACACATGCGCAGGACGTCCAAACGAACGCGGATGTGAGAAAAATTGCTTATAATCGGCCTCAAAACAGTTTTTTCTTTATTAGTCAATATTTAAATCAAATGCAATGCTTTTACTATTTTATATAAAAAAATAAATAAATATTTAATAAGCTATACGATTCTTTTATGATCACAGAAAAAGCAATATACTCCTATAAAGATACCAGCAACAATTTAGAGGTGACCGGGTCAAATGGTGGATTTCAATACAAATGTTTACCAGGCTCCGAAATGGATAGTCATAGTCAAAGTCAAGTGCCATGTAAAACTGTTTGGCAGAATGACTTCGACAGTCCTGCATGTTTACCTTTAAAAACTAAAGGTAAGTTTAGAAAAATTCAAAATTCAAAATTCTTTCTTTATTCATTTCTTTCATCCAACATACATAACACAATAAAATGCATTAGTTTAGGTTATTGCCATAAATGACAATGTAGAAATGATTGTCAATAACATATACATTTACAAATAAAACAAATAAAGAGAAAACAACATTACAATGTACAAAATTAAATTTGTATTTAAATTATGTCATCATTCATGTATTCATCAATTGAGTAGTACTGCTTATTTAATAGGAAAACTTTTAGCTCTTTAGAGACTGGATATAAAAATTAAGTTTTGTATTTGCAAGTATCATATAGGTAACTTCTTTGCTCCACTAGCTACTGAGTAGTTTTAAATAATTGGCGATGATTTAATATGTAAAGCCTGAAACTACAAGATGATGTAAAATATTAACTTAACTCGCAATATATGTATACGGTACATATACTCGACTCAAAATACGTGAGTTACCTACCGTTCGACCTTTTACGGTATCGTCCAGCCTTCTTCTCAAATGTGACATTGGGCGATACTTTAGGCATGCCCGATTTAAATCGACTGAGGTTTTTTAAGTCAAGTATACATAGCGTACGATTTCTACTGCAGCATTCAAAGTTTTGATCTAGTAAGAGCAGTTTTTAGGTAAATGTGAGCAAAAAAAAAAAAAATAATAATAATAATAATAATAATAATAAATAATAATAACCTGTATTGGTGGTTCTTATAAGTTAAAGCAAGCTCTTTAAAGCAGAGAAACACAATAAATTTATATTATAAAATAAATATTGACTGCTCTACAGAGTCTTTTCCCGGAAGAACCTAAAACTACCCATCTGTTTTTCCTTTCTGGGTAATATATTTATTTTACTATTATTCAAAGATGTTTGTTTTCTAAGTTCATATTTGGCAATTCGTCTTTAGCTATTATAGTATTTTAGTTAATTATATAGACTATTTTTTAATTTTTATTATAAACATATTTTATTAAATTATGGTGCGTATTATTATTATTTTTTTTTCGTTATTTATAAATAAAATACTCACTTTATTATATTTAATATGGTAATTGATGTTTCAGGTAATCCAGTTGAAAATGGTAGGGAACAAAATAATGGAATTCTTTTTACTACATCATTACCTGACCACATTCCACTAAATAATAACAATAAAGAACCATGGACTTCTCCTGAATCAGGTATATAATTATATTATCTATAGGGTCTATGCATTCATGTTAAAGTCGACGCCATGTTGGATAACTCAATAGCATGGATGACATAGGAAAAAAATCGTTTTACCAGTTTAAAAACACTATGCAATATTTTTGAGAGCATTGATGCTGTATAAATATGTTGAATTAGTATCTCAAGTATGTGAGAAAAATAACAATAACATAAAAATTAACTGATTTCCAAAAGAAAATTGGCTTAAATGATGTTTGTCCTCTACTGAGCAATGTTATGCACTACTCCAGTATGGCCTCCAAGCGCAATAAATATGACGTCATCCGTATACACCCTATATTATTTTGAATTATGAATTGAATATGTAATTATACTGTGAAAATAAAGTTCCTGTTTTGACTGTTTCCTCTTCAAGTCGGTCATCCTCTACGTTAAATCCGTTTCATTTCATATGTCTATTTTTCTTAAAAAATTATATTTTTAATTTTTAACAGGGAATGGATTCCAAGGCTCACCTTATCTCAATGGTGGTAATAATTACAATCAAGGTTTCAACTTGAACAAAAACGTTGGGCACAAACATCAAGGAGGACACACATTACCTTCAACTGCTTCTCAAATAAACGATGATAAAAAAGCATGCAAATTAATGAAAGGAGTATTGATAGGTATAATAGTATTTTTATTACTTATCATTATAATATTATGTTTGGTTCTATTTTTTAAATTACGTAATCAAAATAGTAAAGATATAGAACTGGAAAATGAAGTTACTGCACCAAATCCTAAACAAGAATATATGCAAACTAATGAAAATTATGTACCAGCCGATGAACTTAAAGCTAAGTAATTATTCAGAAGCTATATATATATATATATATATATATATATATATATATATATATATATATATATATATATATATATATATATATATATATATATATATATCTATAAAAAGTAATGACTTATATTTTGCTACTTCAGAACAAGTGTTACCACAGAAAAAACAAACTTTATTAAGGCGTTGTGAGGGCATGACAGCCCAATTTTACAAAAACTTGACCAGACATTTAGTTTATACAGTAACTTTTTAACAAACGATATTATACTTTTTGTAGAAAGCATTATAATAAAACAAGTATTGTAAAAGAATAAATTCTACACAATTATATCGCTCAATAATTTGAACTTGTATGTATATTTTGCCAAAATTATCGTTATAATATTAATTTCAAAAATAGTAATTTTCATAATATTTATTTATTTAGTAATTTTTAAAAACAAAAGCAATATAATTTTTAACATCATTATCAAGATTCATTTATGCGTTGTTTCATTAAAAAAGTTATTTCATAACAGCAAATTGAATTACTGCTCTATTTTATTACTGTTTTTGTCTTATCAATTTATTATCACGCAAAAAATAAAATTATAATAATAATCTGAGTAAATGGTTTTATGTTATATTATTCTTATTGCAGTTACAGTATAATATACGAGTGAGCATTTCTTTCGTTGGTCAATTTTTTCTAAGTAAATAATTTAGTATTCAAAAATAGAATTTTCCTTTTTTGAAAACTTGTTTCCCCTTTTAACATTTCAAAATAATCGTGTAGTATATATTATGTTATTGGTTTTTTAATCAAATTTCTTATTTATAAGTTTTTTTTAACTATTGTGTTGTTGTTTTCAAAATGATAAACTTTTTTTTTTTTTTTTTTTTTTTTTGATAAAAATATAAAACATTCAAAATAAAATATTTTTTGCCAAATAATTTAAAAATTATCATCTCATATAAAATTATATTAAACGGAAGGCCAAACTATTAAAAAGAAAAGATAAAATAGTAATAATTTTGTTTTGAATATTGATAACAAGTTAACAAATAAAAAAAAATTGGTTTCTATAAACAAAAATATATATAACAGCTTTTGACACAGTTTGAATTTAATATAAAAATAATAAATAAACACGTACAACTTTTGTGTAAAATTATTTTAACAGAAATTAATGTAAAGGCTTACTTAAAAATCCAGAATGAATAATATTTTATTTTAAATTGCATATCAAATATCATATTATATCATTGCATTATCAATATTTTATTTTATTAAGAATATCACTATACATTTAGAACTTTGTAATGTTTATTTGTACTTTTTAAATAATTCTATTTGAATTTAATGGAATAGTTTCTTTGTAATAAAATACCATATGAAAACGATTATGCAAATTTTTCCTTAACTTAATCCCCAAAAAAGGTCCAAACATAAATCTTAAAATACATTTTAATCTTTTAACAGGAAAAAAATACTCTAACAATCGTAATAATAGTCAACAAGAATAATATATTAAGCATGAAATTTTAAAATTTTTGAGAGCTGTTGAGAATTTGGTTACAGCAATCCGATGGACAATTAACTTTTTCATTCTTATCGCATCTTCAATGATTTTTAATATTATTTTTGTTTTAATTCGATCTTTTTGTCTATTGCTGTACTTCAAAACTTATGCTCTCAGATCAGTCAGAAAAATATGCTGAAAAATATGCGGAAATAAAATATAAGCTAGTTGTAGTATATCTTTCGTTTATTTTTTTCCCAATTTCAGTTGCAGTATTTTTCTGGAGGAAAAAAAATTGTGCCCACAATGGTAAGAAATAGAAAACTATATAGAGGGTTCTAAGCCTTTCTTACACTGCCTGTGATTGGCTAGCCAGCTTCATTAATAAATTTTTCACTTTTTTTCCTTCTTTTTTTTTTTTTTTTTTTTTTCCTTCTTCTCTGTCTTTTTCTTTTACCATCATAAGAGTGAAGGTGACTAAGACATAATAATACGGAAACTGGAGACATGTTTGCAGTTCGTGCTCTTAGCACCAAGGTTAAGCTTAACTGTGATGTGTGGTAGGTGTACAGACCTGTTGACCTTGACCTTCGATTCAAAAGCTACTTCACCCACTTTATGTATCAAATATCCGGTAAAGCTTAGAGGTCCAATATCTCAACATTTTGTTCATCTAAGGCAATATTAAGTCAATATAAAATGGGTATGAATCATTGTAGGTCACTATGACAGCACAAAATCCAGACCTATTTAATAGTAACTGTAAATTACAAGTTTTCTCCCAAGTTCGTGAGGTTATACAGAATAATAAATGTGTGTGTGTGTGTGTGTATAAACTATAAAGGTCCCATCCTGTGAAATATCAATGGTATTTTTTTTTAATGCAAGATACCTTGAACTGTAACATGTAAAGGTATAAACCACTGTCACTATAACAACCAATCACAAGCCGTCCCCCCCCCCCAAAAAAAAAACCTAACCTAAGGTTTTTATAATAATAGAAAAAGAAATATATTTATTGACCCAGGCAGTTCATAGCAACATTATACATGTTACAACAAGAATATTGGTCTTGTCAAACTTAAATTAAAATGAACATTACAATAATAATAGGTAAATAATGACATTAATTACATTCAAATCAATAATACAATAACAGAAAAAAAAATCAATGATTTATTAAAGACGAAGAACACATTGAACAAAAAAGTTGTGTAATATCCTAACAAACCTGAAAATCAACGTTGATTTGGTCGGAATCATTGATTTCCAATTTATTTTCCATTCATAAAATGCACTGGCGTTCACTGACGTCACAGCTCGCTTGTTTTATGCGCACGTAAACCGGGCGAGCTGTGACGTCAGTGACCGCCAGTGTCATTTTGTGAATGGAAAATAAATTAGAAATCAATGACTCCGGTCAAATCAACGTTGGTTTTTAGGTTTGTTATCATATTACACAGCTTTTTTGTTCAAGGTGTTCTACGCCTTTAAGTAACAGCACTTGTATTAATTTCAGTACAATTCTGTCAAACATCACAATTACTAAAATAAGCTAAATTGGAGTAGAAGTTGTACATTAAAACATCAATATTTCAATACTATTATTATTACAATAGAATCAAATATGGTAATATTATTTTTTAATAATTTTTTTAAGTAAATTAGCAAACAATGTATTACTATATATCTTAATTAGGACGGGATATAAACATAAATCTTAGCTGTTATGTATTAAGTTTTTTTTTTTTTTTTTTTTTTTCTTAAAGTTTTGAGTGATGTTTAGGTACAGAAACTTTATTTAAATTGTGTGTTCCGTAATAAAGTGTGACAGTAATTTGTTTATTACTTGTGTTTTGAAATTTGATGACGTATTAAAAGGTTTGTTTTCTTACTGGACACTCATTGGAATTACACCCAGAGATTTCAAACGGACTTTCTTTCTTTTTTTTTTTTTTTTGCCCATATAACACTGAGCACTGATTCATCTCATAATGATGATTACTTAAAGACGCATAGGCGAGGGAAATTCAGTTTTAGTCCTATTATATTATTTTTATTATATTTATTTTTATTATATTTATTTATATTTATTATATAGATAGATAGAGCATTTTTTTTTTTTTTTTTTTTTTAGATTTTAAAAGTATATAAAAAATCTGTAAATATCATTGAGTAATTAAATTAGTTTCCTATTCACACGATGTGAAATATATATCAATCTTTGAGCATTATGAAAATTATCGTATCGTTTAACCAGACCTTGGTATACACTGTATGCATTAAACTCAGAAACATTAAGATAATTAAAATGTACACATTTTATGATTTTTCAAAGAAATCAATACTTTTGATTTGTATGTATAATATCTCATACATCAATAAAAAAATTATTTTTAAGTAAAGGGGGTAGATTACCAGCTCAAATCTCACAAATTGAACATGAAATAACGATAAAATAATGTTACTTAAAGTATTAAGTTACGTTAAACACATGCAAAGATGATCAAATATTTAAGTAATTCCACTTTGAAAATAGCAAGACAGAACTATTCTCAAATTCAGGTGGTCCCAACTTGACAATTTACTACCTAAATGCTTTCATTTCATATTTTTAAATAAGCTTGAAATTAATGTTGTTATGATTTATATATATATATATATATATATATATATATATATATATATATATATATATATATATATATATATATATTGTAATTTATTCAGAATTTCATTAAAAAACTTCAAACGTTTGACTTAAATAAACAATAAAAATTATCAAATTGATTAAAAAAAAAGGAGATTAATATTTTTTTAAGTTACATAAAAAAATATCAGTACTTTTATTTCTCCCCTATATAGGTAATATTAAATGACCAAAATAATTAAACTTTTTCTTTGTTATACTATTAAAAAAAAAAGAAAAAAGAGTGGGCGTAGAATTACAAGAAATTTCAATTTTGCTACACTCCGCGTATTTACATTTGAAATTACATTGAGTTCACTCGAGCGGTACAAACTGCCGCGTTTTCATGTGTGACGTCATCAAACTTGCTTTAAAAAACACACTCAAGTGCATAGGTTCAAAGTAGGGAGAGTAAGGGAGGTAGTTCAGGTGGTAAAGAATTTTTATTATTTTAACAATAATTTTTACAAAAAGAATAAATATGCAATTTTTTTAAAAACATTATTAAAATAAATAAATATATAAAATACTCCCTTACAAATTTTGATAGAAATACCAGAATTGACAAATTTGACATTTTTAATTTACCTTTAGGGTCTATGCATTTATGTTAAAGTCGACGCCATGTTGGATAACTTAATAACATGGGTGGCATAGGAAAATAATCAATTTTGTTAGTTAAAAACAATATGCAATATTTTTGAGAGCATTGATGCTGTAAATACGTTGAATTAGTATCCCAAGTATGTGAGAAAAATAACAATAACAAAAAAGGAACCGATTTCCCAAAGAAAGTAGCCAAAAACGAAGTTTGTCCTATGCTGAGCAATGTTATTCACTACTCCAGTATGGCCTCCATGCGCATTAAATATGACGTCATACACATACACCCTATACATAGAAAATATAAATAACTCAATTTATATAGTTTAACTTATAAATATGTTGTAGCATGTTTAATCAGATTAAACAGTTTAATGTTTTAGCAGATTAAATGTTTATATCACATTGTTGTAATGGTTTTATGATATTATTAAGATGAAGAGATGACCAATGATTATTTGTATTGTGTATGTTATGATATGAACTTCTAACGATCAAATAGTATTTTTGTTTTCACAAATTAATTTGACCTATTTTAATAGGTAATAGGTATACTGTATTTAAGTAATTCGATTTTAATAAACATTAATTTTTGCATGACAAATAAGAATTTAGAAATTTGTAAATTGCTTATTTTGTTTATCAATTAACTAATGCTTGCTAAAATTAATTATTATTGTGCTATTAATTTGGCTTTTAATAATTTATTTCACTAAACCTGTTAATTTTGTTGCTAAGACTTAAAGTAAAATTTAAAAACAGCTTGAAATTTTGGTAAAAAAAAAGAGAGAGAAAAAAATGCTAATATTAGACTCTGGTATTTTTCTTCTACAGACAGTGGTAAAAATATCGTTGTTACAATAAAAACGCGATATTTTTACCACTGTTTCTATAGTATGACCAACGAACTAAAGTTCATGTGCAAAAATTAAGTTTTAGCATATGCCATGGTTGCAAAACAAAGAGAGGCAACACATATCTTCCTCTTTTTTTCTTGGTTTGAAAAATTTGTATTTCATGATAGCATTTAAGAATGACACTTGATAAATTGCAAGAATTGAGTCTTTAATTTTAATATTTTCTTAATTACTATAACTACCTCTTTATCTAATTTTTATGTATTGATGTCCAGTGACACCGCGCAAAACTATACTTTTTGAATGTGACAGGTATCAAAGGTAAAATTATTGTTTAAAAACCATGTCTTGCAAGCAAAAAGGGTACTACCTACTTGAGTGTGTTGATATACACCTAATTATAAATTTTATTTTGATTAGCCTCCTTTAGTCTATACCACTTTTAGGGTATTGTCAATCAAAATGACAGATATTTTAATTCGTTGGTAAGCCTATACCTTTGTCGTGACATTAGGCTGTTAGGCGCAAGTTTATCTTTATATAAAGATGCAACTGAAGAATCACAAAACGTCGTGACGAGGAGAGGAACAACATCCATCAAGGCTGTACCGTTAGATTCCAAAACAATAGCAATGTTTTATCACAATAATCAAAATGTGAATGCCTACTTCATTATTATTATTATTTTCTACTCATTACCTTATTTTAGATACAGTCCAAATTTTAGCTACAATACAATAATATGTTGTGTGTGTGTATTACTTTCTTTTTCTTAAAATATACTACAAAATATGACCTATTTTTTATGACAGTATACAGTGTATTTTTTTTATTATTATTATTATTTTGTTTGCAACATACAAAAAAAAGTGAATAAAAAAATATTATATTTTTCAATTTAAATATTATAACATTTATTTGGTTATCAAAAAACATTACAATCTTTCTTGACTTTTTAAAAACATAATCTACTGCTAAAAAATATTTAAATGTCATTTAATGTTATCAACCAATAATTCAAAACATGTCAATATATACTGTAGTGTTGAAAATAATCATATAATTACTTTTTTTATTTGTATAATTTATCAATTTATATGTTATCTTTGTAAATTATATTTTATATTTAATTTCTTATCAAGTTTTTTTTTTATATATATAATATTGTTTACAAGGCCTCACAACACCGTATTTTATTACGGAAAATTTTACTGTATTGCATTATGGCAATGCAAAGGAAATTATCGGTTAGGCGAGATAAAAAAGTAAAATAACTTAATTTTTTACCATTGCGGAACAATATTTTTAGTATTTTTGGAGGCTGGAGAAACACCGAGGCTGGAGAAATTCAAAAGAAGAAAACTACACACACTTTTACGTGTTTTCAATTTTTTTTTCTTTCATCCTACTCGTACAATCACAATTCATACAAAATTTATCCACATTAGAACAAGAGAACTAATAGTCAAAACAAACAAACAATATATAAGGAGAAAAAGTACACTTACAATACATTTCTCACAATTTTTAAGGCAATTTTTTTTTTTAAACACACAATTTTTATGCAATTCAACCAAGGCATAGCCTTATCGTTTGGTTCATTATATTTTTGCACAGAATGTCCTAATATTAAACTACTACTAATTAATCATGAATTTAGTTTATTTCTAAACAAATAAAAAGTATTAACACAAAAACACTCAAAAACAGCCTTGATAAACTCCATTGCATTCGTAATGTAAACTTAAATTCATATAATGCATCCATTTAAATACAAATAAGTTAATAATGTCATAATAATAATAATATAATGACAATATAGGACAATAATTGTATGCCGTATTGTATTATACAGTAAATAGATGTATATTATATAATACCATAGTATAACTATTTACAATGATAATATATGATAATATATATTATATATAACTATAATAATATATTCTATATTATATGATATTTTTTGATAATACTAAATGATAATGAATTACAAAAAAAAAAGTGCTTTATTTGGAAAAAAAAATAAAAAAATACCATTTGCAAAACTTTAAAAGCGTAGACCACCTTATATAAAAAAAACTTGCATAATATCCTAACATACCTAAATATCAACGTTAATTTAGGAGTCTTTAATTTCTAATTTATTTTTCCATTTACGAAATGTCAGTTGTGGTCATATATATATATATATATATATATATATATGATGTCACAGCTCGCTTGTTTCCGCGCGCGTGGACCAGGCGAACTGTGACGTCATAAACCTGCAACTAACATTTATGTGAATGGAAAATAAATTAGAAATCAATAATTCCGGCCAAATAAACGTTGATAATTAGGTATTTTAGGATATTAGGCAAGTTTATTGTTCAAGGGATTCTACGCCATGTAAGTGGGTTTGTACTTTTTTTTGGCTTCTAATATTTTTTTTTTTATTATTATTATTACGCTTTTAAATGAAATATTTGCGGGAAAAAAACGAAGAGAAAAACTCAAAATGACATTATGTAGTAGTATGTAGAAATCACCATATGTAGCAGACTTTATTCTAAATAAATATATTCTATTCTATTAGACCTGCAGTATGTCAGTATGGCCATAGAACTACCTCTCTTATTTAACATACTTGGAGTCTTTGGTCTCATGAATGTTTGCTATGGACTCTGTGACGTTTGTTTTGTGAAACTGGCAAGGATTGATAGCCTGATTGAAAAGTCTAAGTAGCCAATGAATTTTCCCTTCTTTTTTTTTTATATGTACGAAGGTCTTTTGTTTTTCACCCCCTTCTATTAGTCTCTCTCTCTCTCTCTCTCTCTCTCTCTCTCTCTCTCTCTCTCTCTCTCTCTCTCTCTCTCTCTCTCTCTCTCTCTCTCTCTCTCTCTCTCTCTCTCTCAAACATAATGTTTATGTATGATACTGATACTAAAGTTACACCATTCTATGTGAGATAGATTTTTAGAATTTTAACAGTGGTAATACATTGTTAGCTATAGTATGGTATAAGATTATTGAGTTAAAAGTAATAATAATATAAAAAAAAATCTATGCACCTCATTTACAAGTAAAAGCTGTCTATTTTTCTTCTAAGTATTATTTTCCTTAGATGAACAGTGTAATTTTTTATGTTTATAATCATTCAATTATTGTAATTCTTTATCTCTTTAATAATTAGTATCGTTTTGCATCAAAATTCTAACTGATTTTCATAATACGTAGTAAATTTAGATTTTTATATTTTATTTCAGTCAAATATAAGTGAAACTAAAAAAATAAAGCCATCAGTAGTCTCAAATCAAAAATACTGTATGTATTTAAAATCATAATATTGATAGTAGTAAAAAATAACAACATAGAAACACCTGTAAATTAGGCAACTTGTTGAACATTTATGCTTAACAATTTGTATATTTTACAGGGGCTTTTGAGTCCACAGCCACCATAACTAATATTGACATTTTTTTGTCTGTCCGATTGTGTGTCTGTATTATTTTCATCTTTTTTATTATTATTATAATGTTAAGTGGCTTGTAATCCGTAATGGCAGTATGGATAGTGCATTTTTGTACCATAATTGTGATGATGATAACATTGTTAAGAAAAATGTGCATGTCTAATTTTTATTTAAATCTCAATGATAATACAGTGTTAGTTTAATCTGTTCTAAAACTTAAAAAAAAAACAAAATTAAAAATAACTCTTACAAAATGAAAATAAATGACATACTAGAGAATTGTATTGATTATCACAAATATGGTGGTACACTATACCGTGTACAGTATATATACAAAGAAAAATAATGACAATCTTATAAAATTTGTTTTAAACTGTATTATACAATTATTTAATGTATCAAAATAAAATTATTGCAGTATTATTAGAAAAAACATTGATCAAACCATAAAGCCATAGACCATATATAAAACAACATGTGCTTTTTGATGAATAAACACAAAATGGAATCTTCAAAACTGTGGACAATTGTTACCAGAATGTTAATGTAGCTCCACGGGAGAGCGTGAAAATACTGTAAAGTATGGAATTTGCGTGAGTATTCATGTTTATGACGCAGATGCAAAAATTAATATGAAAATGTTGTGCGTTTTGCATAAATCGAAATTTCTGGTCACTGCTATGGAGTTTGGTTTTGAGACAAACTAAAATTATTTATGTAAGTCCCATCAAGTGTTTTGTGATATAAATGCTTGTGTTTTTCTCTGGTCTATTCCTATAAGAAACATTAAAGATTAATCAGCTGTTTCAAGTTATGATTGAAATATAGACGTAAAATGATAAAGGAATGTAATTGATGAGTTTGTGTTGCTACGGTCTACTGATGATTAATGAGTTTGATTTCAATTATGACGTCAAAGGTATTAACTGAATAGAATAAAATTTTCGTCACAGCACTATAAAATATTCTAATATAACAAATACGTACGTAAAAGTAAAATATGCGACAATTATATATTATTTCCTAGCTTAAAATATATTTGTGTTACAAATTTTAACGTATTTGTTTCAAACTATATTAAACTTTGCTGTAAACTTTTAACTTTTTATAAGCAGTTGGTGGGAATTTTTATATCACCTCTCATCGCAAATAATGACATGTTTGAAATGATTTAAATCAAGATTAAAAAAAAAATGGAAAAAAAAATGAGCACTTTAAAAATATGTAATAATACTAATAATGGACACCCAGCCTCAATCAAATCGAGTAGTAGCGTTTGGTTACAGGGCCTGGGGTCTCGTCTGTCTCCGCTTAGAAGAGGACTTAGGTGTGGGTGTGGGTGTATAGTCTTTAGATCTTAAGCTTGCGTTTGTGAACGCGAGGTATTTATTTGGGGGCCACCCCACTTTTAAGTGACTCAATTTTTGTGGGCACTCGCGAAAGAGTGTCACAGGAAAGGACGTCACCCCAGAGAGGGTAGCAAGACTTTTATCTCACATAAAATCAATTAACTCTCAAGCTAAATAACCACAAAGCTGGAGGATGACAGTGTGCATGGATCTTACTTAGTCACTGGGCTGGCTCAGTGCATGCATAAGCCTCCCACGCTTCAATCAATGTAGTTTTATTTTAAGTTAATAATAATAAATAAAAACACAAGGACCTAATTTTGTAAATCTAAATAATCTCTAGTTTTATTCTGATATCATCTTTAAGTATTGACGCATATTATGAATCATATCTCATACAATTAGCGATATTAAAACATATATCCGATTTAGATAATTATACAAATTTAGCTGGATCTATTTTAAATGCATAATTCTTTAGTATTCCCAAATTGCAGTAACATGAGAATAAAGCAGCACATTGTGTTTAAATTCGTCATAAAAAAATCTAAGATCTTTTGAAATCGATTTTTTTTCGGAGTATCTTTTATATCTTTAACAAACACTTTTCTCTGGAGTGTTTAGCATTTTAACAATCAAGTATCAAACTCCCTAAGTACCAATTTGCTAAGTGACACTTGTTGAGAGAGAGAGAGAGAGAGAGAGAGAGAGAGAGAGAGAGAGAGAGAGAGAGAGAGAGAGAGAGAGAGAGAATTAGCTCGACTCTATACATCTATCAAATTCTAAGAACTCTAACTTAAAGTTGTTTTCCTGTTTTCAAATGGTGCTTACCGGTGGAGCTCATTAGCCAATCACAGACGGTGCAAGAAAAACCTAAGAAACCTCAAATTGTATAACTTTTATCATAGTGACCATTAGACCATGATTTTACTGGGTTTTTTGAGGAAGCAACTTTAGTGAGGGTGGAAAGATTTACTCGAGGGACATACTTGCAAAGTGCTTTCATTTATGGCATCAAAGTGAAAAACAAATCCATGGATATAAACAAATATCCTATATATCTTGTTGAAATTTAAATATAACTGTTAGATGATAATTGCTATATATTACGGAAGTGACGGTAATGATTTTTTTTTTACCTAATTAAAATAATTCTTATTGCGTTTTAGATGGTACAAATACTATTATACCGAATACGAAATTATCACACAACAATAACACAGTACATTTTTTACATTTTTTTATAAATTAACATTCAATCCTAATGATAATATGAACTACCGATATATTCAATTGAATTAAAAATATCGGGAAAAAAATCAATTACATATATTTGGATATAAGTAATTATACAACTTTATAACCACGTCAGCCAAAGGGGAAAACTTTTTGATATTATTATACAAAGGATCCCTAGAAATTAACCAACTAGGAACTAAACCAAGTGAATTCAAGATTATTCAATATAGAAACATATATTTTTCATGATAATTCCAATAAAATGTAATAAGAGAAAATTAAAATTGTAAGAATTTATAGTTTAATTTAGATTCAATATAAAAATCCATTAACTTTGAATAATATTGGTTTAAATAGTAAAGATCGAGAGAATGAAACTTTTTTCTCGTGAATTTCATTAATAGAAGGAAAAATATAGTAAAATATATATATATATATATATATAGAACGAGGAAAAAAGAGGTGACGTAAAAGCTTTACTTTACTAACAAGATATTCGTGTTCTGATTGGCTTACAACGACATATTGAAACGTGTCTGATTGGGTAGTTTTTTTTTTTTTTTTTTTTTTTTTTAAGAGTAAAAAATAAATCGGAAAAAGCTTTATGTTATGTAAGAAATAAAAATTCTAGAATCATCGTTTTGATCACGATACTTTTTTTCCTAAAGAATAAATAGGAAGAAAAAAAAGAAGTTATTTTCTATATATATTTTAATAATAATATAGCAATAATATAATTGAGCAAGAAAATTTTTACAGACATATAAAAACAGTGAGTCACCAACATTGATGCAATTGCTCCAAAGGATAATTTAAAAGGCAAAGCCTATCGAGTTAATTATCCATAAATTGAAGAGAAAAAAAAACAGAACAGAACAGAACAGAAAAGAACAAAACAAAACATATAAATAAACAAGATTATACATTTTTTAGAAACATAGACGCTGACATTTCTTTAACTTTTTTAACGCTCCTAGGAAAGAAAGTATCATTATAATACTTGGCGTTGATTCTAGATTCTAGGTACAACTCGTGCCTATACATGTACAATATATTCAGAATTAATTCTTTAAGACGAGTTTTAAAATTTACCTTAAATATTCTAAAATTTGGTATCACTATTAATTGTCTAATATATTTAAGTTATGATTATGCAATTCTGTGTAATATACTATAAAAATACACTCATTATATGTATAAGTACTAATTATTTATAATTGCTCTGGCCGATACAAGAAATAAAAACACTACTTTTATGAAAAATAAAATAAATAAATGACAAATTATAATTTGAAAGTATAATTAAAATTACAAAGCATAAATATTATGTAATACAGCTTAAATGTTTATTATGTTGTAATTTAGCATTATTTATGCTGCAATGAGGCAATTACATAAATATTAAAGGCATAGACAACATGAAAACATAAGCATTTAAATCACAAAACACTTGATGAGACTTACATAAATAACATTAATTGGTCTCAAACCCCAACTGTAGCGCCGTAGCAGTGATCAGAAAATTTCAATTTATGCAACCCGCACAACATTATACTAGTTTTTGCCTGTTTCTGACGTCATAAATAGAAATATTCACGCAAATTGCATACTTTACAGTTTTTTCACGCTCTCTTGAGAGGCCACAGTTACATTCTGGTAAAAATTATCATCAGTTTTGTAGATCCCATTTTTTGTTTAATGATTAAAAAGAACATGTTCTGTCATGTTTTCTATGACTTTAAATGCAGCTTCAATAACGTAATTTATTCTTTTCTCTACCCTTAATTTAAATTTGAGTTATAAAATTTTCAAGAAATCTTATATTTCTTATTTCTGATATGCTAACAAATTCAATTTATTAGCTATGAATAAAGTAATCAAGACAGTCTATAGTATATCAGAGTATTAAATTATACATAATACTGTACGTGTTAAAATCATGAGAAATTTGAGCTATAATTTAATTATAGCAATCGAGTTTTATTTCTCTATATTTATATATATATATACAAACTATACAGTAGATATTCATAGCAAAATATTATTAAATTATGCTTTCTCATAGAGTATATTTTATTATACATCAACTCGAGTGAAATAATTAAATCACTCAGTCACGTGTATGTAAAATTGTCATTTTTTTACGCACTTAACATATTTTTTTATGCTGTTTGACGTCATATGTCTAGATTTGAATGATCTTGGTAAAGTCATTTACATTTGTTGTAATTATTGTTAAGGTATAATTTTAGCTTATTTTACTTGCAGGTATGTATTATTATTATATATTATATCATATATATTTATCACTATAATATTCTATAATATTAGAAATTATGATAATGAAAATATTTTATGTAAAGCAGCCGCTATATAGCCTTGGTCATGATTGAATCTTGAAAAAAACAAAGAAAAACAAACATAATATTTACTTTTTTTTCTTCTTGTAATATATATTTTTCGATATGGTTGATATTTTCAATAATACGTAAAAGTGTCATTTTTATTATTTATGTATTATTAATCTCTATGTGTACTTCAGTAGTTGCGGAGAAATCAAATCATAGAAGTTCGATTACAATGATTTGAATGGGCAGCAAGCAGGCAACTTATAGAGAGTACAACGGCCAGTTTAGGGAAAAAAACACATTTACATTATTATTGATATTTTTACTTTAAAAGGAAGTTTGTTTTATCTCTATAATTCGCCTTTATTTATTATTAGACTTTGGTTTGTCTATAAGAGTCAAATCGGTAAGTATTTCCACTTTAACTCATGACACGGACAGTATTTTCCATAGAAGCAGAGTGAAAAGGTATAAATCTGCTGACAACTAGTATCAACTCTCACAGTCTTGTGCGCAACTCCATACAGTTCACTTCAAGATAAACTGTTGCGTTAGTCTCTAATACATTTCAATATAGTCTGTGCTTTACTGTGAATTACATCATTATAAATAATATCAATTTGATAATAGCTTGATAATTTGATATTCATTAAAAAAACTGCAAATTATTTCATAAATATCATAATTTTACTTATTTTGTGGAAGATTTATCAGAGATTTATAATCATTGCAATTAAATTTTTTTTTTTAAATTCTAGATAAAAAAAACTATTGAATTATTTTATAAAATAATAACAAAAAACAAGAATTTAATTGATTTTAGAGCTACGAATTATAATAAAATCATTCTTCCTAAAACTTTTGCTTTAAAAAAAGTTGAAACCCCCCCAAAAGTGAAGTTTCATAACAACAAAAGGGATTCTAAATTTAAATTAGAATGTCTGGTTCAGGAAAAGGATTTATAGGATTATGGTTATATCGTAAAGGAGAACAATGGACACTTAAAGAGGTAAATAATATAAATATTTTTTACGTTAAAATAATGTTTTAATTGAAATAATACAAAAGTATAATATTAAATTGCTATTTCAATTAATATTTTGCTAATTTTGTTTGTATATGTTCATAGCCGGAGACGAAAGGAGCTCACTCTAACCACCCACCTCCTCTCAAGATGGACAGACCAGGAGGAGAGAGTGGAGTTCATCGTAGTTCTCTCGTATTTTCTCTTAAGAATCAAGTTGGAGGACTAGCCAGGGCTTTGCAAGTCTTTCAGGTATAGTGTTATTTATTTTATATGTAATAAATAATAGACAATGATAAAGGAGGAGTCTCACGGAATGAATGAAGAAATTGCTTAATTTATATGCTGCATATTGTAAGTATAATATAACATTATAATTTTTAAATAATAACGTTCTAAAACATAATATTCAGCTATTTTAAAGTAGCATAAATTTTATTGTTGTGTTACTGAAAATTGACAATAAGCTTGCATAATTATTACGTTTTTTTTTTTTATGTTGCATGGATTTTGATGATAAAAAATTATGGTTATAACTGCATCTCTGTTACTTGAATATGTAGTGTTCTTCTGCCTCACAACTTAAATTTTGATTTATATTTTAATTATCTCGCCGGTGATCCAAATAGAAATTTTTGCAATAGAATTGCAAAGCTCTTATTTTTTTTTCTTTTCTCTCTCTCTCTCTCTCTCTCTCTCTCTCTCTCTCTCTCTCTCTCTCTCTCTCTCTCTCTCTCTCTCTCTCTCTCTCTCTCTCTCTCTCTCTCTCTCTCTCTCTCTTTTTCCTTCTTCTTCTAATACAATTATACAGAAAGCCGTAATAAATTCATTGAGGCATACTTGATAATATACTGATATATGGATTTTTAATTAATAATTTTTTAACTGAAATCATGCCACCTTAGAACAACACAGACTGTTGTACAAAAAGCCTGCCTATTCAAAGCTTGCAGATGCCTGATGCAATTAATATTTTTATCAGAAAATTTGGTCGCTTTAAAAATATTTGCAATGTATTTTAGATTTATTTAAATTAAATTTTTCCAAACAAAATTGTATGCGTATGTATAAATTTTACATCAAAAATCATTCTTACCATTAAATTATGATAATAATAATGAAATGAAGAAAATATTATATTATTGTTCTATTACGTAATATATTATGTTAATTTATTTACTTATTTTGACAAGACGTATTACTATATAAACTGCCTGGGTCAATAAAGATTCTTAAATTCTTATTATAAAGATTCGTATTATTAAAAGTATACAGATATATTGTGAAAAGTATAATTATGTTACTATTTTAACTCTTTTTAAATATTAGAAATGTAAAAAAAAAAAAAAAAAAAAATCCTTTTAAGTCATTTTTTATTTTTATTATTTATTTATTAAACACCAAGGTGTACTTATTTTGTTTGTGTTTTCTTCCTAATCTTAAAAAAAATAAAAATAAAATAAAAATAAAAAATAAAATAAAATAAAATTTTTTATTTTTAAAACACGTTATATAATAAGAAATTAAACAAACAGTCAATTGCAATATACCATGAAACATTGCCGGATTTTTGGTGAAAATGGCAACTGCATCTGCAAAAATAGTAAGCTATCTACATCACAACCTATTTTGAGTTTACATAAATAATATTTCTTAGCTTTTTAGCAGTGAAGTACCAATTTTTTATAAACACACAGTAGACTGTGGAGCAAAAAGCCTAACTATCAAACTTACAGGCGTAATCGTAATTTTCACCAAAAAATCCGGTCTCTAAACATTACGAAAAAAAAAAATGTTGAAATGCATTACGTAGAACTAATATATATAGACAAATTTGACTTATATTAATTTATAATTGGATTTTCATAAAAAAAAAAAGCCCAAAACCAAATAGACATTTACTATAAAATCACCAAAGTGCGTATATTTTTGGAGATTATAAAAATATAATATTAGAGAGCATGTTTTCTTACTTGATAACGAACTTTTATTTCTAAATTACTTCTCCAAAATGGATACAAAATTCAATTACGAATTTGTGAATGGATTTCCCGTGTATAAACAACTTTTCCTTTATATGGATCTAAATTTAGACGTTGAGATTTAATTTGAGCAATCAGAGAAATTAGTTTCATTGACAAACAAAATGTTACGTTAATTCAATCAACGTCTGGAAGTGAAAAATCAATTACGAAAAAGTGATTCAGATATATGGAGAAAGTTTCTTTATGAATGAGTGTAAATTAAATATAACTATTTTGCTTTTCGTGTAGTTTTATAAAGAAGTTATGAATGAATTTCAATTTTTTTATATAATTAAAAAGCTGCAAATTTTTCTAATTACCTTATTTATTACACCGTTTTGAAAACATTAATTTTATGATATTTATAAAGTTAAAATTCGTATTGTTTGTGCCGGAAAATCTAATAATAAGTTTGCCAATCTCAGGAGATGTTAGAAAACGAGAAACATCCTCTTTTTGTTTATTTTTTTTTATATTATTATTATTTTTTTATTTATTATTATTTTTTATTTTTTTTTGCATTGAATTCATTATAAACGTTCACATCTCAGGGGCATACTGTGTATAATAGCTTTGCGTGTAGCATATCTTTTCCCTATATTATCTACATTATTTGCGTTCCTATGACTATGATGCTCTTCTCTCTCTCTCTCTCTCTCTCTCTTTCTATTTTCCTTGTACTGGTGTCTCATTGAATTAATTAACAGAAATATAATTACTTATTTTAATTCATTTATATGACTTCCTTTGCTGTTGCTTAATTGTATTTTTTTTCTAATAATTGCAGCTACCTTATTATGTTAATATAATAAATATTGTTATAACTTTTTTTAACTATTCTTTTTATAGGATCTAGGTGTAAACGTGGTGCACATCGAGTCACGCCCTAAGGTTGGTGACACGAGTAACGGCGAACAATACGAGATCTTAGTTGACGTGGAGTGCGATGATAAACGAATGGAGCAGCTCGTTTCAATGTTGCGACGTGAGGTGGCTTGTATCAATCTGGCCCAAGTAGCTCCTGGCATTGAGGAACAACCTCCACCAACCCCGCTCTCTGTTTCTGCTAGCTTTGGTACGTATATAACGGAAATTCAAACAAAACTTTCTTACAAAAAAAAAATAATAATAATAATAATAAAATATAGCTACGTATACCCTAAGAAACAGTTTTATTATAATAATAGTATTTGCTCATAATTTAATTTAATAATTCACTGATCAAATCAGACACATCATTGGGAAGAGTATAGGTATAACTGCAACCCCTATATAATGGATGTTATATAATGCAAGTATTACCACCCACTTTTGTCTATGTACGATAATCATAATAATTGCGATCCGTACATAAATTTTGTCTAGTCTTGCTTCTGTGACGTAATAAAACCCATCAGATTACATACAAAATATTTATTATTCACTATCAGAGTTATAGTTAGGAGGCTTGTGTATATATCTTAATTTGAAAATTTTACTACATTTATTTATTATTATTATTTGTAAGACAATGCTAAAGGTTACCTACAGGACCCGTAACAATCACATTAAGAAAAGAAAAAATTATTGAGAAAAATAATTTTGGGTGTAAAATAAAATTTCAAAAATTGTCTTTCTAAATCTTGCATCGTAACCTAACCTTACGTATACGTATTACTATTCAATATAATCAGTGTTTTTTACTTCACTAATATATACTTTCATTAAAATCGCCCCAGTATCTCATTGTCAATTGTCATCGAACTTCAAAGCAGTCACAGTCGAAAACTCTAATTAATTTTTTCCTGAATTTTTATCATTTATTTCTCTCATTTCATAGCATACAGTTTTAAGAATATAAGACTATATTATTGGTATAAAATGTATATTAATGTTATGTTAATGGGGTTACAGATTTTGGTGAGATGCCATGGTTCCCACGCAAGATTTCTGACTTGGATCTTGCACAGAATGTCCTTATGTATGGAACTGAATTGGACGCCGATCATCCAGTAAGTATACCATTCTAAACTTTATACTTTTATTTATAAACGAAAATATATTTTTATTTAAATGTAGATACGTTATCATTATTGCTAAATTACAGTGCACGTAATTCGCAAGAAACGCAATGACTGAAAAGTCATACCCCCCTGTTGCCATTACCAAACTTTTCAGAGCTGTTAAAAGTGTCTCAAATTTGTACCCACATGGAACCAATGGCAATAAGTATGAATTTTGTTACGGTTGCTAAAAATGGTTCCGGAACCATTCCGAACCATTATGCAACAATCCAGACCAAAATGGAACCATTTGTGCAGCAGGGGTATGCTATACTGCAAAATCACTTTTCATCACTGTATATTATAATGAAATAAACTTCTGTTGCAAAGTCTCTCTATTCTACAACAATGCCTTACAATAAAATATTATGCTGTAAAATGTGTATGACTATTTGTTTTACAAGAAATATAAGGTGAATTTTCTTTTTTTACGACTATTCTTAATGTTGTTCATACACGCACAAGCATATAATTTTAAATAATTGTATAGCCTTCAATTAGGTGCGATAAATACTGTTGACATAAAACAATTATATTGTCATGTTTTATTTTAATGTATTTATTAATTACATTCTGTATGAAATGCACAGGAATAAAATTTAAAAGGTAGGAATTAAAAGTCTCACGTTTCAAATAATATTCAATTTTTGATACACTCTACTATATAATACTTTAATTTGAAAGTCAATTTTATTGTAACATCGATATTTAAAATCTCGTGACCCGTGATCTTAAGAGAAGAGACAAAATTATAGAAATTATCATGATAGTTTATAAGCGGAAAGTTTCAAAAGCACCTAATTCCACATTTTGAACCATGGTCCACCAATTTTTTTCTTCATATTCAGTGTTTTTTCTCCTTTCACTGTATAAAACTAGTTTTCTACTTTGAATCAAAATATTCATTTGGAGCTTTTTAGAATCTGGCATCAACTATTTTTAATGAATCCTTTGATTTCTACAGATTATAGGATGCTAAATAACTAAAACATGTATTTTGCATTTTAAAAGTTTTATTGAACACTCCGATTATAATGTCATATTTGACTACATAGTAAAATAAGTAATTATGAAATACATGGAGATTTCATTCAAAAGAATACAATAAGAATACATTTTATTTTTATTTAAACATTATGATGTCATTTTGAGACACCCGTTATATTTTTTTCTATTAATACGAGTCTTCACATCTCTTTGTGTCTTTTTTTTATTATTATTATTATTTTTTTTTTTTTTTTTAGTTTTTGAAACGATTAACGAAAGGCATTAATCTGCATTTAAATTTTTTTTTAACCCTGTATATTAATCAAATATTCATATGATATTTTGTGATTTTGTATATTGAAATAATATTATATGAAAATTAAAGCCACAATTCTTTGATAAAATAAAAAATACTAACATTTCACTTTTAATTTAACAATTGAAACACATTAATAAGTATTATCTTGAAATTAAGATGTAAAAATCTTATACACAGTTTTCCAATATACATACAATATTGTAGAATTAACAGTTAAAATGTCACTTAAGAAAAGGGATGATATTCTAACAAGAAAAATGTATGGAAAGCTTTAAAAAATTAAAACTGAACTAAAATAAAAAAAATAAAAAAAAGTAAAAAAAAAAATAAAAAATAAAAAGACGCATTACTTCAGTTACGAATCCTAACTTATTTGAGATAAACACTTTTGAGTTATTATGAGCAGATAAAATAATACATTTTAGCAAACTATTAACAATAGCTATTTTTTTATTTTAAGTTGTTTTCAGCTATTTTAAGTTAAATTGCTATTGCTAATAATTTGCTTTATGCATTATTTTAGTTGCTCATATCATAATAACTTATAAGAGTTTATCTTAAATATAGTTAGGATTTGTAACTGAAGTAATGCATCATTTTTTTTAGTGTGAAAGAAATCAAAATATAGTTTTGTGACGGCAAGATTTAATATATATATATATATATATATATATATATATATATATATATATATATATATATATATATATATATATATATATATATATATATATATATATATATATACACACATCCATACATGTAAGTTTTTATACGTCGTTATCGTTAGACTCATACACAACGCTTTGTGACACGTCACATCCACAATACAGTATAGTTAAAACATAAGCCAATTAAAAATTATGCAAAGTTATTAACACAAAAATTTCAGAGTAAATAATTTTCTACTTAAGTACATGCTTTATACTAAACAATGTAAAAGTACTTATATAAACGACATTTTCAATTAAAAAAAACAGCTCTTAACTGCCTTCCAAAAGCTCTATACAAATTTCATAAAATATGGGTTAAACAAACATTTAAAATAAAGTTTAAATTATTAAAATTAGAAACACAGAATTAATTTTTGCATGTTATTTGGAAACACTAGTCTTTTAGTTATTGTACTCAGCAGCTGCATAGAAAAAATTATTGCTTCTCATAAAAAAAAAAAAAAAAAAAAAAAAAAAAAAAAGTTTATCTATCTTATATCAAATCTTAAACCTCTTTGAGAAGTATGTAACAAATATAATGTAACTACCGATAATAGCAGCATGCTGATTGTTATTACATTTTTGAAATAACGTTTATTTTTTTTAACGTCACATGGTACTTTCTATTAACATAATTTAAATTCAGAATCCGAAAAGATACTATTTTTGTATAAGTTTGGAAAGATTTGTATTAATATTATAAATACATATCAGGAAACACATTAAGTGCGTTCATATGAATATTAAAAATTTGTGCCCCACGAAAGTCTTTTATGTGATATATTATGCAAAATTATTTGCAAAGTTCAGACACATCTCCGATCTCCCTCCGTTTTACATTTATTTTTAAAATTAAAATAATACAAAGAAGAAAAAAATGTAAAATGTTTAAGTTTTATGTGATCAACAACTTTTCTTTGACATTTTTTTTGAAACCATCACAAAAGCTTGCCTTATAGTTTTAAGTAATATTTCTAATACAAATAACAATTGGAAAAAAAAATGTAAATTTTAATTTTCTAAAAACTTGATTTTCTATATTACAGTATATAGAAAAAAGGTTACAACATTAAAAGTTTCAATTCAATATGCAATATGCAATATAAAAATCGTGCTAAATGTGGTCGGCAACTTTTTTAATATATTAAAAAAAAAAAAAAAAAAAAAAAAAAACTTTTATTTTTATTTTGTTTTTGTTGCATAAGGTTGAGTCTCATTTCCTCCCCCTTCATAAAATAATTGCAAGCGTGAATTTGCAGGAGAATTATATAATATTTAATCTAATTTCTTTTCAACCTTATTATGCACGGATTCTAATGTAACATCAAATTTATTTCAATATTTTTGCTACCATTTATTTTTCATGGAAATAACAATTTTTAGAAAAGTTATTTTTTAGAAGAGACATTGACATAATTAAGCTCTACAATACAAATATTAGAGCGGATATATTAGAATAAGAAAAAAAATCATAATAAATATTTATAATTATATAATTTTATATACAGAAAACTCCTGGATTATAATCTCACTCTCTCACAATTAACTCTCCATTTTTTAATACTGATATGCAGTAGGTATGATTTTATAATATAAATAATGTGCAGTTTGATTTTTTTTTTAGAAGGTAAATTCTAAGCAAAAATGTTGGGGACTTTTTTTTTATTATTTGTTGTGTTGTGTGTGTGTAACTTTGCGTTAGAAAAACATTATTCCGATTTTTAAAATAATGCCATTTAACAATTTTCTGCGCAAAGTTACAACAAATAAATGAATATGTATGAATGCACAAAAATTAAAACTTTTATACAGCTAAATCATTTTTAATTTTGACATTTTTTTAGCTTCATTACTTTTATAGTTAAAATACTATAGTGTCTATAATAGTTTACGATAATTCCAAAGGAACGACTAATGTTATGTTAAAATGTAGAGATATAAGAATATCATAGTCATTGCTATTATTATAATTTTTTTTTTTTTTTTTTTTTACCGATGCCTCCGCATTAAAATTTTTTACAATTTTGCAAAATAAGCGATATTAATTTGTTAACTAATGTTTTATACAATGTATTTGATAATTAAGTTTGCGATAAAGAAACTATTTCTAATGCAAGTCATTAAATTATATAATTTAATTTGGATTTTTATTTTTTTATCATTTGCAATTAATGTTATGAATTATTTTAAACATTTAACTTAAAGTTTTGAAGTACAAAGGTAAGCTCCAAAATCCTGTTCTGTTGACTATATGTAACCATGACGAAGGAGAAAAAATTGTCTATCTATTTAGTAATTTAAAATATTAGCTATTTTTTAACCAAATAAACGGTAAATAAATATTAGTGTTTCTAGAAAGAGGAAGACTACAATATCAGGGGGTGTTTTTATTTTATATTCCAAAGGAGGACATATTCTTGAATCGATTATGCAAATTTTTAATTTTTTATTTCTTGAAGTATTTTTAATTAACCTTTAAAAATCGAAAAATGAAGTCACTGGCGGCCAACTTATGCATGCGAGATGTGAGCATGGAAAAAAAGTTACCGTCCCTGACGTTATTTTGCGACTTTCAAAAATAAAATTAAAAAAATCAATCAACTTAAAAATTTAGAAATTCACATTTCTATCGATTCAGGACAATGTCCTCTTTTAGAATATGAAATAAAATTATCCCCTAAATATTTATTAGTCTTCTCATTTTGAATTTCACGTGAAGCAACATTTTTTTATTGAAAGGGGGGGGGGGCTGCTTTTATGATTATCAGCTTATAACTTTACTGATGAAGTTATACATAAAATAGTAATGAATGAGATTCTTCTCGTGAGTGAGAATGTTTTTAAATAAAAGTAGAGAATATCAAGGAGCTTTGAGATCTTGGAGAGTTCACCATCTAGTTCAAGGATCTGAAACATAACGTATTTTTCGTTTCAAACAAATTACAGATCATTTTCTAGCGGAATACTTTTTTTCTAATTAAAAACATTTACTTTTTTTCTTTACATTCATTAACGTTGAGTTGTTTTGAAAATATATGCAATTTTCATAAAAAACAAAAAACTTCAAAATGTGCTTGTAATTAAATTTAAGTACAAATTAACTAATATTATGAACATTAGTTCAAGTCCAAAAGATAAAAATTTAACTCACTGATAATGTTGGCAATCGTGTGTGGACTTGTGTAACGATTACGCTCGAAATGATCCACTAAATTTCTGAGTTCATTTGCGATGTTGATTCGATTAGCTACAAGCATTCCATCAAGTAAGTTGAGTCTGCTATCCCAGAGTGACATCAAGCTATCTTGCATAATGCGTTCTTGCAGCACGTTCAGCAACTATTGCATACATATAATTAATCTCTCTCTCAATGTTGTAATTTTGTAATATCAAATTACACTGGACAAAAATGTTTAGCAAAATTGTTAAAAAAAAAAAAAAAAAAAAAAAAAAAAAAAAAAAACTTACGTGGAAGAACATTTGGTCCAGGTTGCTGCTACGACAAAGATGCTCATGTGTATAGATTTCCCATAAAGCAACTGTCTTGATGGCATAAGATGAGAGTTGAGCCCATTTTCGGGTGTCTCGCAGTTTCTTTTAAATAAATAATAATAGATCTTTATTTAAGGCGCATAGAGTATATGTTTCCAACCCTATATTACATGAACCTTGACTATACTATAAAACATATGCCAATATAATAATACATAAATACATTATTTAATATACAAAACAATAAAACAATTACCATGCAACTATTAGGTGGACGCAGGAACATTCTGATGACTTATATGCTATAGCTCAATAACAATTTTTATTTTAAAAACTTTAGGACAGTGTAACTTTCACAAAACGTTATTTAAACACAACATAATTTTAATATTATTTTCAATACAATTTAAACACAATAAAACCTATAGGCGTTAAATAGCTAGTAATTTATTCTCAACTTTATTTTTAAATATACTTTTTGACTGGTTACAACAAAATTCAGAGCGAAGCTCGTTCAAAAAAGTTTATAACAGAGATTACTACTAATGAGTTACTTGGAGCATCTCCACCCACAAAGAATGCTTGCAAATAAAAGTCATGCTTTCTATTTCTAGTCACTCGGGAATTGACATTTTTCATTAATGTAAAAATATTATTAAGGTAACTAGACGCATAACCATATACAATACTTTGTGGGTAAAAGATAACAAATGCAGTTCTCTTCTTTCATTTACTTTTTTAGAACACAAGAAATCACAAGAAAAAAATTTCAATATATATAATATAACAATAAACTATTAAATATATAAAGGCTGTACTGACATACATATTTCTATCACAGAATTAGTCTCACAGATCCAGTCTAACAAAATAGTTGTTTTTGTTTTTTAATCGATTGATAGTTTATTATTGTTTTTACGCAAAACTTACCAAAAATAAGTTTATCGTAACTTTTTAAGTTGTAGCGCTTTTGTAGTCTTACATTTTGAGCGTCACGGAATTTAAAACTTTGATTTTATTTCGGGGCACTCAAAATGTAAGACTACAGCACACTAGAAATAAAAAAATTATTATAAACTTACTCTTTTGGTTAGTAATTTCTGCCTTAAAACAATAATAAATTAAAATAAAACTGTCGGTAGATCGGCGTATTGCGATTGTACGACTCATCACTGAGGTACAGAGAGAAAGATACAAAAGTCACAGTGTTTGCAAATTACCTTGATCAGTCTGATGGCAGGTTTGATGACGCCTACGCTGTGTAGTAGTTCTCTCTCATGGCGCGAGAAAGACACGCGCCAAAATTCATCATATCCTTCATATGGTTTGGGTACCACGAACCAGGGCTGTATAATACAAACAAATAGTAATGATCATTTATGAAAACAATATAAGATTTAAAATAAAAATTGTAAGCCATCAAAGCGTTAAAGGCGTAGAACACCGTGACCAAAAAAGTTGTGTAATATCCTAACAAACCTGAAAATCAACGTTGATTTGTCCGGAGTTATTGATTTCTAATTTATTTTCCATTCACAAAATGACGCGAGCGGTCAATGATGTCACAGCACGCCTGGTCCACGCGCGCGCGTAAAACAAGCAAGCTGTGACGTCAATGACAACTCGCGTCATTTTGTGAATGGAAAATAAATTAGAAATCAATAACTCCGGACAAATCAACGTTGATTTTCAGGTTTGTTAGAATATATATATAACACAATTTTTTTCTTCAAGGTGTTCTACGCCTTTAATGTAGTAGGTGACCAGTTTGAAAGTTCGAGAAATATAAAAATTAACATGAAGTAAAAATGAATAATTAAACTTCAAAGCTTAATAATGCCAAACAAAACATTTTTGAGAATAATAATTTTATTACATATTTTTGGAAGATTGTAGTATTTGTTTTGCTAAAAATAAAGTAGAAAGAAATTGTTATGAAAATAAATTTTCTCATGTTGACTCGGCTCCAAGTCGGTCACCCACTACGTACTGTACGTTTATAACAGAAAGAAGAGACTTTGTAAATAAGTATGTTATACTATACTTATTTACAGCAACACTATACGTAATAATCATGCACTGTCAAATTATAATTTTTGTACATTATTATTATTAGTAAAGCAAAATAAAAACATGACGAGAAAATATGATTATACAAGCATAAAATTAAATGTAATTACGCACAGCATAATTTGTGAATTTTATTACTCATTCTCTTTTTCTAGACGTGCAAAAAAAAAATTAATATTATAAAGTTAACGAAAAAAAAAAATGAAGCCCCGCTGCAAGTTTGCAAATTTACAACACAATAAAGCATTATACTTACAACAACACGAGAAAGCATTTATTTTATTTTATGGATATTACTTTTTTGCCGTATTTCTTTAAAAAAAATAATTATTTCAAGCCTCATAATAACTTATGTGACTAATATAATATGAGCCTTTTATATGATTCAAGAATCAATTTCATATTTACACACTGTTCAAAAATTAAATGAAATAAAAAATATAGAATAATTTTTTTTACCACTTATTATACAATATATTTATTTTTGAACTAAAATCTACCATGCACTTAAATAAAGAAATTTCATGCACTAAATCATTAAAAAACATGCATGTAAATTTAAAGACTTTTTTAAAAATTAAAATGGAAAGAGAGCGAGCAACAGATAGTGGCAGAGACAGACAGACAGACACACAGACAGACGTATGAAAACGCATGCTTTAGATAAATACGTATTTGGGTAGTAATCGTAATAAGTTTTTCCTTCTTCTTACATTTACATGACTTAATTACTAAAACTTACGAAAGCTTTCCTGTTGCTATGGTACTTTTTGTGATTCAGGTGGCTTTTTGAGAAAAAGCAAGGCCTTGCAATTGCCACTTCATTCAAATCAGGTGTTTCGTTGGAATCATCTTCCGAATCATCAGCCTAAATTCAATTATTATCAATCAATTCGATGGTAAATTTTATATTCTAACTTTTACTATAGTTAAAAAAAACTATAAGTATTTTACATTAATAACATAATGACAGCCCAGAAATCATATAAGAAAGGAGAATGGAGTAAAATATAAGCGGGGAATTATATAATATCATAAAGGAAATGGCTGACAGCTATTTTGTACAGTTTGACTTAAGGGAGTAGGTGACCGACGTCGGCCATTTAGACTCAAACTTTTCTCGTCAAAAAAATCTGAAATTTTGCACAATAGTACTTCAGTTTAAGATAATTTGAAAAATATAAAAATTTTGGGGGGTCACCATGCAAATTAATTTTATATGATTTTTTGAAATTTTACGCCCATAAGGCCCAATGTTAATTTTTTCGGGACGGTGAAATTTTTATCACGGCTAGGGTGACCCTTACCTACACAATGAAACCAAATTTAGACCCAAAACACTTTTGATTTTTGAGATATAAGGTCGGTAACCTACTCCCTCAATAACTTTTAGTTCAATTGCAATATATTAATATTCATAATAATATTTCACGAGCAAAAACTTACAGATTCAGAGCTCGTTAACTGGGTATCAAGATAACAAGCAGTGTTCGATTTGCAACTCAGAGGAATCCCACCAACGTACTTAGGCTTTTCTCTCACTAGTTCATACTGAAAAATATTAACCTTGTTACCCTATTTTGGTATAAACATAAGCTCGTTCACTTTTATCGGCTCAAAAAACAAGACCAAAAATCAATGATGGTGACTAAAATTTTTGGTTAGCCAATCATTGTTAATGAGACTATACTTTACAGAACAAATTTGAATTAATATATGAATTCTCTTTTTAACGTTTTTTCCGTTTACTTTATTTTTCTCCATATTATTCACAATTTTACCATTATATATATATATATATATATATATATATATATATATATGAAATAATTCAGTTATTAATGTAGTATTAAGCTGGGCTAAATTTTGATGCACAAATTGTTTTGTAAAAAAATTAGACCTTTTAAAAATAATTTAATAATAATATATAAGATTATTATATATATTTTTTATTATTATTTTTTTTTAAGAAATCCAAATTACTTTATTTGGTACAACAATTAGTCCTTAGTGGGAGGTTTAACACATTGATTTAAGCTTACGCAAAAAAATAACGTTAAAAAAAATGCTTTTTTTTTTTTTTTTTTTTTTTTTTTTTAAATAAAGCAATGTAGAAATTATTCCATCATTACTGCTAATTTTAACAGGTTAAAATAAGCTGGTTACACGAATTCATTTCTCAATGAAAATGGCTTAAAACAATGTTTGTCATATATACTTGGCAATGTGCTCAAGCATGGCGCTAGCGCGCAATTTCATGCAACCATCCTATAGACTTCTTACATAGTCACGATCGTTATATAGCCATAGGATCATTATATTAAAACTTTTCAATATTTGACTATATTATATGTTTAATTAAAAGCGCAAGTTGGATGACGCAAAATGAAAGTGTCTCCGTAGTATACTTCTTGAACCATTTCGCCTGCGTTATAAACCGTCTAGCAACTTGAAAGCAAATTCATGTTGAGAGGAAGCTCTCTCTATTAAAAAAAATCCACCTTACTAAATTTTAAAAATCAAATATATTGGTTTAATATTAAAAAATATCTCGATCGAGCAAATAAGCTTTAACTTCAATTTTTTTTTTTTTTTTTTTTTTTTTTTTTATTTTTTTTTTTTTTTTTACCAACTCGAAGTTCTTTTATTCGCGTCAAAAGCGAGCATCTATAATTTCCAGATTTCCGAGAAAACGACTATCTACACTTTCCGCCGCCGAGCAGATGCAATGTTCAGCTTATGGCCGCTAGTCGAATTACAGTGCTGCTCGGAAAGTGTAGATAGTTGTTTTGTCGGAAATCTGGAAAGTGCAGATGCTCGCTTTTGACGCGGAGGCATCGATATGTTACTTTTTGTTATTTTGATTCAAATAAAAAAAAAGCTTAGATTTAAACTTGAATTGTCCTGGAAATGAAATTTAAATCATGAAGTAAAAATTTAATACTGAACTTATTTATTTTTTATGTACGTAAACGTAACAGAGTATAGAATAGATAATTAAGAAATTAAATCTCATCTGCCTACCATCACCAAAAACGCAATAGTACAAAATACAAAATGCAACATGTACACTGTACAGTTTAGACAGTGCTACAATTATTGCATGATAAAAATATACATACATAACAGTAACAGCTTCAGAAACCCTAAATGTACCACTACATAGCTATTAAAAATATATGATTCAAAATATTTAACGTAATAATATATTTCATAATAATAACTGTAACTATTATTTTAAAAAACTAATATAAAAAGTAATATTTAAGTTTTGAAAATAGGTTAAACTTTAATGTAAAATTATGCTGATTTAATATTTACCAAATTGACAATAGCACGGAATATACGAGGTGGTTTTGTCATTGCTGAGAACTCAAATGCTGGCACCAGGTCAATGCTGAGGTCATCAAGTTTCAAGGTCACAGCAGGACCATTAACACTCAGGTTAATGAAACTCTGAAAATATAATAAGTTTTGTTATTTATTGTATTCATGGGCAGTATAAATTTGTGTAACAGATAGAAATAGGTCTGACTAGGTGCGTATGCAAAAAGGGGGTTAAGTGTTTGCCCCCCCCCCCCTGGCAGGTCTAAAAAGTATGGATACAGGGGGGGGGGGTCTTCCCTTTATCCACCCTCAATATAGGCTGGAGCCCTCCTATCACAAAATCTTAACTACGCCACTGTCTATTTATGTTATATAACAATAATCTAAAAATACTTCATTTATTACGTAATTTAGAAAAGTTTTATTTTTCATTAATTTTTTCAACTGATTCTGATTTTTTAAATATAAAGTCTATAGCCTCCGATCTAACCTCTTTCATAATTATTTTAATTAAAATATGAATATTTTTCACTCCTTAACGAACACTTTTGAACTACCCTACCCTATGTTATGTTATAAAAGTAATAGTAAGTTATTTTTACGTAATTTTAAAAAAATAATTAACAAAACATTTTTACTCCATCAAGAAATCTAAAATAAAAATTAAAAAAATATTATAACATTGCATACAAAAGAAAATAATACGTAAATTAAAATTAATTATCTATAGCATAAGATACATCGATCTATATTATCCTATCATCATAATCTCCATTAGCTTTGTATGTACGTCTACGCTAGATTTTTATTCCATTTTCCGTAACAATCTACAAATTAGAAGCTTTAAGTTTAATTAATTTTTAATTTGTATATACGAACCGATAGTCCTCAAAAAAAATTATTAAACTATCGAGAAAATAAGCAACTTGCACGGACAAAAATAACTACGTAATAATTATGCTAGCTCATTTTCAGCACAGTTTATTGAATACAGCGTAATTTATGCTATACTGCATAAATATTATGTTACTATTAATATTATGTTGTACAGCATAATTAATTATGTTGTTCTAATATAGCATAATTTATGCTAGAATGACATAAATGCAGCATACATTACGTAAAAAAAAATCTGTGTGTTTGTAATTGAAATATTTTATAAAACGATCTAATGACCTACAGAATTAAGTTGGATTTGGTTGGATTTCTGTATTATATGAAAATTATAAACAATAAAAAAAAAGATAAATTAATTAATTTGGTATAATACTTTGATTGCTTAAACGCGCATTATATACCCTGAATAGTAAAATTGTAAAAAAAATCAAGTGTTTCAGAAAATATCATGCTTATCAGAAATGAACATTTTGTAGATATAATTAAACAAAATATGACAATATGCAGAGTTTTATATTATGTACTTTAAAGTAGAGACAGTGGTAAAAATGTCGCGCTTTCTATCGCTGTCACAATAAAAACGTGATATTTTTACCACTGCGTCTCTACCTTTACGACCCCATGCATACCTTGTTGAGCTGTTGTTGCAGACGAATCTTGTGCACGGCGATATAACTGTGAACTAGTCCAATAAACCATTGCAAAAATTTAGACTGAAGTAATGTACCATTAAGACTACACCATTGCAGCATACGCCTGTAAGCAATATATTGTTAATTATTGATAGTAATGACTAATTAACAAGCAACTGTTTTGAGACGGAGTTTAAGCAATTACGCTCACATCCGCACGTCCGTTTGAACTTATTGCGTATACGTCTTGCACGATTGGTTGGTTGGGGGTTTAGTCAACATGGTTGAGTCTTTTTTTCCTGGAGCTGTCACAACTCGGCGGAGGGGGGGGGGGGGTGCGGGGTGCTGTGCCCCCCGCAAGAAATTTTTGGGAATAAACACTCCAAATATCATGGTTTGTAATTGTTTTCTGACCCGAATATTCAGGTTTTTATTATGTAAATGTATTTTTAAGAGACTGACCCCCGTAAGCTGCGACGCTAACTAACTAGTTAAACCGTAGTCAAGTTGTTATTTTGATTGTTGCAACAATTAAAAAAAAATAACTAAGGTTTAACTAGAGGTTGCAGCTTACAGCGTAATGCTAAATAATACATCATGGATTTTATATTTTTTGTTTGAGTTTTAGTTGTAATTTTTAACACATAAAAGAAAGTTTATTGACTTATTGAGGAGATGTCAACTTTATTTATTAAATTAGTAAATTTGGGTATCAAAATTAATATTTTAATGCTTGTTTGGAGTGCAAAAAAAAAAAATTTTTTGAAAGAATTCATAAAATGCAAATTTTACGATGTGTTAAAAAAATAGAACAATAATTCACTATGTTGTAATTTTCACTTTCTTTCTTCTTATTGCGTGCTTACAAAAAACACCCTTATGTATACAATAAAATAAAATGTTAAAATAGCACCACAATATTTTAAGCAGAGAAAATAATTTCTTACTCGAAGCAAAAATGCATAAGCAGTGCATGGAAAAGTATTGGATTCCAATAGTTTAATGATCAAAGGCATGTTAAGTTTAAAAGTCAATGTTAATAACTGCCCATAAGGTAAAAACTTCATAATCCGTGAATATGGGACAAAAAGGAGAGAAAGATATTTTGCTTATACAATTTACAAATTCGTTATTTAAAATTTTGCATATATATCATACTAACAAATTTTTGTCCTTTTTGGAGTTGGTAAATATCGCACTGGGCAGAAAATATTTGCCTCTATGATATTTAATCAAAATCTCGTATTTAAAAATATTTTGTGCAGGGAAAAATCAACTACTTGCTCACGCGCAGTCGCTACCTTACGTTATCGTCAGCTTCGTTGACCCAAAGATTGGTCTTATGCTTAACCGTTCTATATTATTAGATATATTTAACTTACTCTTTAAGCTGCCTAAATTCAGGCATATTAAACTGAGGCATTGTCTCGAGTGCTTGACCAAAATGTTGAATCTTCAGGTGACCAGGGGGACCACCAATAACATTCAGCTGTAACATAATATAGGTATATATATATAGGTAACATGGGGGTATTTGCAATGAGGAAGTCTACACGAAGTTAACCCCTATGTTTGAATACGTCATTAGAAAGAGAAAAAGTAGCAGATAAACTTAGCATAGGCAATTACCTGCAAAATTGGCGTTTTATTTAATAAAAGAGGAAATAAAAAAGTTCAATTCCCAACCCTTTGCCGACTGTGACATCATTTGTTTACATCCGATTTTCAATTGTCTTCTGGATTTCAAACGATCCCATTGTTGAAAGGCGGTCGTTGGCCGTTAAATTTTTTGAATTTATAGCAGTTGCATGAAATCCA
Organism: Ecdyonurus torrentis; assembly: GCA_949318235.1. NCBI lineage: Eukaryota > Metazoa > Arthropoda > Insecta > Ephemeroptera > Heptageniidae > Ecdyonurus > Ecdyonurus torrentis. The sequence continues at coordinate 9,921,403 of OX439137.1, forward strand.
GAAGACAATTGAAAATCGGATGTAAACAAATGACGTCACAGTCGGCAAAGGGTTGGAAATTGAATTTTTTTATTTCTTCTTTTATTAAATAAAACGTCAATTTTCCAGGTAATTGCCTATGCCAAGTTAATCTACTACTTTTTCTCTTTCAAATGACGTAATCAAACATAGGGGTTAACTTTGTGTAGACTTCCTCATTATTATTATTATGGGGTGCGATCAGTCAGACCTAAACCTTGCCCTTAAAAAAATTCTATCTTATTTTTGAATAAAGACGATTATTTTTTTAATATGGTTATCAATAGTTAATTTATTCAGGAGAGATAAAAAAAATACTATTTTAGCGTCTTCAGATTGTAAATATATATTTATTTAAAAAAAAAATTAAATCCATATAGGCTTACATTTTATAAATATAAAAAAATTAAATATATTTTTTAAATTATTAAATATAAAGATTTTTATTGATATTTTTAATATAATAAACTTTGTGGTTTTAATTTATTTTAATTTAATTTAATTTTATATTAATATTATTAATATAATATTATTAATATTAATTTTAATTTATATTATTATTTTAATAATAAGAAGAAAAAAAAAGTTACAAAAGCCCCTTATGGGTATGCAACTTGTTCAGTATTTATGTATTGCAGAGTAGCATAAGCTTAAACGAGTGTTTCAGAAGTAGATCTTATCTTTCTTTGTAAAAGTGTTTCAGTTTCAGTATAGCTCCTTTTAAATAGCTATACTGCTTTGAGAGGAGGTTTTAAAACTATAGAATATAGCTTCTGTTATCATGAAAATTTTAATGAAAAACTATATTATAAAAAATAGAACTTACCATGAGATGTGCAGAAGGCACAGGGATGGTCATGACGATATTAAGATCAAACTCATCTGGCTTATCCACCTTGAGTCCCTCATAGAAACTACCCATGTGGTAGATGTTTTGATACAAGAATGCGAATAGAGCGTCAGACTTCAATCCTTTAATCAAATTATCCTCCACCTATGGAAAAAAATTAATCTTGTATTTAAAATAAACTTTTTATTCATTTTTTAAAACACGAAAATACTATATATTACTAACTTTTATTGATATTTTAGAGTTTAGAAAACATATACTTAATATTATGTTATACTGCTATGATTTAATAGAAATGAATTATATGAGGTGGATTGGTGAACTGTCCCGAGATCCGAGATACTTCTGATTTAGCGTGGGCCCGCATGGTGGGCCCACTATACCACCTTGCACTGCCAGGACTGTTCAGAGACATAAATAGACTTATCAAGTCTAAACACCTCTATGTAATTTTTTACTTGTGACACACTGGCATAATTATAGGTATCAACGAGCGGAGAACAAGAGAGCGCCCGCACTATCAGTGCATATACCATGCCTCTGAAAAAGCCATACATATACCCACAGAGAAGCGAACTCGTGCTCTCTAAAACTCATCGAATGTCTGTCAGAAGTTCCGCGGACAAAAGGACCTAGCTGTGCCCATAGGTAAAGCATATCGGCGAGCGGCGCACAGGTAGGGTCTTTTGTCCGCGGGCCTTCTACGAACTCATCAAACCAGTATGCATATACAACTACACCTCAAATGCTTCATAAATAGGTTGTAAAAATTTTAAAAAGAATATAACTTTTTCATAAATTACGTTAGAATGTTGAACAGCTCACCAATTGACGTATCTCATAGTTTCTGCGCTTGATCAAATTCTTGGGCAAAGCGATGGACGTGCAAAGATCTTGCAGAACACGTTCAACCGTCAAGGTTGTCTCTGCGGTGGTTGACTCACCCTGAGAAACAAATAAATATTGATATTTCATCATCATTCGTTATACAGGGGTGAATACAGCCCAAAATTTTCGAAGGGGCGATTCCCTATTCTGGGCTATACTGCAATGTTAATCTGCGGGGGCAGCGGGTGGTGGCTGACATAATATATTTTGGCCGTTTTAAATGGTTTAATGTTAGAATTACTTTGAATGCGTGACAGTAATCAGGAGAAAATTTCTACCAACATATTAACAAACTAATTATATACTTTTTTTTTTTTTTTGAAACATGAATGTTAAAAATTATATGACTTCTTTTATATTTAGTTTTTATCTTCATTATTTATTTAAATTTAATCTCTTCTGAATATATTGAACTATTTGTAAAAATAAGTGTTTTATTACTGAACACAAATTGTAGATTATATAACTATATGACAAGACCAATGCTTGTTTGTAACTTCTTGTTTTATGTTGAACTGCCTGGCTCGAAATTTTTTTATTATTTTTCTTATATACGCACTTAAACCAGTAAAAAAAGGTTTAACTTATAAGCTGCCAACTATAGGTTTTTGTTTACATCCGCTTCCAGTTTTACGTATTGTGCATGCAAATAATAAGATTGTTCTGTAAAGTGAAGTGAATCTCAATAACAGTGATTGGCTGACCAACAAAATAAGACACATTCATTGGTTGATTTTTTTTTTTTTTTTTTTTTTGAGCCGATATGTGAGTCGCGTATTGAGACTGGAACTTTTTTTGGGAAGTTTCTTTCATTCTTATCAAGTTCAAAGTTCTAAAAGAAGAGATAAAAATGATCGACCATATGTATAAACGTAGTAAACAGGTAACGACGTCATATCCAGCCAGGGTCGGACTGGCTCGAAAAGGCCCACTCAGGAAGAGACCAGAGAGGGCCCACTGGGGGGGTCTGGGGGGGCGTAGCCCCCCCAGTATAGGGGGGTCCGGGGGGCGAAGCCCCCCGGAAAATTTTTAAGGCACGCCCCTTTTTAGAGGAAAAAATCAGTTAAAAAGGGTACTTTTTATTATTTCTTTGTTTTTGCAAAAAAAAAAAAAAAAAAAACTGTTTTTTTTTCAGTTTTTTCAGTAAAGAAATAATTTAAATAACAATTTAGCATAATGTTAATATACGATGAAAGAGAGTAAAAAATAAATAAAAAATATAAAAGAACGAAATATTATCTATTAATTTAGTGAATGTCATATAATTTTACTTAAATTTACATAAAATTGTAACGTAATATTTTATTTAATTAATCAACATAAATTCAAATGTATGCAACTTTTATTTTTGAAATAATTATAGTATCACATGCAAAACTTATAGCGTGATATTTGTTTGGATCCATGCAGCTTAATCTTTAAATATAAACCATAACTTTATTTGTTTCTTTTTAAATTATAGCCAGCATCAATAAGGAATTTGAATCAGAAAAAAAAATTCATATTCTAAATGAGAACAATGTACCGAATTTCAGAAATTTGAAAAATAACGTAATGTTTGATAACTTTTATATGTCTGGGCATAGGAAAAAGCTGCCAATCATTGTGAGGTCATTTTGCGTCTTTTAAAAATTAATTAAAAATACTAAATGAACTCGCAAAATACTAAATGAACTAAAAATTAAAAAATTCACATATTTATCGATTTAGGACAATATGTCCTCTTTTATAGAATGTTTTTATGAAAAATACCCCTTAAAATTTCTTGGTATTCCTCTTTGTTCTGTAATAGGTAACAGCTTGATATTTTTTTCTTCCACTATAATCTCTCTCTCTCTCTCTCTCTCTCTCTCTCTCTCTCTCTCTCTCTCTCTCTCTTTTTTATATATATATTTTTTTGCGACACGATTGTTAATATTTTTTAGTGTATGAATCAAATATTTCAGTCAATTTTGCATAATTATACTTTGTAATGTCTCGTAGATAAGGGGAAAAAAAGAGAAATCTTAAAGGTTGAATACTGGAAAATAAATTAACCTAGGTTTGTGAAGGTGTTGAGGTAAGAGAATAGTTCATATCGACTAAATCAAATAGTAACCTCGTATCTCAGATTTTGATGTTTTCAAGTTTACAGTAGCACTGTAGCTCAGAAAATTATTACAAAAAATTTACTTTTATTTTATCCTAAGGCACATGTATTGCACATTACTTCAGCTCAGTTTCAAACTTTGCCAACTGGTGGTGTCTTTGTAATTAACTAATTAGTAACAAAAAATGAATTTTTTTGTGTAGTTTTGAAAACAATGATTTGAAAAGTGCATTTCCTCTGAAAGTACATGAGATAAAAATTTCAAATTCAAACAACCAATAAAGAAAATATTGATTATTCATGCCATGCATTCAATAAAAAATTGCAACCAACCCCTTTGCCAAAAAATGCAAAAAAACGTAACTTTGTAACTACAAGGGTTTTAAAGCTGAAAATCCACTTTAGGGGTAGAATTGTGTATTGGTAATATGAAACCATTCAAATTATTTTGTGAAGTTATTTGTGCGAGGAAATATATATTTATTTAAATAGTATATGTACTCCGGGTTGCATTTTACAGGCTGATTGTGCTGCGGGCTGCATTTATTAGGCGCTCTCAAGAATTTTACATCATAATTTGGGGTTATTTTAAGGTTATTTCAATTAAAGTATCAAATCATTTGACCAATACAAATTTATGGCTCTAAACTAACTTTCAGCTTCTAAACCCTTGTAGTTTCAAAGTTACGTTTTTTGCATATTTTGCAAAGGGGTTGGTTGCAATTTTTTTTTGTATGCATGGCATGAATAATCAATATTTCCTTTATTTGTTGTTTGAGTTTGAAATTTTTATCTCATGTACTTTCAGAGGAAATGCACTTTTCAAATCATTGTTTTCAAAATTACACAAAAAAAAATCATTTTTTGTTACTAATTAGTTAATTACAAAGACACCACCAGTTGGCAAAGTGTGAAACTGAGCTGAAGTAATGTGCAATACATGTGTCTTAGGATAAAATAAATGTTAATTTTTTGTAAATTTTTTCTGAGCTACAGTGCTACTGTAAACTTGAAAACATCAAAATCTAAGATTCGAGGTTACTATTTGATTGAGTCGATATAGTTCTTGGGCATTAATTGAAATAAGTTAATATAGTAAATAATTAGGATGTGAAACAAATAATAAGTATGTGTGTAATTTGATGGGAATTTTATTTTTTTTAAACTCTTTTCCTTTCAACTTTCTTTTTCTTCTTCTCCCTTTTTTTTTTTTTTTTTTTTTTTTCTTCTTTTCATTTTTGTTTATTAGCGAGCAAAGGGCCCCCAGACCAGGGGGGCCCGGTCAGGAATTCCTGACCAACTTAAATGACCAGTCCGACCCTGTTATCCAGCTGTTTATAACAAAGTAACATTTTCGAAGCCAGGGGCGGATCCAGGGGGGGGGGCGGTGGGGGCGACCGCCCCCCCCAAACGGCCCACGTGGGTGGAAAAAAAATGAGCAAAAATTGAAAAAAATTAGTTCATAAAAAAATTTTTTTGCGCCTTCGGCGCAACTTTTATTGCGGGATGAGCGTTTGAATCCTGATTATATAACAAAAAAAAAAATTTTTAACATCCCCTAGTTGTCATGTCATCAGGGTAGTATATAAGAGATATATTTCTGTTAATACTTGGACATCCAAGAAATATTTTGCTTGCGATAAGAACTAAAAAAAAAAACTTTAATGTAAATTTGATAATTTTATCTCAAAATATTTTTCATCCAAATATAAGTTATGTTTTACAATATATCATAAAAAATTATTTTGCACTTTTTAAAACTATTATGAATCATAATAGTTTTAAAAAGTGCAAAACAATTTTTAGTAGATTGGTATACCAAAAAAAAAAAAAAAAAAAAAAAAAAAAAAAAAAACAGAAAAAAAAAACAGAAAAAAAAAACAGAAAAATATTAATAGTTTATTTTTTTAATTTTGCCCTTTTTTTTTCAAGATTTTTTTTTTTTTCATTGAAATAAAATTAATAATTTAACAGAGATCAAAATAGAAAATATTTCTGAAAACATTTTGTATACTTCTACTTTTTTTTGTTTTTTTGCTTACATAAAAAAAAGAAAAAAAATACAAAATAAAAATTTTGGCAATTCAAGAATATTTTTTCAAAGGCATACTAATTTCGCATTTTTTTCCAAAAAGGGGCGTGGCCAAATAAAATTTTTCGCCTGCGGCGCGCTACGCCCCCCCCCCCCCGGTCCATCATGTTTATTTTCCTGGGAGATCGCCCCCCCCAAACAAAATTCCTGGATCCGCCCCTGTTCGAAGCTGGCTCAATATTTGTGTGTAGTGTATAGAACGAGCTATAATAATAATAAATTACGCATTAAATTTGAATTGAATAAGAGTTAAAGCTTGTTCAGTTCATATGCTTCCTATACTTGTCAACAGGCGTTGATATTTTTAAAAAAATACCAAGAACTTCAACAAACATGACATCAGTTGTTTCAGTAATATCTCAATATATATATATCTGTATCATGTAACATAACCATGCTTAGTAAATTATTTGATATTCATGCCAAGTGTAGTATTATCAAGAGTGAGGCCGTCGTCGTGAAATATGCGACTTTTTTTTTCTTTCTTTTTTTATAATTGTCACTTGAGTATGTATAATCTGCGCTTTTAATTGGTGCGCATTTGTTATCTTTATAGCTTGCGTTATATGCAGTTTTAACCCGATATTATATACCTTCCGTTTGATATAAAGATTATAAGTTGTTTTGTCATTATTACATGCACGTGTAAGATTTTTTTTTTTTTTTTTTTTATTAAAAACAGATATAATAATAATTTAAACGTTTATTAAGTCACGTACAGGGTTTGAACCCTATTATATTATATACCATCATGGCCATAATAATGGTAAGATGAAAATATTGTTAAATAAATAATAACTATTTCAACCAAAATTTAAGAACACTGAACAAATTAAATTTTACCATTAGATCGGCACTATAGAGACCACATCATCACAATTAAAAAATTGTTGAACACAGTTGCAATTAAATAACAATATGTAAGATCTAAAGTATATAAGATCATACACTGCACAACAACACAATAATGATTTTAATTTCTAAACTGAAATCATGTAAAAATGTGTTGTATTATTCTGCTATCAATGTAGTATTGCCCTTTTTTTTTTCTTCAGCGACGAAGCAATATGCTACAGAATACAGAGACTATAGGGTGTTTTTATTCATGTTAAAGTCAACGCCATAAGTGAGCGCTAAATAACATAGGTCAGTATGGGGAAATGACTCATTTTGCCTTTTTAAAAATACTTAGCAATATTTTTGAGAGCATTTTGATATTGTTAAGGGTTAATTGAATTATAGTTTACAAGTATGCAAGAAAAATAATAATAACCCCAAAAAATAGCTATTTTTCCAAAGCAAATAGCCAAAAACTACGTTTGTTCTATGCTGAGCAATGCTATTCATTGCTCATGAAGAGCATCGAAAAGCATTCAGAATGACGTCATGCGCACACACCCTATATATCATACGCATGGCGTATGCTTCCTCGATACATTCAATAGATTGAACTAAAGTTAAAATAGGTTTATTTTTATTTTTTATTAAATAAATCACATACATAAAACAAAGCACAGTCCGCACTACACAATAGTCCATTTTCAAACGTTTCTAAAATGTTATGTATATTATTTGATCGTCAAACTGTAAAAATGGTTTATTTATCATTTTTGCATATACCCTTGAAGTTATTTATCTAATCTAAAACTGTTTTATTATTATTTATTACAAAACATTTCTATGTAATTATATAGTATATGTTTTGATCATCATTTAAAACTGCTGTTTTTATTTCCTATGAATCATTGGAAACAATGGATAATGATTTTTTTTAAACTATTTTGCAGCTTTGCACTATAACTTTAATATTTTCAATAATATAATTAAAACAACTACAAAATGCTATGTAAAGTAATTATTATTTTCAAGAGGTATGTGTTAACGTTCATTATTACTTACTTAAAAAAAAAAAAAAAGGATAAGAATATATAATGTTTTTACAACTTTGTTAGTCATATAATTGTTTTTAATAAAATAAAAATACGCTGAGTTAATAAAAAAATATTTCTATGTAGATAAAAAATATCTCCTTTCATTTTTATATGTAATCGTTTTATGATCCCTCTAAGTTAGAGCTTATGATATATTTTACACGTTCTCCCATTGTACCGCAAGGAAATGAAAAACCTGCACAACTATAGACTGCAAAGCATCACTAAAATTGCAGGTTATTCATTACATTTCGGTACATACAGCTGCACTTGTTTATATAATATATATATATATATATATATATATATATATATATATATATATATATATATATATATATATATATATATATATACATATATATATATATACATATATATAAAACATAACCCTTTTAATATTTAGTTCTATTTATATTTCTTAGAATTATTTGGTTTGCAGATTTAAATCACTGATACTTCAATACTTCAACCATAAGTAATTAAATAAAATTGTTATTTTTAAACAATTTGTATATTATTTATGATCAAACTATACTGGGGAGTTTTATATGAGTATGACAAATATAATATATTATCAATTTTATAATTTAGTGAAAAAAAAAATTTTATATAAAATTTTGTGTATATTATAAATATGTATAAATTAATATGTATACATATATTATATAAATGAACTAATTTTAGTTAATATTCAATAACATAATTATTTAAAATAATTTGTAATATTATATGTCTAAATACTATTAGTATAAATTGGAACTGACGTACTGTATATAACGTGTACTCTAAAACAGTTGGGTTAATAAATTGAAAGGTTGCACGCCTCATTTCGCCCAATAAAAGCCGTTAAATATATTATCATTAATATAATCCTATGATTATCCTACTCCATGTTATTATATATATATATATATATATATGGTATCTATATGATATACACTTATACATGTTTTAAGTTAATAAAAAACATTAATTAATGCATTGAGGTATAACAATTATGATAGTATTTTAATTCTTCATCGTATTTTTTTTTTTTTTTTTTTTTTTTTTATGAAAAATAAATATTTCAAAGCAAAAATCATAATGATTATTAATAAACACCGTAAATATAAATCAAGTTTCTGTGCCAGCCACAAAATAATGCGTTAAAAATTCCATGCCTATACTTTTCATTAGTCATTATTGCTATTTTAAACTCTATTCTCAAAATACCAACTTTTATCTAGAAAAAGCAATTACTTAATAATAAAAAAGGCGTCATATTTAAAAACTTTTAGCTTCGTTTGTTTGTTTGTTTGTTTTTTTGTTTGTTTGTTTGTTTTGTTTGTTTGTTTGTTTGTTTGTTTGTTTGTTTTTTTTGTACGAAAAAAAAACAGTTTACAACTAAATTGAAAAAAGTATAAAATATTGCAACTTGCTAATGAGTAATAAGGCTTATCGAAGGAATTTGATAACTAATCATATATGGCGCGGGAAAAACAATGCAAATTATTATTATTATTATTATATTTTTAACTACTAAATGAGGGTTATTTTAACAACACACTTTACGTGAGTCCTGTTATGAAGCAAAATGTTTATAGTATTCAATATACGCAATTAAATGCGCAAATTTTATACAACTGTCAACTATTATAAATTTCATCTATAAGAAATTATTTCGCAATGGAATATTGCAGTATTATAAGCTTAAAAAAATCTTCGTTATCTGTATATAACTTCCATACTTACTTGTTTGTAGTATAGAAAAAATTAAAGATATTGTTCTATATTTAAAAAAGATGTGAGGAAACTGTCTAAATTTAGATTATTCAGCCTGATATAAACACAATTGCACAGAAACTAAATAAGTAACAGTAACAGAACAGTACTGTATAGGAATTTCATGAGTTATGAGCACCGACCAGCCTGCCTAGATGTTTCCACGGTTTCTCTAGGCTGTCATGGCGAATGCCGGGCTGTGTACTTACGCCGCAGCCGGCCCGTGTGTGCTTTTCCATTAATTGGAAAGTCCTTACCTGTCGATAAGACAATTTATTGACTGGGACTGGGATTGGTGTATAGCACGATAACACAATATGGCAAGCAAAAAAAAAAAAAAAAAAAAAAAAAAAAAAAAAAAAAAAGTTCGTACTGCATTTTGTTCAACGTTAAAATATTATAATATCACTCTTAAATTTTAATCATTTATTGTTATATCTATACTGACTCTTACGTGTTTTTTTTTTAAATATTATAAATACAATGCAAAATATATACTTATACGCAGAACTATGTATTTTATTAATTGAATTTCTGTATAATAATATTATACTATAATATAAATCCCTAAAGTAAAGGGAAAAAAGTATTTTTTTACAGGCAAGAAAACGTAAAATGCCTATGTCTGGTAAATTAGTATACTAAATAACATCTTAATGATGATAATTTAATGATTAATTAGAAATAGAAATGATATAATATATATTTTTTAATTTGCTTTAAAAAATTACTTTATAAAGAATATTATGCTTTAGGATCCTTTTTTGATAAAAACTCAAAAAATAGCTAACATGTTCACCACCCATACAACATTGGAATATTATACTGATAATAATACAGTTTTACAAACTTCATCATTATATTGTTTTTATTTATTAATTATAGTAGTATGTACTTATAGTGTAATTCATTGATGAGTATGTTGTATGCTTATTGTTATTTGTTTATATTAGTTTATTTTTAAGTTATATTTGACAAGACCAATAATGCTTGTTGTTTAACTATAATTGTTACTATGAACTGCCTGGGTTAATAAAGTTTCTTATTCTTAAATTATGTAGTCGCATGTAAATGTGTATATAAAATTATGGACAAAATATATAATGCGCCATTCATATTTCTCCGTTTGATTTTTTTTTTTTTTTTTATCGCTGAAAGGATAGTCTTGCAATATATATACAAAAAGTAAAGGAAATTTGGGGTCAAGTGGCATTAACATTCCTCTGCTTATAGTTAATTTGACACTGCCGATAAAGCATTGCAAAATAAATTTCGTTTGTATATATACACACACACACACACACACATATATATATATATATATATATATATATATATATATATATATTATCTATAGACGTCTAGTGTGTGTGATATGACTGGATGTCTGCGGTTATCTATTATTATTATTAATATTATCACTTGGATTTAATTATAGAGCTAATCTAAATAAATACATTGTTTAATATCAATCATTACTTCATTTTAATTGTGGTATAGTTATTATTTTTTTATTAACATTATATTTATTTATATATATAGTTTTACGTCTTTTGTAATTTGTGTCTAAAATTACGACTGATTACTATTATAGTAGTTTCAAAAAAGTAAAAAATAGTAAAGTAAATAAAGTCAAAAGTAAAAAAGTAAAGTAAATTTTGTAAATTAATTTTCAATATAGCTTGATTGGAGAGAGAGAGAGAGAGAGAGAGAGAGAGAGAGAGAGAGAGAGAGAGAGAGAGAGAGAGAGAGAAATGACCGTGACAAGATTTTTGGCCGATAGGAAAAACACATTGTAAACAAACACTTGTGTATTTGTAAATTTATATGAACAATTTTTTTATGATCAATTTTACACAACATAAATTTGGTGTAGTAAAAATTTGTGGCAAATTTTATAAATGTAATGTTTATGACAGGAAAAAAATTAAACAATAAAACTCTGAGTTACATAAACACATGTGTGTTTGTTATTGATGTTTCTTTAAAACAAAGGATTTATATTTAAAATAACATATTCAGTATATTGATCGCAATTATAGTGATATATAATAATACAACATGTAATTGGGAAATATGAGAGTATAGGAATAACGTATGAAGAATGAAGCCAATAAAGTGAGAGACGAGATGTATGTATAACATAACGCATTACAAAAGAAATAGCGTATGAGTTTAGTATGACTTTATGGGGTGTATGCATGCGCATAACGTCATACTGAATGCGCTTCGACGCCATACTGGAGCAGTGAATAACATTGCTCAGCATAAGACATTTATGGTTATTTTTCTTTGAAAATCTAATTAATATTTTTGATATTTTCTCGCTTACTTGTAAACCTAATTTAACCTCTGTTAACGCAAACAGTAGCTAAAAAATTATGCTAAGTATTTTTAAATTGGCAAAATGTGTAACTTTTTCTTCCATACCGGCCCATGTTATTTAGTGCTCACATATGGCGTCAACTTTTATATGAATGTAAACACCCTATAGAATTAGTAAAAATTAATTGAACTATATACTTTGATAAAATGAAGTTCGAACCATAGTATAATATGAAAAAATTAACCTCTTACACATTAAAATATTAAATTGCGTATAATTATAATAATTACCTTCATCCGTTGTCGTTGAAAATATGACATGTTATTACTATGTCGTGAGCGACTTGGAGTTATATGTAAACTTGCGAGGGTGTGATAGAGATGCGAGCCAGATCTGCGAGTGAGAGCAAAATCTGTGTGCTTGTATGAACGTGTGCTGCCACAATAAAACACAACACAAGCAAACGAAACGAAGTTGAGAGCAGTTGAGAGTGAGGCTGATGCAACAGCGGCGAGAAAGCTGTGACGTATATATGTGTAGGGCCATGCTACCCCCCTCCCCCCGGCGCCCTTTAGTCCTAACATGGTGTACTGCTATACTAATTTTATCATAATTTATCAATTTTAAATTTTTATTAATTGGTATAGGTTTACTTTTTTTCTTCTTTTTTATGGTATATTTACTTTATAATTATACCGAATCTGTGAGCGCAAAAAGATATAGAAAATAAATCATGTTAAATTAATGGTATATAAATAATTCATGCATATATATTATTATTATCACATTTATATAGTTATATAATAAATTGGGTTAAGATAAGAGTGGACCAAACATAAATAACCTAAAAGGGCCTAATTAAGGTTAATTTTTAATTGAAGAGATACTTATTTAATTTAAATTTTGGATTCTGTGGTATAATATATTCTACAAACAAGTGTATTATAGTAAAGCGTTTTGTTGCAAGATTTTGTGCAAAGTTTTCCTTAAAACATTGAACAGCTCATACATATTTATATCGCAGTACGCGTAACTGTGTCCTACATTATTTAAAAAAAAAAAAAAAAGATAACACTGACAAAAGGCGATATTTATTATCATTATGATTAGTTTTAACTAATTAAGTTTAAGTAATAAATGCCTATATAAATAAACAATGGCTTTTTAAATAAAAATAATAAAATTTGAAATTTTTAAATAAATTACACTTACTGAAACCATATGACGTTAATATTCAATATGAACAAATTGTGTCATATTTAATTTTAGTCGTGTATATACCTACTAAATATAAATATATTATATGTATATATTTATCATATCAGTTCTATTGCTAATATTGCTATATTCTAATTGATGCGATATTTGATGATGGAAAGAAAAGAAGTATTTTAGTATTGTTATACATTGATACGTTTTTAATGAATCATAATAATATAGTTTTAAAAGAAATAATAATTTTATTACCCTATAGACCTTCCAATTAGGAGGAGGGGAGACTAAAAAAACTTCTTACATAAAAACGATTTATTATCATTGTTTCAAAAATTGACATATTACAGTATAATAAACAATCAGACATGTATACGCGTTATTATACACTTGTACGAATGGTGTTTATCGGTTCTTAAAAAAAGTTTCTTTAAAAAATTTTATGTTTTAAAACACGTAAAAGTATGTCTAGTATTTCTAATTTAAACATCTCCGGAATCAGTGGAGTAGTTTTCTTAAAAACCGTGTTTTTCCTTTTTTTTTCCTTTTTCTCCTTTTTTTTTTCTCCTTTTGTTTTTTAACACAATATATTACAATAATCCAACCAAGGCAAAGCCTCATCGGTCGGTTTAGTTTTTTTTATTTTATTTATACCTTGCAATATTTACTTTGTGTCTCTAACATAGATCAAATAAAGACAAATAAGCGAAATGTTAAATTAGGGGACCCTTAGCTATTCCCGCGCGCTAAACCGATAAGCTCCATTTCCACAAAAAATAAATTCTATATTTAAATATTATCAAGTTAAAATTTCTGTTATCCAAATAATGAAACAATCATATAATAATAAACATAAAGCAATTGGACTGTTACATACACATGACAAACATAAATGACGTTATTTATGCTGAATTAAATAAATAATAAATACTTATATGTAGAGCACAAATGTTGCTATTATGAAATAACGGACGAACATTTATGTACAAATTATGTAGTATAATAATTGATAAACAATACATACTCTACAGTATAAATAAATCATGTTGTTTTTATGCATAAAAGTTATATAGAGCTAGCATAATAATTGTTACGTGTATCTATATAATATGTTTTTGTCCGCACGGAAAACATAAAGTTAAGAAATTATTATTCAGATACATATAAGTAACTCTTCAGTAAAAACTAATAAGTTGGTTGATAAAAGTTTGAACATTAACTTGTTAGTATAAACGTAATTCTTCAGAGGCAAATAGTTAGCTCTTTAGATTTTTTTAAAAAAATTGTAAAATAAATTTGTTAGATATATATAATATAAAATATTATATATATTATATAATATATATTATCTAACAAATTTATTATAAAAATAGTCTGAATATTAACTCTTTAGTTATTTTTTTTCCGTGCGTGTGTATTATAAAATACTAATGTTCAAATGTTGTCTTAATACGGATAATTTTTCAATCCGGATTACGAATTAACTTTTTATCCGGAGGAAACAATCCAAATAGCAATACGGATTATTTTTAGTTTTTTTTTTTTTACAGTATTTTATACATTTTAATAAAAAGTGCAATTAAAATTATTAGTATATAAGGATAGCATAGCTATATATAAGTGTGTCATCAATATCAATTGTATATTTACTTTTACGTTGAATAAAAATAAAGAATAAAATATAATAATAAAATGAATTTTAAATAGCATTAAATATTATGAAACATCCTATATTTATATCAAAAATCTATCAGCTCAAGATTCAACGCACACTTCAACATCCTATTAAACCTAAGGTATAGTCGGGTTCAAATCTTTATTCTTTCACCGGGGCCAAGATTCTTTCTATAGCTTACGTGAGTATGTAAAAAAAGGTTCTCAACTGTTCATGTCAATGCGAAGAGTCTTCTTGAACTCGGTGACGTATAAGGACGAGACGTAATACACAGAAACAACTACCGTAAAAATAATATCATAGAAATAGAAATGATATAAAATTCAGAAAATGAATAGAAATATTATTGGTACGTTGGTACACGTTGGAAATCAAGACCGTGCTTGCCATCTTCCAAACTATTAGTTTTTGTATGGAGCTGGAACAAAATACATACAGAAATTTAATGTAGAATTACATTTGATTAAAGAATTAAATTTAAATATAATTAAACTGCTTGTAAGCATTATACATATTAATGTTAGAAATTAAAATACACATTTCATAAGCTATATCTTATTACATATAAATGTTTTGGCAGGATAAACGCAATCTCAAAACGCAATAATTTAGAATTTTGTAAAAGTGTGTCTAGTATATTGTTGGTTAAATATTTTCCGGTTTCTTTGAAAAAAAAAAAAAAAAAAAAAAAAAAAAAAAAAAAGTAAAAAGTTTTGCAACGCTAAACCCCTGTTCCTTCCTTCTTCTATTTCCTATGCGCTGACAGCGCTACCTGTGATTATAGCTATGTCTACACCAATAATCCCAATGGAGCTTATCGGTTTAGCGCGCGGGGATTCTCGGGGAAAGCTAAGGGTCCCCTAATTTAACATCACACTTGAGGAAAAACATGTTTTTTTTTGCGATTTTTGATAAAACTACTTCACCAATTTCGGAGAAATTTAAATGAGAATTACTATACATACTTTTACGTGTTTTAAGCCAT
Source organism: Ecdyonurus torrentis (assembly GCA_949318235.1). Classification (NCBI taxonomy): domain Eukaryota; kingdom Metazoa; phylum Arthropoda; class Insecta; order Ephemeroptera; family Heptageniidae; genus Ecdyonurus; species Ecdyonurus torrentis. The sequence goes on from OX439137.1 coordinate 9,937,233, forward strand.
AGAACTTTTTTAAGAAATTTTTTAACTGATAAATCTGATAACCTCCATTATTATTATTATTTTTAATACAATTATTCAATTATTATTTATTTAGCAAATCGATTCCTGATTGCAACAGCATAAGTCATCAATATAATTTACTATGCTAACTTTTATACAAAAGACTTACCGATGATTCTTCCAATCTCAGTATGATTAGTCTTCCAGTTCATTTCAATTTTATTGATGACACTCTTCATAGCGCCAGCAATATTTTCACGTTCTTCTTTACTCATCTTTTCTAATAAATTTAGACGTGGGTCCCAAAAATCTACCAAACTATCGCTCTCAACTCGGAACTGAAGTTGTTTCAAAAGCTTAATAGAAAAAAGAAACAAAATAAATGTAAACTTTTCTCTCTCTCTCTCTCTCTCTCTCTCTCTCTCTCTCTCTCTCTCATTCTCTCTCTCTCTCTCTCTCTTTTTTTTTTTTTTTTAAATAAAATTGCAATATATATTGTGTGTGTGTTTCTGTATAAAATTTAAATACAAATAATAATTTATTTTATTATGATTCAATAAAGAATAAAGTTGTTCTTTGCAACAGATGGTATAAACTTAAAATATAAATTATCAAAGCATTTTAATAAAGCTTGTGATACTCAATGAGATGCTATTTAAGCTTTGCTTTATAAGTTTCATCCAAAGTTATCAAAAGCACAAAGCAAGTATGTTGCTATAAATGAGGTAGAGACTATTAAAAATGTTAGGGGGTAATTTTATTTCATGTTCTAAAAGAAGACATTGTCTTGAATTGGTATATATGCAAATTCCTAATTTTTAAGTTCATTAAATATTTTTAATTAATTTTTTAAAATTGAAAAATAACGTCATGGGTGGCAACTTATGCACATGAAAAGGTTACCGTGTCACTATTTTGCGATTTTCAAAAATTAATTAAAAATACTCAGTGATCGAACTTAAAATTAGAAATTCTCATATCAATCGATTCAGGACAATGCCCTCTTTTAGAACATGCAATAAAATTATCACCTATAATAGTTTTTGGTCTTCCTCATTTTGTAGAACACAAGACACGTGCACTGACATATGTGAACCAGTTATTGAAACGTTTTGCAATAATAATCTGTCTGTACAATACTTACTTCTAGAAAAACGTCACACAAACGCTTATTCCAGTCAATTGTATTTTCCTTGAGTTCCCAAAAAGCTACAGTTTTAATGAAATAGCTCTTTATATTACTCCAACCTTTTTCATCACGAAGTTTCTAAAAAATAATAATACTAATAAATAAATATATATATATGTAACAAAATAACTAAAAAACAATTAAAATTATAGTAGATTCACTAGTACATTTAATTAATTTAAATTATTAATAAATTATAAATGTGTATATATTTTCTGTAAGTCATATATAAAAAGTAGGACCAAATTAGTACTATCAGTGAATTTTCTTCATTTTTTTTTTTTTTTACGCAATATTAATTGCGATAAGTTTTATTAACTATAGTAAAAAAATAGTTTCTTATCAAACTTAACTTTTGATGACTTTAATTCAATAATAAGCATACCTTGATAATCCTGATAGCAGGTTTGAGAAATTGTTTATCATGCATCATTTGTTTTTCTTGTTTAGCAAAGCAAATTTTCCAACACACTTCTGTATTTTCACCATTTACAGGTTTAGGAATAGCATACCATGGCTGTAAAATATTGTACATATTTTATTATTTTTATCCTCTTTAAAATTAAAAACCACACTGAATTTCGTGATATAAAATCATTTGTAAGGTTTGAAGGGATAAAAACTTGTATCTATTCAGTATAAAGTAAGAAATGTAAAAAATAACAAATTATGGTATTTTTGTATTAGTATTTTCTCGTGAAAAACTGTTATTGGAGATTTCTTTATACTTTTAAATTAATAATTTAAAATTATGATTTTGAAAGATGATCTTATCATTTTTCCTATATTACAAAATATAAATAAAATAGCTTAGTAACGAATTGAATTAACTTTTTTTTTAAATTTATTTATTTATTCAATAAATAAAAAAAGTTAATTCAATTAGTTACTAAGCTATTTTATTATTTATTATTAATTAATAATAAGTTAATTATAAAAATTATACTTAAATTGGGAAATTAAGGATCATATTAAGGCACTATAGTACTAAAATTGATAACAATTAATAGAATATTTTATTTTAACTATTTCCCTTCATTTTTACTGTTAATATTTTCAATGTCCGTTGACATGTAAATAGTTTTTTTTCTCCTTTATGTAATATATATTTACTAAACCATTGCGCTTAAAAAATAATAATAATAAATAATAATAAAAAAACAACAACATTTGAGTATGTTTACTTTTTTTTAATTTAAAATTAGAAAAACAATAAACAAAATAATAATAAATCAATTAAATAAACTATCTGTCTACCCCCCTCGCGGAAATATATTTAAACTGTATGCATGTTTGATGTTTCTGTAATATTTTAACTGTGCAAATCATTATTAAAAATTTAAAGGCTTTACCCGCTCTGGTGGAGGCAATGGTCGAACAGGCAATGGAGGAATGATGGGATATTGGAACACAATTGCTGGAACCAAATCAATGCTGGTCAGATTGACAGGCTTCGCCTTGATTATTCCATCATTAATACGACGCACGCGACGCCTATTATTGCGAAGCCTTCTTGGACGATCTACAGTTGAAATTTTCAAATTTAGAGCTGGTCCTTGTGTTATGGGCATGGACAGCTCAACCTGTATAATATATATAGAAAAATAATATGCTTCATGAGGCCGTATCAAATCAATTATAATGAAGATAATAGTATATATTTATTTTAAAAAAAAACTACTAAACTGAAACTTAATTTGACCAAAAAAAAAATATTAAAATTTATTGCCGATTAAAATGCTTAAAAAAGAGAGAGAGAGACAAGGAGACAACTGCATGAATCAAATTGTTGCCCAATAAATCAAATATTAGTTACTTTTTTTTTTTTTTTTTTTTTTTTTTTTTTGTAAATAATTTTTGTTTTTACAGTTATATTTTATGATTGATACAATTATATTAACCCCGCAGAATTTCTCGTATTAAACACACAAGTATACTATATAAGTCTGCTAATGAACAGTTGGATATTTATACTTTTGTTACAAAAAATAAGTTCCACGTTGATTATTATTTAACATTTTCCCTAAAAGCACAGTAAATATATCAAATATCATTTAATTAAATATAAATGAAATTACTTCACCGTGCCATGTAAGTAATATTTATACGTATATAAAAGATAGACAAATATAATCATTTGTAAATTGATATTTTGAGTTTAATTAATATGTATTATTTTTATTTGTTTTTAACAACCCTTTACTTTTATTCTTAACATTTTCTACACCCTTTATCATATAAAATAATTTGACGTTTTTCTCCTTTATATAAACTATCACGTTTTAAAAAAATGGAATGGGCAAATGTTTTTGAAAACTAAAATTTTAAATTAAAATGATCAAATGGTAACAAAATCAGCGATTTTTCATATGAACCACCAAGGTCCATATAATAAAGATGTTGTGCTGCACAAAACTCGCGCAGTTGATTTTTTTTTTGTGATGGATGTACTTGATTCTAAGCCTATACGATGCCGTTCACCAGCGTTCACCAGTTACGTCACTGATAAGGTGAATAAAAATACACCCGGTGATATGACGTCTTTGGTGAATTCCTTTAAGCTGCACGACCTTGGCCACAACTTTTCCCGGAGCAACTAACCTCTTTTATATGGACCTTGATGAACCACAAGCAAAATTTTATAGACCCCTTGCACATCCTTGCGCTTTGTCGCCATGTTTGTGGTGCCTAATGCATTGTCCAGCACATAGGGGAAACTTCGTTTTTCCTAATTTTTCACATAAAAAATTGTTTATTTCAACTCAACAAATTTTTCTCATATCCTTCGAGCTTATTAGGAGCTAGAAATAAGGCTTTGATTGAGGTTTGAAGCTTCTTTTGCTATTAAAAAAATAAAAATGATGTTTTTCCTATGCTGGCCTATGTATTCCTGACCAACAAAATGGCGGCTCTTAAATATGAGTGCAAGCGGTCTATAGTTTCTTAGAAATTTTTTTGAGGTATATATAAATATCTAAAAGACATTATCTTTGTATATTACAAATGTTAGAGTATAAAGAGTTTAAATTATATTGTAAGATCATTATTATATTCTTATATCTCATATCATATACCATTCCATAGTTTTGGGTAATCAATTTAGTAGAATTTTTTTCCAAGTACTTGTGCATCAGTCCTTGTATCCAGGCTCGAACCTTCATAATAAACATACTATATAAATAAAACAAAACTGATATTGTAACACTATGACTAAAATTCATTACCTTGCTTTGTAAAAGAGAACCATCGTCATCACACCACTCCAGCATTTTTCTAAATATAGAAATGAAAGTTTTAAGCTCTACAATTGTATTTATATACATTTCACGTATTTTAAATAAAGATACGCATAACACACGGAAAATAAATAATACTTATGGCGTAGAACACCTTGAACAAAAAAGTTGTATAATATCCTAACAAAAGCTGAAATCAACGTTGATTTGGCAAAAGTCATTGATTTCTAATTTATTTTCCATTCACAAAATGATACTGGCGGTCACTGACGTCACGGCTCACTTGTTTTACGCGCGCATAAACTGGGCAAACTGTGACGTCAGTGACCGCCAGTGGCATTTTGTGAATGGAAAATAAATTAGAAATCAATAACTCCGGCCAAATCAACGTTGATTTTCAGGTTTGTTAGGATAGTACACAACTTTTTTGTTCAAGGTGTTCTATGCCTTTAAGGCAAGTAAATGCAATAGGTAGACATATAACCTAGAACATAGGTATTATAATACCGTATTATTATACTATAATAATACTGAATGCAGGTGCAATATGCTACAATAAAGGTGTTATTCACTTAGATTAAGTGGTATTGTAGTTGACAACTACCTGTTCCAAATTAAAGCGTACCTATTGCAAAATACAGAATACATGTATTGTATACCTGCCATAGGTAGTTATTTTTTTTCCGTGTAATTATGTTACACAGAGCTTCATTTTATTAATATTTATTCGTTATTATATGTATATTTACAATTTATACTTTATAAGCATATAAGTATAGCATAATGTTATTATAAAACAATAACTTATATATTTTACTGCAGCATAAATAATATGATATCGTTTTTATATATCGTCCTATTCGCAGCAACAGGCCTCATCTCCAGTGATAAGCAATTTTGCAAAGGCCCTATCTTTATTGATTATGCCATAACGTTTTCACTGGAGATAGGGCCTTGTATGAAATGCTGATTAATGGAGATGAGGTCTTTGCCGCGTCCAGGACGATAATTATTACGAAATCTTGCAATTAAAACAGCAATTTATTAAAGTGGGAAAAAAACTGCATTCACAAATTGATAGTTTAATATTATACAATATGTTAAGCTTTCGGCTTTTGTCAATTATTTATCTGGTAAAAAAATAATTGAAAAGTCACATATTCCTATTTTGGCTTTCAAAATTCGGGTATATTTAATTGTAAACCGAATTATGGACAAAAAGCTTATCCAGATCAAGTAATATCCGAATTTCACTAGTTTTGTTCGGATTTGCATTATCAGAATAGCAAACCGGATCAACAAAATATGAATCATAAAAATTTAAAATTTAGTTAAAAAAATACCAAATGCAACAGAGAAAAATGGTATTTGATCCAGAGAAGAAAATGCAAAAAATTAGATCAAAATTTCCCTATTTTCCAGACAAAATTTATCCCGATTGTAATACAGATAGATATTAATTCGGATAATGAATAATTATTTTTCTCCCTGAGTTTTTGAAAATCCGGATATATTTTGAAAGCACCATTTCCTGTAGCTATATCGAAAGACTATAAAAATATTGTTATGTTATTTTGCATTTTTTAAATAAATTATTTTATTTAAAAAAAAAAAATAAACATAAAAAAATGTTAATAATACAGAGACAATGACTCACTTATAAATCGGCCAGTTTGGGTTATTTGATTTCTCTAAAGATTCAAGAATATCTCTCACATTTCTCACTTGAATATAACCAAATGGAGCATCACGAGTTGTCACCTTAAATAAACAACATTTTATTCATTAGAGTATCGTATAATATACAATAATAAAGATAGAACTAAAAATTTAAAAAAAAAAAAAAAAAAAAAAAAAATAGTAAGTCAAATAGACGTTAATTTGTATTTGCTTGAAAATGTCTGTAAAAATTTCCTTGCTCAATAAATCAATATTATTATTATTATAAATAAATGGCTAATTAAATTTTATATTTAGTTTCAAAAAAATAAAAAATAATGAGCCTTATTATAATAAAAATTATATGTATTACGGAAAATTCTCTTAATTTTCGATTATATTCCATGGTCTTATTTAATATTTTGGTATCTCTCAAATATTATTATATTATTTTAGTACATGAAATGTAATCACATCAAATGACTCAGTTAAAAAAAATTAATAGAGAAAATTATTTAAAAAAAAATGAACATTGTCTTGTATACTGTACAAAGCATTATAATGCTTAAAGGGATGCTGGCGTCAAGAAATGAAATCAAAAAGATCAAATTCAAGAGATTGGAGCATCATTCATACATGTAATATGTCCCGTACTCCTTCTGCATCCTCACAAACTGGGGTTAAAAACTGTAAAATAGGCAAATTTAGCAATTCATGAATTCCGGGTTTACAGGTAATTGTAGCGTGGGTTTCTTATACTTTGACAAGCATTCTCCCCAGTTTATGAGAGAGTACTGAAGGGTTAAGGGACATAATGATGTGTATATCTAATGATTTTCTCCCATCATTTATCATGTGCTTTCTTTTCTTTCTTTCTTTCTTTCTTTTTTTTTTTTTTTTTTTTTTTTTTTTTTTTTTTTAAGTCCGTTAATAAGGGTTTTGTAGAGTTCAGCGAATTCTAACCTTCTACTGCGCGCATAAGAAATAAAATCCTTTACACACAAGCACACATATTATATTTAATTACCTCAGGTTGGACGTCAGGAGCGGTTGGTATCTTGAGAGCAATGATCAAATCAAACTCATCAGGTGCAGAAACTTTGAGTCCCTCAAAGTAACTACCAGTCCAGAAAATGTCTTGAAATATCAACTTGAAGAGAGGGTTAATGAGTAAACCCTCCTTTAAAATACTTTCTTGAATCTGTAATGTTGTTTCAATACCAATAATTTCGTTATTATATTATTTCTTCGAGGTTGTCATAATATACTATAATAATATTATGTTGAATGAATGAATGAATGAATGAATGAATGAATGAATGAATGAATGAATGAATGAATGAATGAATGAATGAATGAATGAATGAATGAATGAATGAATGAATGAATGAATGAATGAATGAATGAATGAATGAATGAATGAATGAATGAATGAATGAATGAATGAATGAATGAATGAATGAATGAATGAATGAATGAATGAATGAATGAATGAATGAATGAATGAATGAATGAATGAATGAATGAATGAATGAATGAATGAATGAATGAATGATTGATTGATTGATTGATTGATTGATTGATTGATTGATTGATTGATTGATTGATTGATTGATTGATTGATTGATTGATTGATTGATTGATTGATTGATTGATTGATTGATTGATTGATTGATTGATTGATTGATTGATTGATTGATTGATTGATTGAATGAATGAATTGAATAATAAGAGAAATAATTTATTCAATAAATTAATTATAATCACTATTTTTTTTTCTAAATATACCGAACAATTAAATAATTAATCAATGCAAATTACTCACAAGCTTCTTCAACAATCGATTTTGTTTTTTAACTTTTTTCTTAGAGAGCCTTATGACTTTGCAAATCTCCTCCATGATACATATCACTGAGTTTGCCCTGTACTCCTTAGGTTCCTGAAAAATGCAATACAATAATATATCTCATAATAAATATTTGTATAATTAAAAGAGGGTTACAATTTGTGAAAATATATATATAAAAAAAAAATAGTGCCTCGATCATATACGTTGATGAACTTTTAGCGTTTTAATTTATGCACGAGATGTTTTTTAATTTTTATATTACGTGATTGTAATGTTTATTGATGTACTCGTAGCTATAATACTGTAGTTATAAGGAATAATAAACAATTAAACAACGGTTGAATATGGAGGGAGGGGGGAGAGTATATATAATTTATATAGTATATTAACCCTTGAAATTTATATATAATTGAAAAACTCCGCGGTTATTTTTAACATAATATAAATATTTTGACCAACTATTTGAATGGTAAAAAAAAACAAAAAAAACAACAACTTAATCTAATACAGAGGGTCCGGTAATCCTAAATCAATTTATAAGGATAAACACTACTATGACAGGATATTTTAAATGAATTGTGTTTTAATGACCAAACGCAATTCTGTATTTTCTACATTATTTATTAATAATAATTTAAAATATTATTGAAGCATTGCATGAGGGACATGAGGGCTTGTGACAACTCTTATACAAAACCTCGAGTAAAAAGTATACACTATTTTATATACTATCATATACGCGGTAACACTATTACAAATAATTTCATTGGAAAATTATAAAATGCAAAATGCAAAATAAAATTAAAATATCCTTAAAATATTTTTCTGTGAAAAATCAATTACAATTAAAAATCAAATACGTATTATCCTATAAAGAATATTAACAATAACGCAATTTTACATAATATTGAATTTGACATATTTTTATTAAATTACATATACTGTGATCATGTAGTACTGCAAATTCACACATAATACACACCATAAATTGCTTGTGAGCTTACAGTATACATGCAAAAAATAACAAAAACAAAACAATTATTTAAGCGGAAAATAACTTACCCTCGTGTTAGTATATGAAACAAGGAAATCCATGTTGATCGTGTACATTCAATATAGGTACAAACGCACTTCAAAATTCTAAAAAATTATAATAACAATAAAAAATAAAAAAATCATAATTTCATTATCATACATTTTCATTAGTACAGTATATAGGTAATGGATCAACGGGAAATCAAGACTGAAGTGTTTTCGGATTTGTATCGGCCCAACCCTGTATAACAATAATAAATAATATGAATCATAAAGATAAATATATATTTATTTTATTTATATAATTAGTTATGCAAAATCACGTTATTTTACAAAAATAATTACTAAATATAACTTACGGAGATTCTGCCCCCCGCACCTCCCGGCAGGGGGGCTCCCCCCTGCACCACCACCCCTTGCGGCTCGCGATTCGCGCTCGCCACAGAGCCCTGGTATAAAATGAATTCTACTTTTAGCCCTGATTGTAATGGTCTGGTCCCCTACTGGCAGTTTGGTAAACCTAAACTCAAACTAAACTTGTCTCAAATTTGCTGTTTTACGAATGTTTCATGGTCACGTACTAAATGGACAAAAACTAATAAGGAGAAATTATATCCATAAATATTATCCATGAAGAATAAGTCAAAAACATATACTTTTTAGCCCAATCAATTACCACTATCGGTGTACAGTTGCTATTTTAACTGTTGCAAAAATGTTTAAAAAAATTAATGATAGCAACTTACAGCACTAACTTAATTATTAATGCCTGACTTTACCTTGTCTAGGAGAAAGTGGAGTATAATTGAGGAACCAAGCAAAAGCCTCTGTGGCGTTTAAAAAAAAAATCATACAGAGCGCCACCGACGAGAGATGCTTAAATTTAATATTATAGCTCGGTACTAAAAAAATTATAATAATAAAAGTTCTGAATTTCCTCTCACCTCCCGAGCGGTGTAGATAAATTGCATTGAGTTTGAGCTCCACATGAAACTTCCTAACTCTACACACTTATCCTATTGTAAGCAAGATTTAAACTTATGATACCCTACACGTTAATGTAACACCACCACAATTATTATATACTATCAGCCTGTCACGTCGGTATACTGAATGCCTGGCATAAGACTTGCAAACAAAAAGCACTCGAAAAAACGACCCTATACACTGTGCGCATGCATATAGCATAGCGGCGAGCAGTGCATATGAATAAGGGTCTCTTGTCCGTGAGATTTATGTCCATTTACGAATTATCTCACAAAGCAATATGGTGTCTATAATCTATATGCTGGTATATGTCCATCAACACACTAACAATCACGTCATGTAACTCTGTGCGGTCTTCGTTATAGAAGCAATCGAGTATATCACATAGCAGTGATACATGTTGATACACGCCTTTTTTTGTGTGTAACTCATTGTAATAGCAAAAAAAAAAAAAAAAAAAAAAAAAAAAAAAAAAAAAAAAAATGCACCATGTTGAAATAAAAATTAAAGAACTTGTTGCAGAATTTACCACCTTTCATAACAGCACAATTAAACATGAAATCACTAACTGAGCACCACTGTATCTCCCAACTATTCAAATGTATATAATAGATTTATATAATTATATTATATAAAAAAAAGCTAAATTCTGGCTGCAATATTTTAATGTACTTATAAAACAATGAGCCAACACGCGATCGATGCACGTAGACAAAATAAAAACGCAATAATTGTGAGCAAACTCATTTTTTTTAAAGCATAATTTGTTAAATATACTTCATGATCTTATGTTATTATATACTAATACTATATACTGTACATGTAATAATTAAAAAAATGTAATAAAGCATAAATAGTATGTCTTGGCACAGAATAATTATTTATTATATTATGCTCTAATTTATAAATTAGCAACTTTGCTATAGCAACATTTAAACTATAATGACATAAATGCAGCATAAATTGCTTACATACGATATATTACTTTTGGACTGCAAATTTATTTGCTTCTCCAAAAAAAAAAAAAAAAAAAAAAAAAAAATCAAATGCAGATTACGAATAAGAAATTATATATATTATATAAAAAAAAAATAAAAAAAATCTGGATATTATAGACACAATTTTATCTATGAATCTGAATTATTTGTATTTCAAACGTATCAATAAACACAAACTCCGGATCAAAGAAGTTAATAATATTAATAACAATTGAAGTTGCTGTCCGAAGGGAAGAGAGCTAGAAAACTCAATAGATCAAGTCTGTATATTACACCACTTATCCGGAACTAATTCAGATCGTGAGGTGCATATGGATACAAATTTGGATACCGGCGTGGATAATTTTGTATGCGGATTTCGAAATCTGGATTGTTAATTATCATTTTACAGTAGCAGAAAGCAGGGTTTAAAAACAGCATTAATTATTATTATTATTCTTTTCTTTCTTTTTTTTTTTTTTTTTTTTTTTTTGCAGTTTATAACCTTTTTATTTCTTCTTTCATAAGAATAATATTGAAATTTAAATTAATATTTAAATGGTTCAAAATTCAAATTTAAACGAATGTATGTACAGATAAGTACACTGATAAATGAAAAGGAGAGTAATGTGTAGATGATCGAGTATATTATATAAATAATAACAATTACAATATTCGATGTGTATTTTATTTATTTGTTGTCAACCAAAACAATAGGTTTGCGCACGATATACAGTACATAGTTGATAGTTTACAGTATAATACAGTATGCTGTAAAATGTACCAAAATATTGTAAAAAATAATTTAAAAAAATAGACATTCATGCACACTTATACATAATGAAAAATGAAATATATAGTTATATAGCTAAAAACAAATATACATGCAGGGATAAATGTAAGATAAAAGCACTTTATATGATAATATATGGGTAATGGATATTCATGGATACAATATAGAAAGAATAGAATATAATTATATAGTAGCATCAACTTTTTTCTCAAAATTGAAAACTTAAGTATAAAAATTAAAGGGGGGAAAACGAGAGAGAGAAAAAAAGAAGTTAAATGAAATGGAATGTTAATAAATAATGAACAATAAAATTAAATATTTATACAAGTACATAATATTGAAGTAGTAAAAGTCTACATCACACAAAGAATTGATTTAAAAAAAATTTTGGACTCAAAAATATTTTTTGGAGAAATTTTTGTAATAATAAATTTTTGAATGTCAAACTATTTTTTTTAATACCACTCCACAGAAGAATAACTTTAAAAAGTTATACGAGCCAAAGTAACTTCAATAATATACAACTCTATCAGGAGCTGAAAATAATAACAATTAAATTAGTACAATAATATATTTTAATAAATAATTTAAATTATATTTGAATTCACAAAATTAAATCCTTTGTGCATGAATAAAAATAAATACACGTATTGACTAGTAAAGGAACAACTGTTTTCAGGCTGACTATAAGCGATTTTTGTCACATCCGCTTCCGTTTCTATGTACTACGCATGCGCAGTACGTCGAAACGGAAGCGGATGTGAGAAAAATTGCTTAAAGTTGGCCTCAAAACTATTGTTCCTTTATTAGTCAATTATGCTACATCATTTTCAGTACAGTCATTTTACTAAAAAAATTAATTTCTATTGGCTTATATAGCGCCTTTCAATGCAATCAGATGGAGATTTCAGTTGACGCAAAACTCTATCTAAATACATGTTATTCCAATATCCCAATAGAAATTCATTTTTTAGTAAAATTACCGTACAATTTGTTCAATATACAGAATTATTTATACTATACTTCATAATCTATAAAGCATAAATATTATGTCTGTATAATATAGTATAATTATTTAGGGTGTATAAATTTAGCATTATTTGCTATGACATAAATGCAGTATAAATTACGTAATTTATTCTTTCCGTGTAATAGTATTCAAAATATTTTTACATTTTTTTTGTCAATAAGAAGATTTAAAAAGAAATTTCAAAAATAATTTTTTTTTTTATATTATATATTTTTATTTAGATTCGTTCAAGCTTTACAATATTATTATTATTTTATGTCATTGCAAAGTTAGGCCAACTTTCAAACACATTTTATTTATCTGTTATATTTAAGACATTCAAAATATCCACATTAAAAATAATAATTTAATAAATATAAAGATTTTTTTTAATTAATCTTGAAAATAATAATAAATAAAATTAAAGCGTAAAAGGATATGCAAAAAACAAATAAATAATAATAATAAGTTATGTAAGTTGTGCTGCATTTATGTCATTATAGCCAAAATGGTGCCAAAAGCACAACATCATTAATAATTTTATGCTATTTAACATAGTTATAGGGTGGTTTCATTTATGTTAAAATCGACGCCATAAGTGAGCGCTATAATAAATAACATATGGGATGGGCTTACAGTATAGTAAAATGACTCATTTTGCCAGTTTAAAAATACTTCACAATATTTTTAGAGCATTGATGCTGTTAACACTAACAGGTTGAATTAGTATCTCAAGTATGCAAGAAAAATAATAATAACAAAAAAAAAAAAGCTAATTTTCAAAAAAAAAAAAAAAAAAAAAAACTACGTTTGTCCTATTCTGAGCAATGTTATATACATTGCTCATGAAGAGCATTGAAAAGCATTCAGAATGACGTCATGCGCACACACCCTATAGTATGAAGTACGTACAACATAGATCATATATGCTGCATTGAACAAATTGTGCTGAAAACTTATTTACCATAATTGTTAAGTTTTTAATTTTGTCCGTGTTTATAATATATACTTAATTAAATTTTAGACCTACCAATAATTTTTCCAACTTCCTTTGGATGTTTATTCTTGATCTGTTTAATTATGCCTGCCAGTTCTCCAGCCATGTTCATACGTGTATCCTGTCTCATATTATCAAGCATATTATGACGTGGATCCCAAAAATTATAAATCGTATTTTCTTCTAGACGATTTTGAAGTAGTTCCAGAAGCTGTAGAAATTTTTAATATAAATATAAAATAATAATAAAATTAAATCACTAACATTACAAACAAATAAAAAAATTAAAAAATAAACCTAACATTTCGTATATTACAAAAATTAAAAATATAAAATAGCTTATGTATAATATATAATATGTTAGAAAAACTTAAGTTTGCATTACAGAGTCTATGCATTTATGTTAAAGTCAACGCCATGATTACATCACTCGATAACATGGTCTGAATAAGAAAATAACTCTTTTTTATAGTTTAAAAATTATAAGCAATAATTTTGAAAAATTGGTGCTGTTAAAACGTAGATTGAATTATAGTATTTTAAGTATGTGAAAAAAATAATAATAACAAAAAATTGACTGATTTCACAAAGAAAACAGCCAAAAATGAGTTTGCCCTATGCTTTAAATATGACGTAATGCGCATACACCCTATACTCACAAATATTGCTAATTTCAAATGACAGTTTTTAGTTAAATAAATAAAGATTGCTTAAGAATAAACCAACATCAATTAACCTATACTCTGTAAATTTAATACTTATACTTTAATTTTTCCTGAAACTTAATTTTTGTTGTAATATTATATATTTCCTCTTTAAATAATTAAAAATAATAAACCAAAAATTGGCAGCATGATACTTTTTTTTTATCGTGCTATATAATGTTTTTTAATATATTAATTTGAAAATATGACTTACTTGCAAGAAAACTTTATCCAATGTTTGATCTGGTTGCAGTTTTTTGTCTCTGATTCCCCAATATGCTACAGTTTTAATGAAATAGCTTTTCAAACTTTTCCAATTCTTTTCATCTCGTAGTCGCTATAATTTTAATAATAAAAATTATAAATTAGAGTAAAATAAAAACAAATTTCCCAAAAAAACTATAATATAATTTATAATATTATAATATATTATAATAAATAATAAAATCGTTTAAATTAGTTTATATAATGAATAATTTTAATTTCTTATTAAATCTTGAGCTTCAAGGCGACAATGTAGTCTCAAAAAACGGTGTTTTCAAGAAAATTCTGAATAGATTTTGGCAAAGATGTTTTCTTTATCATGCGTTTGTCTTTTTTTTTTCTTTTAGTTATAAACCGGTCCCAAAAAAATTACAAATTTTGGTTCCGAAACGCTCAAAATGTATAAATCACTAGCAAAATTTGAGCGCGCTAGAAATTCAAGAACAATCATAATGAACTTAAAAAAAAATAATAATAATAATAAAACTTTTTGTACTAAAATATAAGAATTAAAACTCCCTATTACATCAACAATATATCATACCTTAATTAACTTGATGGCTGGTTTTAATGTATTTTTACTCTTGATCATACGTTTTTCATGTTTGGAACAACACACCTTCCAACAATTATCCCATTTATCTGGTTCATTACTACCAGTTACTGATTTAGGAATTGCGTACCATGGCTAAACAAAACAATTAAAATATTTTATTGTAATAATAAAGTATGATATGTACACGCAATAATCAACATTTCCATAGTTATTGCAAAAAAAAAATAATAATAATAAATAAAAGAAAAAAAAAACTTGATAATTATGTTATGGCATCAAAAATTTACATACTTTATGCTATGGTAAATAAGTTAAATTGCAGCATAAAAATTAAGTTGTACGGTTGTACAGTACATCATAATTCTGTAAGTAATTCCACAGCATATATAGAAAAATATGTTTATTCACGCTGCATCATAAATTATACGTTATTTATTCAGTAATAGTATTATTTACTGTATATTTTTTAAATAAATGAAGTTTTTTTTTTATTTAGTTGTGGAAATAAATTTGTGTATCCACATTACTTTTCATACTACTGTTTTTTTTTATCACACAAAGCTATAAATTTCAATAATAAATAAAACATAAATACACAAAATAATATAATTAAAAAAAAAAAGTTAATCTTGCATTGAAAAATGATAATTTTAGAATATTCTTGTTTTCGTATTTCTACTTTAACTTTCTTACCAGTGTTGGTTTCGTAAGAGGTTTGAAAGGTTGAGGTGGTACAATAGGTTCATTGAACTCTAAGGCTGGTACAAGATCTACATCCATATCAGTACCCGATAGTTTTTGTATTTTTATAGTGAATGCTGGACCCTGTTTACTCATTTTTATCTCCTTCTGTAAAAATATAGAATGCGTAGAATTTAATATATTGAGTGCGTATGTTTACCCTAAAAAACGGAAAAAAAAGTGCCGGAAAAGGAAACCATGTGACGGTAAAATTGTGGGAGAAAAGTTGGTAGCAGCAAGCTATAGGTCTGAGCTACCTTACACTTTTACCGTCACGTGGTTTCCTCTTCCGGCACTACCTTTTCCACATTTTGAGTAAACATAAGCGGTCACTGTAGTATGGTCAATTGTCCCTTACTATTGTAAAAAAAAAAAAATATATATATATATATATTTAATACAATAATATTTTATTTATGTATAGCATAAATTATTTCCTTCGTCTATTATACTGTATTTTATGATAATGCACTACTTTATACTACTACACTGCACTAGTACTTAAGGCATTTGACATGCAACTTTTAGCGCCGCTCGAAAACTCTTCGATAATAATTTTAACATATTTCTATATATTCAACATAATATTGAAAAATTAGGCACTATTAGGAGATAAGAAAAAAAATTTATAAGTGCAATATATAAGGAAGCACAAAAATTCAAAATTCCAACTGATTACCAAAACTTACCAACTGAAAATTTGATTGTAATTCTTCCTTTTTCTTTGGATCTAAAAATGCATCAATCAGTCCTTCAATCCATTTACGAACCTATTGTAAAATAATAATTATGATTAAATCAATAATAAAAAAAGACGAATGTGAAGAAATTGATTTTTTTTCTTACCTTGCTTTGCAGTAGAGCTCCATCTTTATCGCACCAAGATGTCATTTTTCTGAAATTAAAGATGACTTTGCAAATGATGGTTTAGAGCGAGAAAAAAAAAAGAAAAAAAAAACTAGAGCCCAACAATACAACATGGAAAACATAAATTTAAGAAATTATTCAATTGCATCATAGATAAAAGTTATTTCTTAAGAGGTATATAAATAGTTATAGCTCTTTAGAAGTAAAAAAAACTTTGAATAATATTCTATCAAATTTATTATAAAATAAAAAACCTAAATAGTAACTCTTCTCTGAAGTTACCTTTTTCCGTGTATATAACATTAATTGTGTGCTGCAATTTTAAATGATACCGTATCTAAAGAAATCTCCAAATCTGCATTGTACAAATTAAAAAAAAAAAAAAAAGCGTATATGAGTTATTGATAAAGCAATATTATGCATCATAAGTTTTCTCCAACTTGATGCATTTGCACGACTTGCATGTTTGAAAAAAAAAAAAGTTTAAAATAATATTAAATAATATACTGATTATTGTACCTCATCAGTATTATTATTTTTAAACTTCTGGCAATCAGTTTTTTTTCTTTCTTTCTTTCTTTCTTTTTTCTTTTTTTTTTTTTTTTTTTTAACACAATATTCAGTATATTAATAAAATACTCTATAAACCTTTTTTTAGCAGCTAGACACTCCTCACGAATAAATCTGACCGAAAAACGTTAATCTCTCCAACCAAATGTTAAATATATAGGGAAATGTTAACGCAAGTCATGGTCAGATTTATTCGGGAGAAGTGTACAGCTCTGGCCAAAAGTTGCAGCGGCGGCCGCAACGTTTTCTCATAACGATAACATAATGTAGAGTGGTTGCGGGTTGCCTGTGCAAATCGTTCTCAAACTTTTGACCAGAGCTGTACGTCAAAATTCTTATACATATATACATGTATTCTTTTATTTTTGCATTGTATGAAAAATAACATTTTGCTAGAAGTTATGAAAGCAGTCTATTATTTCTTACTTGTAAATGTTCCAATGTGGGTGATTTGTGGTCTCTAAATGGTTTAAAATCTGTCCCAAGTTTTTTACTAGAACATAACCAGGGCGTGCATTTTTTGTTGTAGCCTGACGAGAGTATATAGAAGAAGAAAAAAAGTATTAAAATTATAGCCGTATTTTTAAACACAAAATCATTTTTAATTATGAATATCAATATTTTTAACAAAAATGTGTATAAAGTAAAGATATATGTTCGCTAATATATATCAACAGTATAACGCGCTATAATATAATCTATTATTTAAAAAACAAATACTTACTTCCAATTGAATACCCTTGAACGCTGGCATTTTGAGTACCATGATTAAATCAAACTCATTTGGAGCGGATATTTTGAGCCCTTCATAATAGCTTCCAGTCCAGAAAATATTTTGATAGAGTTTTTCAAAGAGTGGGTCTGATTTAACAAGTCCTTCCTTGACAATTGTTTCTATTATCTATATAAAAACAAGGCAAAACATTTTGTAGTTTCAAGAAAATACTATTATTGTAGCTATAAGTATAAAATTGATAATAAGAAAACAAACAAATAAGTAAATAAATGAATAATAAAAAAATATGATACATTAAATATATTATAAGATAATATAGTAAAGCCATAGACCACATAAAACAACATGTGCTTTTTAATGAATAAACACGAAATGGGATCTTCAAAACTGATGACAATTTTTACCAGAATATTAATGTAACCCCACGAGAGAGCGTGAAAAAACTGTAAAGTATGTAATTTACGTGACATGTTTATGACGTCAGAAACATGCAAAAATTAGTATGAAAATGTTGTGCGGGTTGCATAAATCGAATTTTCTGATCACTGCTACGGGGCTACTGTTGGGTTTTGAGACAAACTCAAGCTGTTTATGTAAGTCCCATCAAGTGATTTATGATATAAATGCTTATGTTTTTCTCTGGTCTATGGCTTTAAGGAAAATAAAAATAAACTATCGCAGTATTATAGATATACTTTGAAACAAAAAGAAAGGAGAAACTATGGCAAGGGCCTTGCTATATATTGAAGAGAGTCCCATAGCTCGATGTAAATCTTGCTATAGCATAGAGATAAAAAAAAACTAACACTTTGGATATATTTCGGCAATAATTACTCCTAGAGGAGATGCAGTATGTTATACCTTCGTCCTTCGTCAGTCCTTACAGATTCAGAGAGAGAAAAAGGACTGACGAATGCAAAACACACTCCATCTCTCTTGGAGTTCATTGCCGAAAGCTATATAGCCAATGTGTTAGATTATTTTTTTCTTTGCACTGTGTGATAACAAGATTTTCAACGAGCTATGGGATTCTCTTCATTATGATGAGGCCTTTAGTGATTTCTTCTGTACTATCTTCTTTCAGATTTATCAAATATTAAAAAAAATATATTTACTACTTTATATCGTTTGAATTGCCTCACTTATATTCTATCATTATGTTCAGATAATGTTCAACTATATACCATAGTTTTAAGATTTTCATTCTGTAGTTTGATAGCTTGTGCTTCCAGTTTTATGTACCGTAATACTTCATTCAAAACCATAATTAGAGAAGTGCCATGGTATTCATTGGGTATCTTCCTTGTCTATAAAATAAATTTTATATCAACAATAAAAAAAATGTTAGTAACATTATTATAAATAATTGTATTAATTAATTATATATAATTGTATACAACATAAAGAGTTCAAATGAGTTAAATTTTATTATGTATATCTTGTCACTATATTATGTATCTATATTAATTTCTTTTATAATAAAGAAAACATGCAATTACATATTCAAATATATTACACTCAAAATTCAACTCTAATGAACTTTTTAGATGTCAATAATATTTTATTTTTCTTACACGAGAAACAGAAGTTTCTTGGACCACGGTATCCTCTTTCTCAACCTTTGTTGATGAATTGCCCATGACGATTCCTTTTTAAAATCACCAATTGCACTGAAATTGAAATAATACATTTTATATATAAGAGCTTTTTAAACATAATATATTGTTCATTTCTTTATCTAATCTTGATTATAAAACATTAACATATGCTGATTAATACTGAATATATTATATAATTTTTTTTAGAAGCTTCAATGCAATGATTATAAATAGCAATGAAATTCCATTATATAGAGAGATAATTTTTCGTCCTAAATGATATGATTAATTATACTAAAGACGATTGCAACATAATATGAAATAATACAGTTACAAAAGCTACATTCAAATTAAACGCAATAGTTATGGCGATGAAATAATAACGATAAAAAGAATAAAACACGTTAAAAGGATCCCTCATTTAAAATTTTCCATCGATTCCTGTTGAGGGATACCAGACGAAACGTGTTTCTCCCACAAGCAAAATGTTAAATTAGGTGTCCGTCGCGCGTCTTTAATTACACCGCACCACTACAGCGCACCACTAATTATGGTGCTACGTCATCGCGGGTAAGAAACATTAATTTTACTCCTTGAACTTGAATTTCCGCGTAAACAGAGTTGAAGTGACTACAGAATGGTGGATGGCATATTTTTCGTCTAGTTCCTAGCTTTTTTTTTTTTTTTTTTTTTTTTTGCCCTCTCTTACGAAAAAAAAAAAAAAGTGATGCCCTTCTCGGCCTTCTCTTAGCGGTGGATTTTTTTAAGACCGCAGCCCTGAACACTTCGTTAGAATGGTTCCTATATAAGAAAAAAAATGCCCGAAAAGTATATTTCTGATCGAAATTTCTTATTACAATTTACAAAGCATAGTTATTACAGTGTATTATTTATATATAAACATAATAATATAAAAAAGTGGAGCAATCCGAGCAATGAATGATAAAATTTCATATTTAAATTATATAATGACGTCGTTATAAATAATATATAATAGCAACAACAACAACAAAAGGCAAATAGCTTGTTAAGGCGCGATGTGAATATCTCCTTCTTCTTAATTTCTTTTTTTTTTTTAAATAAAAATTTGCTACATTATAGATGCAATAATAAAATCGTGAATGGTATGGCTGGCATATATATAGTGTTGTTTATTAAATTTTTCAGTTCCATAGCTGCGGTATAGTTTTCTAAAAATTACCAAACTATGGGTTCCATCAAGGCATCCTAAAGAAGAGGAATATACCTTGGTTCAATATATACATAATACTAATAATTATAAATATTATAATAATGCATATTATATTATGCTAAAGAATGCTGAGAAATTAGACGAAATTCTTCTTCTTCTGCTAGCTATTATATCCCGCGTGGCCTCTCTGTTATTAGGTATTATTAGGTTATTATATATATATATATATATATATATATATATATATATATATATATATATATATATATATATACATATAATATTTACACATTCACCGCCAGCCAGTATATATATATATATATATATATATATATATATATATATATATATATATATATATATATATATATATATATATATATATATATATAAAGTAATTAACAAACATTAACTTTTTTTTTGCTATAAAGAAAATAATAAAAAAAAGTGTTAAAACCATACAAAAATACATAATGTCTGGATATAGATGGCCAGCGGACAAAAGACCCTTGGATAAAGACCCTATCTATGCACATGCATACAGGTTTAAAAAGTAGCTGCGAACTGCGTACAGGTAAGGTCTTTTATCCTATGGGGTCTTTCAATGTATATATTATATTATACTCTTTTTTTAAAATCATTTTGATGATTTTAAATTTATGTTTAATGAAATATATATATTTAAATGTTATATAAAATTATAGTAAACTTGTAGTGTACTTACAATAAATGTTTGAGTCACGTACGTATTATGCTCGCGAGTCGTGGGAACTCTTCAATTATAAGACATAATGAGAGCTTGTGTGCGCGCGTGTGTATGTAAATAAGTTAAAATATACTTTTTTTATTTACAATATAGCTAGACTTACTGCATTACCTTGGAAATTAGGTTCTTCCCCGCAGCGCGCACAATCTCAATGACCGCTAAATATAACTTTGGAGACAACTCGACTGTCACACTACTGGGTTACGTCATCTAATTAATATGCGTCTATAAAGTCGTCGGGGACGGTATAATAGAAAAGTTTTTATAAGTATGAAAAATCTATGTGCTATGTGCTATAATTTAAATATAAAAAATATTTATTTAAAATTTTGGAATAAATAAAAGTAAAAAAAAAAAAAAAAAAGTTTAGTTTATATCATATAATTATATTATGCGTTTTATATTTACAACATAAATGTTTGATTTTGTTAGACGTCAGACGTTTACTGCTTACTTTTTTAATATAAATAAATTACAGTACGTATACTGTACATTTATTATGTATGAAATATGTGTAAAATAAAGTGACCTTCCAAGCTTTTACTTTTTAGTATATGGTAGGGTGCAAAAAGTATAATAGCTTTTGCTCGCTATCTTACGTACGTAAAGTATATTTGATTTGATTTAATTTCTTCTTGTTAAATAATTTAGTATCAGTATTAGCTACTTCATAAACGAGCATACATATATTAAACATTTCTGTGTAATAAAATTTCAAATTTTCAAATCGCAAAAATAAATTTACTATTATTTTAGTAAATCATGGTCATTTAATTCATGCACAAAATTAATTTAGTAGAGTATAAAACCTAAAAGGTTTTATTTTTTTTATTATATTTTTTTTTTTTTGCAGCAGAATAATATTTATTTTTATTGTTATTCTTAAAAGGAAGGTTTGCTGATTTCTAGCAATGAGTTTAACAATAATTTGATTGACCTATTTTAATTATTGTTTTTTTTTTTAATTTTATTTAAGCATCTTTATTGACCCAGGCCCCAGGCAGTTCATAGTAACAATCAGATATAGTTACAACAAGCATTGGTCATGTCAAAATAACTTAAAATTAGCATAACATAGAACAACTCATATTATTTTTAATTAATTCTTAACTTTTTCTTAAATCTTTATCTCAACAATGATGCAAAAAATTTGGAAACCGAAAAGTTGTCGAATGATTTATTTTTAATTTATGTGTTAATGATTTTTATTTATTATATTTGTTTGCAGGGTTTCAAAGATCCTGTTTATCGTAAGCGTAGACAAGATTTTGCAAACATCGCAAATTCCTACAAATAGTAAGTATATTAACATCTATTGTTTATATTTTAAAATTTCTTTACGTTTTAAAAATAAATTATCCTAATATACGTTTGGTTGCTATGGTTACAGCGGACAGCCAATACCACGTGTGCAGTATACACCAGAAGAAATCAGAACTTGGTAACATATTTATTAATTTATTAATTTTTAATAATATCTCAAAGCCAATAACAAAATAAGATAAAAAAAACTAATTATTGCATATTTTGATAACAGCTATAATGCCTATTTTTTATAAAATAATTCAATTGATCACATTTTTCTTCAGATTTTTAAAAACAATTCAACAAATTTAAATATTATGAAAAATAAAAGTTTCACTTTTTGTTAATTAATAAAAATAGTATAAATATCATTCTATATGTTATCACGAACTATAGAATATACTATGAAAACTATTGACACAAAAGTTATATTTCTCTCTCTCTCTTCCTTATAGAGCTATATATATATATATATATAGCTCTATAAAAAGTGTTAAAAATTTACTTAGAATGCTCCTAAAAATCTGGGGGGGGGGGGGGGGGGGTGCACAATTACAGCATGCAGCTTGCTTTCAAAATTTATATTAAGCATTTTTTATTTTAAGCCTCATATTATATAAGTTCTAAATTTACCATTAATTTTGTAGTTTAATAAATTTAAAAATAGCACCTATTGGGAAATAATGTTGAAATAGGTATTCGTTCGTTACATCTTTTCATCAATTATATAAACTTTTATTTTACTGTATAATAAAAATAAAAATTTAATAAATAATCTTTAAAAAGTAACAAAATTATTATTGACTTTTTAAAATTGATGTTGTTGATGAGGAACGCTGAAAAAGCAGCTTTGGGTTCTCCAATTTCCTATAAATGCTTTATGATTCTTTTTTCCTGAGAAACTTATATTGGACATGCCAAAAATAATTAAACGAGGAAAACTATAGACACACTTTTATATGTTTTAAATGCAATAATGACGATTATTCATAAATTATATAATTATAATTATTTTATGCATTTTTTTAATTAATATATTGTTTTCAGGGGAACCGTGTTCCGTGAACTCCAACGACTTTACTCAAAACACGCATGTGAGGAATATTTAGAAAATTGGCCACAGCTTGTCAAATATTGTGGATATCGGTACGTTTTGTTTATATGTAAATATTTTTTTTTTTTTTTTTTTTTTTTTTTTACTTTGACATCTGCATCAATTTAAATGTACTTACATTATATTATGATTTACAGTGAAGATAACATCCCGCAATTACAGGATCTCAACGTGTTTCTCAAACGTAAGTATATATTATATTTTATTATTAAAATAATAAGAATAATAAACACGCAATAAAAAAAATGAACCTTTTTTAAACACTCCTTTATAACAAGAGCTACAACATTATGTAATGACATAAACATTGATATCTTCAATGATTCCTCTGTAATACAATAAAACGTTTGTATAATAGGAATGTTGAAAAGCAATGATTATGTTATAAATACATAATCTCTGTAATCCAAATTTAATGTGTGCATGCGTGTGTTACTTTTAACTTTAATTGTAATTCATTGATTATTTGTTGTGAGTGTACCGCCAATGTATATTGGGCGCAAGCCTGTTTTTGTTTGACAAATAAATAAATAGCATCATAATTAATGCTTAGAAAAGTCAAACTAAAAATTTGGATTTGAATGTTGTATACTATACGCAGTAAGGAACTGTACGTATATTTCTAAAGCTATCTTCTCTGCTCGTTGCATCACTGTAATTATATATTATAATGAGGATTAATGATCGCAGAACTATGTAAAAAAAATTAATTTTTAATATTTTAATACTAAAATGGAATATATATATATATATATATATATATATATATATATATATATATATATATATATATATATATATATATATATAATATATAATATAAATCTTTAATTATATAACTATATATAGTTAAAATTGCTCGCAATAGCAATTTCTATATAAAAAAAATTGTAATTTTTCATTTTTTTATCTATTTGTTCAAGTTTTATCTATATGTAAATGTAAATCATAATATACATATGAAATGACTTAATTGTTAGTATTTTTTTAATTTTTTCATTTGCGGGAGATTGAAGCGTTGAATATAATTTAAGCATAAAAAGTGTTCTACAGTATATGTCATGCATTATATAAATATATTCTACTTTTTTTTTTTTTTTTTTTTTTTTTTACTATTTTCATATTATATGAATTCAGAACTTTTCAATGGAATTCGTGCATCCAGTTTTTTTTTTAAATTTATTCTTTTAAATTTATATTTACTTGGTATCGCGCAGTTAAAAATCACTGTGAGCTCTGTTTCAAAAACTGTTTATAAAATGTTATAACAACAAATTTTAATACTCTGCATACATAAATCATGTTGCGTATGAATTTGATATTATATAATAATCTCTATACTCTCTAGTGACAGATAATTTTTATTATATACATAACATTTTTTGTATTCATTTTCTCTGCACATTGGTTTCGTCTTACTTATTTATTAGATTAGGCTATTGCAAGCATAAAATTCTTTGCTTTTATTCTATTGGTTTATTTTATGGACATATGGGGAAAAAAAAAAAAAAAAAAAAAAAAAAAAAAAAAAAAAAAAAAAAAAAAAAAAAAAAAAACTACATTGCTGGTTATATGTAGAGATTCAATGACTTTGGGAGTTCAATTAATGCACGCATACATATAGGGTGTGTACACATGACGTCATTCTGAGTGCTTTTCGATGCTCTTCGTGAGCAATGAATAACATTGCTCAGCATAGGACAAACTTAGTTTTTGGCTATTTTCTTTGGAAAATTTGCTATTTTTTGTTAATTATTATTTTTCTTGCAAATTTGAGGTACTAATTCAACCTGTTCACAGCATCAATACTCTCAAAAAAATTGCGAAGTATTTTTAAACTGGCAAAATGTGCAATTTTCCTATACCGGCCAATGTTATTTAGTACTCACTTATGACGTCGACTTTAACATGAATGAAACCACCCTATAGTATAGTGTATGTTGCTTATGTTGCATTATATAGTTGAAAATATATAACTCGGTTGCATATTATATATAAAACTGATTATAATAAAGTGATTGAATATTGTTTCATATATGTTTATTAATAATGTGAGATATGAAAAAATTCTATAAAAAGCTGACAAAGTTTGTCTATATTAATTTACTTATATAGGATACGACAAAACATGAACTTATGAATATAAATAATAATACAAAAGTTTTATTAGTTGTCTAAAGATTTAAGTCAGCTTATATAACGTTTGTGATGAGTTGTTGGCAGAAAATATTACTTGCATGAGTATATAAGCAAATAAATAATAAATATATAATAATAATTTAATCTATTATAAATTAATATTAATATGATAAAATGATGATAAATAATAGAGTAATGTAATTTTTGTATTGGGAATTAACAATTAAGAACAAATAAATATAGCTCACTTACCTTCACACCACACAGTATATAACACCTTTGCTCAACCTTGCTTCTCCACTCACAATCTCAAATGATCATAACATTATATTGCGTTCTTCTTATTTTTTGTTATGCCTCAAACTTACCGCGTCTATATTTAAAAATGCTATACGCAAAATGACAAAAAAAAAAAAAATTATTTTTTCTTGATCTCTCTTTTAGTTTAGTAAAGTCTCTGTTACTTATTTTTCATCAAGTACTGTTTGATATATAGGTCTGTAACATATTTCTAATTCACGCAACTCGTAATAAAGATAAGAAGTATAGTAAGCAGTATTAGCAGCGAGAAAGAGATATAATATAATGATTCATAGTTCACATCACATGAATGGAATATACATTCAAGCGCAGAGGATATTATAAATACAGGGGCGACAGTAATATAAATCACGTTATATATTATGCATGTGTATTTCTTTTACTATACACTCTAAAAATTGGTGCATTACTTATTTAGTTACGAATCCTAACTTATTTAAGATAATCACTTTTAAGTTATTGTGAGTAGCTAAAATTATGCATTTTAGCAAGTTATTAAAAATAGCTAATTTAAGATGTTTTAAGTTGTTTTAAGCTATTTTAAGTTAAAATATTAGCTATTGTTAATAATTTGCTAAAATGCATTATTTTAGCTACTTCATAATAACTTAAAAGTGTATATCTTAAATAAGTTAGGATTCGTAACTAAAGTAATGCACCATTTTTTAGAGTGTATACGTAATTAACATTCTCTTATCATAATATATTATGTTATAGTATTAAAAATATATATGATTGAAAAGTTATAAGATTTGTATTAATATAGTAATAGTATACATATATCAACTAAATTGTAAAGGAAGAAATTTTATGAACTATATGTAAAGATAACCTTTATGATATTTTCAAAAGAGAACGGAGAACGTTGTTCATATAGTAAATTATTTGATAGACCTAATTTATTACTACACTAAATTGACAGAGTCATTACGCACTATATTAAAAAAAAGATATGCATAAAATAAACATGATTAAATTTCCTCATAATACTTTAGTATAATCAGTTTTTATGCATGTAAATTGTAATGCGTGTGATGTGATATCACCAGTGTTAATTCTTTTAAACGATAATAAAATGCTTTTATTTTTAGAAAAACTTACAAAGTATTGTGTTTTTGTTTTTTAAAAAGATAAATAATAACTTTACTTTATAACAAAGTTTTTTATTATTATTATTTTTTTTTTCTTTTCTTTCAAAGGTAAGACTGGGTTCACATTACGCCCGGTTGCTGGGTACTTATCTCCTCGCGATTTCCTCAGTGGTTTGGCATTCCGAGTATTCCATTGCACTCAATACATAAGACATGCTTCAGACCCTTTCTACACTCCTGAACCGTAAGTATATACCATCAACAACTCTTATGGGCTTTTTATTTGTTTTAATTTTTTAACTAATTATTTTATTTTAGTTCATGTTGCTTTTAATTTTATTCATTTGCTGTCCTAAAGATATATATGTCCAAACAGTGCAAATAATTTTGTTTCAATTAAAATTTTAAAAGTTCTAATTGTGGACTGCACCTGCCATAAAATTTATTGCACTTTGGATATATTGCGTCGTGTGACCATACCTTTAATTACTACGTTTAAATGAGGTAAAATGTAAAATTTGTAAAAAAAAAAAAAAAAAAAAAAAAACTTGTTCTATTTTAGCGATTGCTGCCACGAGCTGCTTGGTCATATGCCTCTACTTGCAAACCAGAGTTTTGCGCAGTTCTCCCAAGAGTTAGGACTGGCTACACTGGGAGCTTCAGATGACGATGTTGCTAAAATTGCCACGGTAAGTAATATATACAGTAGTATAAAATCATGCAAAATGAATTAATGCAAAAGAACCATGTTATTATTATTATTATTTGCTGCGCATATTTTGAACGAGAATCATTTTGAATTGAGATGTGATTTTTTAATTTTGGACTTCATTAAGTATATTTAATTAGCTTTTGAAAATCGCACGTCACGTTCGATAACTTTTGCATGAGCGTGCATGCACATAAGTTACTGTTACACCGCCCGATATCTGACTGTCATATCGCAACGTTAAGAAAATTAATTAAATAAATGCTTAATATATTGATGAACTCAAAAATTAAAATCGCACAATTGATATAAGACGATGCGCTCTTTCAGAATTATGCAATAAAATCACCCCTAAAATATTTGTGATCTTCCTCATTGCAAAAATATATATACATCGATTTTTTAAATATATATAATAAATTTAATACATTTTTACGTTTTTGTTTATTTTTTTCCCCCATCATAAAATGTATGATTTTTTTTTTCCTGCATTACCAATGCTCTTTTTGTTGCACTATTTTATTTTTATTTATTTGTTTGTTTTTCAGTTGTTGATTTTTTTTTTTTAACCATGTTTGGGTTAGATGCACATCATGTAAGAGTATGCCAGACATTAACAGGGCCTAAACTTTGCACGTACTTTCGATTGAGTATATTTTTTCAATATCTTATTGAATAAAGACGAATATTTATTTATTTATTTATGTCCTCAGCTATACTTCTTCACTGTGGAGTTCGGTATGTGTCGTCAGAAAGGAGAACTGAAGGTGTACGGTGCAGGTCTGTTGTCATCTGTGGCAGAACTAAACCATGCTCTCACTTCTCCAGACAAAATACTTAGGTTTGAACCAGAGATTACCTCTAATGAAGAATGTATCATCACTTCGTATCAGAATCATTATTTCTATACTGATACCATTGAGGAAGCAAAGGAGAAAATGAGGTAAAATAAAATCGAAATTATAGAATTTACATGTGAGATTTAATTGAAGTGTTACTGCAACTTACATAAAGTATCTAATAAATAACATAAACTCGCTGTTTGTATTGATTCCGATCAAAATCATGACACAATTATAAAGATTGTGAATTTGAAAACAAATTGTTTATAAATCGGCAGCTTAATGATATAGGATACAATTTAATGGAGGTTATCGGTTTAAAAAATTGTTAAAAATTGTCTATGGCTTAAAACACGTAAAAGTATGTCTAGTATTTCTCATTTAAATTTCTCCAAAATCGGTGGAGTAGTTTTCTCAAAAATCGCAAAAAACGTGTTTTTCTCCATAAGCGTAATGTTAAATTAGGGGACCCTTAGCTTTCCCCGCAGCACCCCGCGCGCTAAACCGATAACGTCCATTGTAAGATTGATATAGCTGTAGCCTGTAGGTTTATTTACTCCTTATTACCTCTTTTGTCGTCGTCGTCGTTTTTTTTTTTTTTTTTTTTTTTTTGTGTGTGACTTTATTACTTTGTTTTTTTAATAAATGAAAATTAATTGTGACCGCTATACTAAAATACATTATAATCATAGCTTTACTTTAAAAAAAATATGTGCCTTATAACGAAAAAAATTAATAAAATAAATTGACAAATTCTTTTATAAAAAAAATGGAACTCGTAAAATGAGATTCAACTATAGAACCATATAGATCATTTTAACAAACAAAACAGAATTAAGGTCTGCCAGCCTGAAGTTAATATTAATTGCATAATATTCAATCGCTGCATGTACAGTACATTATAATATGACCACCATATAGTAAAACTATTTAGCAAAAAATATAACATTAAAAATCACATATTAACTTTATTAAAAATAGTTCTTTTAAAGAAAATGTTGCATACTCTGGTAAAAAATAAAAACAATTAATTTTAATTTGTTAATTTCAGAGAATACGCTGGTCAGATTCAGCGTCCATTCATGGTTCGCTACAATCCATACACCCAGAGCGTGGAGGTATTGAGCAATGCAGAGAAGATCGCAGCTCTGGTGTGCGAGTTACGTGGCGAGGTGTGTATCGTGAGCAATGCACTCAGGAAAATACATCTGGATGAAGAAGATGAAGTAGAACAACTGGCTTCATTACTCTTGCCAAGGTAAGATTACCTTTAATTATTTATAACTTTTTATTTGGTTCTGCTTATAGTATAGCGATTCGTTTTGTTTTTGTCAATAGATACATTTTAAATATTATTAATTTTGTATATAAGCTTCTGATTATTTGAATTCTGAGTCATTTTTGGAGTCAGTATTATTATTATTATTTTTTAATTTTTTTTGCAATTTTGTTTGAAGAATGTAAGTATTTTTAAATCTTTATAGAGTTGCCTCTCTGACATAACAATAGTAAAGGAACAAAAATCTCAATTTTTTAGATTTATGTGAGCGGTCTTGTGTTATATGGTTGTTATGTAAATAATAATAATTTAAAGAAAAAACAGTGTTTTAAGGTCTCTTTTTAAATGAAGTCAAAGAAGGCTTAAAAAATTGAAAATATTAACAACTGCTTTACTTTAAAATGATAATAATAATAGGTTAATGATAATAAAAAATAATAATAATAAAAAAAAAAAAAGACTAGCAATTTTACGTAGAACTGAAATAATAACAATTATATATTTTTAAAACACTTATGAAATAAACCTAACTATACAGAATAGTTTATTTCTTTACTATTTTGGTATAGAAAAGGAGTAGCTATATATAGCAATAGCAATAATAATTCCTCTCCTTTTCAATAATTAAATTACACCAAGCTCATTTCGCGCAAGCTTGCATGGTACACATTGCATAAATATGTTTGATATAATTATTTTATGTTTATATGTTCTTTTGATTTACTACTTAGGTTTAGTATTTGCATATTTTCTTTTACATTCCCTTTTTTTTTCTCATTTCCACATTTTATAACTAAAAATGAATAAGTGTTAGTGTTAGCAAACTAATG
Source organism: Ecdyonurus torrentis (assembly GCA_949318235.1). Taxonomy (NCBI): domain Eukaryota; kingdom Metazoa; phylum Arthropoda; class Insecta; order Ephemeroptera; family Heptageniidae; genus Ecdyonurus; species Ecdyonurus torrentis. The sequence continues at coordinate 9,968,588 of OX439137.1, forward strand.
TTTAAGCTAGCTTATTAAGGTCTATATATTTAAATTAACTAAATTTAAGATTTAAATATTTTAAGATATTTAGATATGTTGTCAGTTTAGCATATTAAGTTAATATATGTTTTAAAGAGCAATTTGTTACTAAAAATTTTGAGTTTGTATAATTATTACGTATTTAATTATTTTTCTCCCTTGCGCAATGCATGAAAAAAAAAAATGTCATAAATAAAATTTATTTTTTTCGCTTTCATTAATGCAAAAATATTTAATTAATAAATTTACATTATGGAATTGCTTTGATAATGAAATCAGCATAAAATTAATAAGCATAAACATATAAACTAAACCATATTAAAAAAAAGTGTATTATATATCATTTTTTTATTTCCCTGCTACAATTAACGCCAGCATAGTACGCAATTATTTGTGCCTGTAGAAAATTAGCTCACTTTAAAGTAATTAATATTTTGATTTTCTTTATAAGCTGCGATTATTGTAATAATATTTAAGTATAAATCGAAATCGAATATTTTTTATTGAATCGAAATCCTACTTTTTAGAAATGTTGCATGATATTTTTTTCAATCACATAAAAAAAAAAAAAAAAAAAGCAAGCAAGCTTGTTTGCTATTATTGTAGAACACGTTTTGATTTTCTAAAAAGTTAATTTAAAATTTTATCTCCAGGTCTCTTAGTCCTCTACCCAGTAGAGAACACAGCCCTGAACATAAGGACAGCCCTAAACATAGCCCTGAGAAAAACCTATTTGTCGACAAATAAGCGCGAGACATTATATATTATTATTTACTACTATAAACAAAAACTAAAGAAAAGGACAATAGAAATACCAGCAAGCGCCAAGTAGAAGTTCTATGGAGAGGTTGAGATCTCACATGGCACAGAGTTTAGTATAAGACTACATGTCACCCTGTGATGTATACAAGTAAATCTCATCTTTGATTGACAATGTCATTACGATGACTAAAGCTCTCAGTTATATCTACATTATAATTAAACTCTATGCAATGCAAGACCTCAACCTCTCCAAAGTACTTTTACTGTGGTAAGGCCATAGCTGGTTTTTCTATCCTTTTCTTTATTATTAATCCTAACCGTAATGGTTTTTCCCTTAAATTGATCTAATAAATAAATACGACAATAAATTTAAGAAATAACTTAATTATAAAATTCAAGCTATGTTAGATAGTGAATAGTCACAATAGTATTAAAGTATATATTCAATCTTAAAATGGTATTAAAATTACAAGTTTTAATTGGAAATAGAAAATTATTGGTCAAAATCAAAATCGAATTATCTTTGCATTGATATTTTTGTGTACCAAACTACAGTAGAAAAATAGAACATTAACAATCAAAATCTGTGAATAAAGTAAACTGATACTTTTTTTTTTAATCCTCATATTTTAAAACAGTGCTAAAATTTAAGCAAGTAGAGCAATTTTTATTTTATAGGCCTATATATTTACTATATTTTAAGTAAAAAAAAAACTCAATTTTTGCTGCACCTACTTTTGTTTACCAGAGGATACCAATGGAGGTTGTTGATGATTAAAAATTCTTTCTTTAATAATATTATTTTTTGAGGATATAACACATAAAAGTGAGTTTAGTAACCTTCATTTAACTATTTTTGGCTTTAATGCAGCAGTTTTATGTAAAAAAATTGCCATAAACATGGTCTTGCAATACTAAAGAATAAGAAATTAGGGGACCATAAACTTTTCTTACACACCACACCAGGGGTGGATCCAGCCTTAAATTTGTGGGGGAGATTCCTTATATTGCAATGTTACACTCAGGAGGCTGCAGATGGTAATTCCTGTATGGACTAATAAAGGATCAATTATTTTGAGGCTGACTATAAGCGATTTTGCTCACATCAGCTTCCGTTTTGACGTTCACTTATAGTCGGCCTCAAAACAGTTGTTCCTTTATTAGTCAATTGTATTTTGAATGGTTTTGGGAGGGTGCCCCCCCCCCCCCCTGCCCTCTGGATCCACCTCTGCACCACGCTAATAATTTCCATAACAGAACAGACTTGAAAATTGAAAGAAACTTTTTTAAGTTATATTCTTAACTGCACTTCGCTTATTTTTATTGTTATCATTATTTATTTATTTTTAAAAAAAATACCAAAGAGTGGTCAAAATTACTCCATACCTACATATTGCAAATTTTAGTAACAAATATAACTTTTTTGGTAGTTTTGATTGATATTTTTGAAATTCTATGTGCATATAAAAAGTATTAAAATATAAAGCTATAGTAATGCTTAGCAAATAATGTAGCTAAATGTTATTTAAAACCTATATAATTATAAAACTTATGTAATAGTTTATAGAAATACAAAATAAACCAAATTATTGAAAAATTTCAATGAAAAATATTTTATTTCTATGATATATACAAGAGTGTGGGATTCACGATACTTTACCTATGTGAAAAATGCAGCTAATATTACATACAAAATTAAATTATTGAGCACATAATGGTATTAAACAATGGAATTTTCTATAATGAGTCTTCTTAATTACTGTACTTCTATGTACAGCTCTGGCCAAAAGTTTGAGAACGATTTGTAAAGGCAAAACACAACCACCTTATGTTATATTTATGGGGAAATGCAGTGGTCGTCGCTGCCCCATTCTAAAACTTTTGGCCAGAGTTGTACACTCCTAGACTTCATAAAGCTAACATCAAAGACTATGGCTTTTCCTAAAGAATTCATTCATGATTTTCAGAGTATTTGGCAATGCTGCTATTACCTGACAATATAATTTTCCACCCTTTAGAAAGCAGCATTGTCTTTGATCTTAATTTTATGAAGTCCACGAGTGTACTATATAGATGTTTAAAAAAAAAAAAAAAAAAAAAAAAAAAAACTTTACAAGGGACAATAGTACGTAGAACAATTAGAGCACGCTGAATTGAAAATGTAATGTACTATTGAAGGCATATATTCTCTCTTTTTTAATTGTCTAGTATTTAAATACGACTTTGAAATACGCATATTTATTTTAAAATTTCTTGTCATGGTGAAGTAGCTATCTCATAAAATACTAAAATCTAGGGTTCCACAGTACTATCCTTTTCCTGTGCTGCCTATGATTGGATAGCATGCTTTACTGTTAAGGCCTATTCAAATGTTTTCTCCGACTTCTAATTTTCAGTTATTTTTCTTATATTTACAATTTCTTATATCTTTTACAAAATAATTAAATTAGGAAATAAAAACCATTTTGGTTTGAATAATTATCAAAATAAGGAAATGGGAAACCAACAAGTAACTTTGCCAAGATGAAGTCTGTAGCAGGGTGAATATCTTGATGGCACAGTTAACAATTATATTTACATTGATTAAGATGTTTCAAGGGCTATACGACAGACTCTCTTCTTCAGTTGCTAAGATTGTAATCACTTACATTTAAGTGCTATCACTTGCTAACTCTAAACAGCTGAGAACCATTGCACTAAAAACATCATAATCAATGTAAACATTTGTGTTAACTGTGCCATCAATATCTTTCCCCAACTACAGACTTCATTCTGGTAATGTTCAATGTTAGTTTCCCTATTCTTTGCTTTGATATAATATATTGTCAGTGGTCCACTATAACGTCCAACATCCATTATACTGTACTTTTTTTTTTTTTTTTTTATGCAAATGACCTGAAATGAAAAATAATTTAAATTTGGGGTCAAACTGGCGATTTTTTTTCCCAATGTCAATTGGACAATATAGCGGAACCACTACGATATATATTTTCCTTAACAATACAAAAGTAATAAGAGGTACTGAATGTATATTAAATACTAAGAAACTTAAGTTTTAAATGACACTTACAAGATGAATGATTCAGATATCAAATGTTTCTGTACAGATGTTATGCCCATGTTCATCATAATCTTCCTTTGACACACAACGAGATGCAAACGCAGTAGAATCTTGTCCCAGTTTGCAACCTCCCTCCCAGGCATAAGTCACTGGACTGAAACATAATTAAAACCAATATAAATTACTTTACGATAAATTTTAAAGGAAAGTATAGGAGAAACCAGCAAAGGCCTTAAGGGAGTAGGGGACCGATGTCGGCCATTAGACTCAAACTTAAAAAATCTGAAATTTTGCACAATGATACTTCAGCTTGAGACAATTTCAAAAATATAAAATTTTTGGGGGGTCACCAGGCAAATTAATTTTATATTATTTTTTGAAATTTTAAGCCCATAAGGTTAAATGTTAATTTCAATAATCTTTTTCTTTTTTTCGGGACGGTCAAACATCATGAAATTTTTATCACGGCTAGGTATGACCCTTAGCTACACAATGACACCAAATTTAGACCTAAAACACTTCTAGTTTTTTAGATATAAGGTCGGTACCCTACTCCCTTAATTACCATAGTGAAGAGTCCCATATAGCTTGGTGAAAATCTGGCTAGCAGCATAGAGATAAAAACTAGCACATTGGATATATTTCAGCCACAATCTCCAACAGAGATGGGTTTATTAGATAGAGTTTATTGCAAAAATATATCCAATGTGTACTAGCAAGATTTTCCCCTAGCTATGGGCGTCTCTTCACCATGATAAAGCTCTTGCTGGTTTCTCCTATCCTTTCCTTTCAAATTTATCATACCTAACCTTGATGGTTTATTTTCCTTACTAATATCTCAATATAAATTACTTTGCCAATTAAAGGAAAAAAACATCGCGGTTAGGATCAATAATAAAGAACAGGATAGAATTACCAGCAAGGGCCTTACCACAGTAGAAATTCTAAGGAGAGGTCGAGGTCTTGCGTGGCACAGTATTTTGTTATAAAAAGTTTATTTTATAACTGAGAGCTTTCGTCATGTGTTAATGGCATTATCAATCAAGGAAGAAATTTACTTGAGCACATCACTGAGCAGTGTCTCGTCTTGTACTGTGGTAAGGCCCTTGCTGGTAATTCTATCCTGTTCTTTATTATTGATAAATTACTTTAATGATTTAAATACTAAAACCCAATACTAAATACTAGCCCGTGTGTGCTTTTCCATTAATTGGAAAGTCCTTACCTGTCGATAAGACAATGTCTTGACTGGGACTGGGATTGGTGTATAGCACGATAACACAATATGGCAAGCAAAAAAAAAAAAAAAAAAAAAAAAAAAAAAAAATAATAATAATAATACCAAATACTAAATGTTCCTGTCCGGCATTTAAGATTTTATGTATATCAGTATACTTTCACTGCTTCTATTAATAAAACAGACAAACATGTAAAAATTTGTGTTAACTGTTAACTGTGTCATCTAGCTACAGACTTTATTGTGGTAAGGTGTGTGTTGGTTTTCTTATTCTTTCCTTTGATAATATATCTAGTTAATTTTCTTTAATTCAATTGTGTATAGGGGGGGGGGGGATAAAATTGCATTTGGTATTAATAACAAAAATATATTTAGAAAAAATTGGAGGTATGAATTGAAAATTAATAAAATACATATATTCTCTAATTTGTGAAGTAAATCAAGACTAGAGGGACCAAATATTTTAGTGTGTGCTAGTTAAAAATATATGTTAAAGCTGTGGGAGCATCACATATAAAACCATGGTGCCAATTGCTTCCTCAGCTCAGACAGTTAGCAGAAGTGATGAGCCATCTCTAGCTACAGAGCTCTCTGCCGAGCCTTACTGATGAGTTCCAGTTTAAGGATGAAACCGATCTAAGGCCATGAGTAAGTCTGATGCTGCTTTATGATGTTGTGGCTTTGATTTAGAGTGAGAACATGAGATGCTAGGCATATTATTGACACGTACTGTGTATCCTCATCCTTTAACATCTACTTTTTAACTAGGTCATGCTAGAATATTTGGTCCCTCTAGTTTCAATTTACTATATATATTACAGAATCTTTGCGTTTTATTAATTTTCAATTCAATGTGCTTTAATCTCTACCTACTATTTTCTTAAAAAAAAAAAAAGAAAAAAAAAGTAATAATAGTAATTTAGTTATATGTACTTACTTTTTAGGCAGAGTAACATTGACAGGTATCTCAACTGGTGCTAATTTCCTCAATTCTGCTAACACACGAGGAGAGAAGCCAGGGAATTGTGTACAACCTCCTGTTAGAAGTACATTACGTAGTAGATGTGGTCTGGTCTCTTCAGGACATGCTCCAATTGAGTCATAGATAGCCTCGGCAATGCCCATCTGTTGTATACCAATGTCTGAGGGGTTAAATAGAAGTTCGGGTACAGAGAATCTCTCGTTGTTTAGACGTAGCATTTGACACTGAAACAATGTGCAACAAAGAGATGTAGAGGTGTGACCATTTTCATTACTGATTAGATAACAAAATTATAATATCACATTAACCTGTTCACAACAGAGTTTTTCGCTTATCCCATAACGTTCAGCACGTAATATAACATGCTCCGTCGTGAATGGGTTAAAAAATAAAAATAACAATATACGTAATGAAAAATGAATCTTTAAGTATTATTCACATGACGCGTAAATTTGACGCGCGTCAACGTGCGTCAACGCGCGTAAAAAAGTTGGAACAATGTAAACAAATGGAGCCGTTCACATGGTTTTTGAAAATTACATGTGAATGGCTCCATTTGTTTACATTGTTCCAGCTTTGTTACGCGCGTCGATGCACGTTGACGCGCGTCAAATTTACGCGTCATGTGAATAATGCTTTACACAGCATTTTATACATACTAAAAAAAAAAAAAGAAAAAAAAAAGACACTGACAACTTTAATAAGAAAAATAGTATCAGTTATATGATATTATAAAAATTAAATTTATATTTAGAATATCTTTATAATGCAAAACTTTGGACAATAGTTTCCAAACAAGGCTGCAACAGCTGCTGCGTTTTTGTACAAAGATAGCATCGTGTGGTTGAGGGTAGCCTATACAAATTATTCAGCAACTTTTGTCCAGAGGAGTATCATTACGGTTTTTATTTTTAATTCATATGACACAAATATTTATAGGGTTATGGAAGTAAAAGGAAAATAATGTGCAGTAGGTACAGTATTTTTAAAATAAAATGAAAAGCTTGCAAATAATAAAAGTCAGCAATATTGTTTTAACTTTCAGGATGTTACAATATACTTGCTAGTGGTACAGCTCTGGCCAAAAGTTTAAGAACGGGGCAGCGGTGGCCGCAGCGGTTTCCCATAAAGATAAGAAAGTGTGGTTACGGGTTGCCTATACAAATTGTTCTGAAACTTTTGGCCAGAGCTGTACATTGCAGCATTAATATAACTTTTTACATATGATATCAAAGTAAAAATAATTCTACATTATAGTATCTCACCTGCTCTCCTGCCTTATCAGCTGCTGTACTCTCCTTCAATGTCCTCACAAACCCTCTACGAATTGTAGTAAAATCAGGTAAGACATAATCTCTAACAGTTGTATTCTCATCTCCTTTCTTAGAAGCAATATTCATATCTTCCATGAAGTTCTCAGATACAAAGCACGCATCTTCTTTAGCTTGATTCATTACGTATGTTTCATCCATTACGTGAAGTTGCCTACAACATAGAAAATAAAATTGTCAAGAAATCAGATACTGTGGGATTTGACTAAAAAAATTGTAAAGATTGAAAAACCAAAAAAAAAAAAATGATACATTAGGATAAAGTATATTAAAATAATACAAATAATTGTTTGAGATAAAAGCACACACCTGTACGAAATTATATCCTTGAGATGATTAGTTAACAATTTCCCTCCTACTTCAATTCTTCTGATTGCTTCTTTTACTTTCTTACCCTGGATGTAAGGTACAATGTGGGTAAAACTGTAACCAGCATCTACCAAGAGACAGCACAGTTCTTGTGGGTGTTCTTTCTGGTATTTGAAATTGCTCAGGTCACCAGCTGTAAAATATAAATCATGAACACTTTGTAAAGATGTAGTTGCAACGTGTTTTTGATGCTCATTACAGTACGTACTCCATTTTCCATGTTATAATAAATGGATGGATGGACAGCTTTTACTTAAAAACAAACAAAAAAGTACAGTGGTAGCAAGATGTATAAATAGAAGGTGGTGTAGTTTGCCTAGGTAGCGTAAGGTAAGAAACGTCACAGGAGGTGAATCAAAACAAGAGGGGAAATTTTTTGTCCCTCCTCCTCTTCCAGGTACATAATGCATTGTACCTGAGAGAACACGTGATTCTGTTTACAGTCACCTCCTATGACGTATGTCAAAATTTGACGTTTTGCAAAGGAAACCGAGTTCTGACGACAGTATAAGCCTTAAGGGTAAATTATACCACCTTCTATATATTATACATCTTGGGCGGTAGATTTTATTACAGGTTTCTTGTGACCTTTTAAAATCATACTCAAATTTGTATAATCAAACTGACTTTTCACTGCAGATTTATATTAAGTAGGAAAATGGGTTATGTGATTGTTGATTCTTAAAAGATTTTAGAGAAAACATGTAGATAAGTTATAAAAAATTGAGGAATGGGAGATAGTGTGACAGGGATGCTGTAGTATATAGAGAAAATAATTCCTAACCCCCAGGTAAAAAAAAAAAAAAAAAGTAAAATGCAAATTTTATTGAATGACCTTAGTTTAAATTTATTTAGCTGAATCAAAACCAAATAAAACAGGACAGAAAAAAAATTGTTTTTTTTTTTCTATACAGTACTGTACTTACCAAGTATTTTTACTTTACTTGTAAGTACACAATATAAAATCAAATCATATAGGTACTTACCATTGATACGTAGAAGTGATTTACAGTCAAATTCTTCAAAGAAAATTTCATTAATTCCTTCTTGAATTGGATGAAAATTATAATAAGGTTCAGTAAATATAAGTGGAGTATCAGTAAAATTAACTGGACAACATTCTTTACTGAAGGTATAATCCCAAATTGTTTTCTGTATATCCCAATTGATTAGGTAACCCTGTCAACAAGAAAATAAATAAATATAATATACATCATTTAAATTATAACATTGAAAAAGAGCATTGAACATTGAAACAGCTTTTAAACTAGATGTGGTTAACAGAGTTAATTTGTTATATTGTAAAAAGGCGCTAATAATAAGGGAGAGTGTATATTATGAAACTGTGCGCCATACTCAAAGTTCAGCAACTTTTGTCAGACAGGCTCTTCCAGCATTTTCTTGCTTTAACTTGCCCTATATAAACAATCAGATAGTATCATTAAGGCACAGCCACCAGTATTCATATATGCATATTGATGTTGTTGCAAACAGAATATCTATCTCGTATTTTGTATTTTTTCATTGAAATGAAAGGTATGTTTATGTGATACATGACATGACTAGTTCAATGGCAATATTTGTAAATATATTGATTTTTTAACACAGATAAGTGGCTATCTTTTTTTTTTTTTTTTTTTTTTGCTCTCTCTCTCTCTCCTTCTTCTTCCTTGTTAATATGCTGCTATCAAAGCTGTCTGTAAAATCTAAATCTTGGTCGAGGGCTAAGGAATAGAAAATTAAGGGTTCCTCTACATTCTTTCACTACTAATGATTCATGGTTAGAACATTTCACTAACAATAGCTATGTTGTTGTTGTTTTTTATTTTTTATTTTTCTGTAAGATATGTAGTGGGTTAATGCTATTTACTGCTTATCATACCATAGGTATGTACATTTCTGTAGGGTAACACCCAAGCACAGCAAGCTCAAATAGATGAGTATGTATGTTTATCATATACCGGTATATATGAGTGAAAAAGTATGGGTAAAGTGCAAGAGGGTGTTTCTTGGCTCTCTTTACTCATGCTTACTACATATATGAGGCTGGACCACTCCTGTCCTACGATCCTAGCTTATACATTACTGATGTATACTATGTACAGCTCTGGACAAAAGTTCCCGAACGGGGCAGCGGCGGCCGCAGCGTTTTTTCATAAAGATAGCATAGGGTGGTTGCGGGTTGCCTATGCAAATCGTTCGGGAACTTAAATTTCAGCCAGAGCTGTACAGCTCTGGACAACATTTTGAGAACGATTTGTATGGGCAACCCGCAATCTCACTATATAATCTTTATGAAAACGTAGAAAACGCAGCGGCCGTAGCTGTCCCGTTCTTAAACTTTTAGCCAGAACTGTACATAATGTATTGTACAACCATCCTGTACATACCTAATATGAATATATACTCACTTTCTGATAAGGCAGAATATAAAATAGGCCTGAAGCATCGCGACAGTCTTCAATTTGGTCACCAATAAAAGGTCTCCGACGTTCACTCTTGGCCTTCATGATGGCATTAGGTACAATTCTAGATAAAGCAAAGAAAGTAAATAACAAGAAGGGTAATGAAAGAAACCACTTTGATGTCTGGCATATAAAATACAGTATACTTTTATATTTACTGTAATAAAAATTAATATAACGGGAAGAATAATATTAAGTGTGAAAATAAGCCGGCGAAAGCTGATCGAGTTTTGACCGCCAGAAATTGAAATATTTCAACTTACTTAGCTAATGCGGCTGTACAATGACCAACTTTAAGGCTGTAGCCACCATTATCAAGAACGTAGACTGGTTTTTGGGACACTTTCATAACGATATGAGAAAAATAATACAGAAAAACAAGAAATTTAACTTTTGTTGATGCTTGCAGCTGTTTTAAATATCCACCACAGACCCAACTTGTTCACAACTTTCTTTATCTAGCCTTTATACTTGCGCACAACAAAAATATAGACGTAAATTTGTTTTATGCGCAGCTTTTACAAAGCTTTGGTACTAATTTTTTAACGCACCCCAAAGACGCTTCGTCATAAAACAGCTGATCTGCGGTGGAAAAAATAAAAAATCCGGCATTATAACAAAATCTGCAGTATATTACTTAATTTTGTGCCGTTTTGAGAAATAAAAGGCGCTATAATGACTGCAGTAATGCAGCCATTTATGGTAAGATTGATCATATTGTCAAATTCATTAAAATTTTACATTAATTTTATACTGGAAGTTGTTTATATTTTCACCTCTTTTGAACCGCATTTTTCATTTCAGGACGTCGAAAGTTCTCGTTCGTACATAGATGAAATTTACTCTTCAGATCCAGATAAGTGTTTAAATGCTTTAATGTAAGTAATTTTGTACAAAAAACGAAATAAAAAAATGTATAACAAGGAAAAATTATTAATTTTTTTACTGTTTATTTCAGTCGCTTGAAAAACTCTGTGATAGGAAGCAATCGCCAAAAAGGCAGTGTAATTCAACAGGGGGTCGTTCCAAGACTTATGCAACTTATTTCAAATAATTGCTCATTAGCTGATATTCGAGTAGAAGCAACCATCATCTTGGGATCCATTGCTAAAGGAACAGATGAACATATTAAAGCATTGATTGATATGGGTGTTATTCCTCTACTCATCAAAGGTTTGTATTTGTATACATATATAGTACACATACAATATGAGTAATATGACATATCTTGGCTCGCGGACAAAAGACCCTACCTGTGAGCAGCTCACCGATTACCTGTGCGCATAGCCCAAGCCCTTTGTCCGGGGGCCTTTTGTCCACGGACTTTCTGACACATTCCATATCTTAGCATATATAAGTTTCACAGCATTTGAAAAATTCTAATAATGTTTTATTAGCTTAAAACACATAATACAGTATTGTGTCTAGTAGTATCCCTATCGTTTACATAGCCTAACCTGCATACTAAGTTCTGTTGCAGTAGTTTTCTCAAAGAGCTATATAAATACTATTACTCAATGCTAAGAGATAGGACATATCAATGTTTACCCGTCAAAGTGAATGAACTACACTTTACAAATGACTCAAAATGAACAATCTACGTTTGGCGCTTCTATGCATTTTAAAAGGAGAACTATATGGTTGAACTTAGAATTTATAAAGTGTTGATATTGGTCGTTTTGCCAACATATTTATAAAGTGTAGTACAGTACGTTCATTTTGATGGGTAAGCATCAATATGGGGACACTAAGCTTTCTATCCTGACATACTTCTCTTGCTTCTTTGCAAATGTTTAATTAATCAATATTCTATGCATATTTAGGAGTGATGGAGGAAGGTGGTTCTACCGGCAATCCTCGTATCGTAGAGGCATCGCTGTGTTGTCTACGTACGTTGCTACAGAGTGGACATGCTCCGGCTGCAACCTTATGTCAGGATGATCAACTTTTGCAACAACTTCTAGATCTACTGCATGTCTCTGTCACAAATCAGATGACAATTACAACAATACTCACTGCTGCTTGCAAGGTAAAAAAAAAAAAAAAAAAATCGCTAGTTGAGAGTATGTTAAGTTATCATTGACTAATAAAAATATATGTTTTGAAGCTGATTTTAAGATATTTCCCTTATATCCAAGTCCATATCAACATAATTAAAAAATATTGTTTGCTGCAAATGACCTGAAATGGGAAAAATCCAAAATTTGGGGTCGATCTGGTGAAAATTATTTTTTCAAGGTCAAGTAGACATCAGCCAATAGAGTGGAACAATGTCAATAGATCATAGTATTACTCATTATGATGCACACCTCTGGACAAAATTTTCCAAACAGGGCTGCAGCGGCTGATGCGTTTTCTCATAAAGATAGCACATAGTGGTTGCAGGTTTGCTGGTTGCCTATACAAATTATTTAGAAACTTTAGTCCAGAGGTGTACCTATCTATGTAGAAAACAAATTCAAAAATAAAATGGGAAACTTTCAAAATACCCTAAATGTTATAAATTGCAGCATTAATTTACATAATTATTATTATTATATACAGTCAACCGAGGTGAAATTGAAAGTGCAGGGTGAAATCAAAACTCGATCCAATCATGTGCAAGCTTTCACTTTTCCCTATCTCGCTAGACACAGAGCACTTTGAAAGTGGGTCTGTGATTGGCTTTCAATTTCACCCCAGTTGACTGTACTGTACATTAATTAACCCCATTTTATTGCTTGTTACCAGAGCCCAGAGAGTCAAGATGCACTTTGCAACCACGGAGCAGTTTTCTCTCTTGCTACATTACTCTGCTCTCCTCATCACAAAGTTCAGATGCCAACTCTGTCTTTCCTGGCAAACCTAACTTTTCAAAACAGAAACGTTGCAATGGCAGCTTCAACAGCAAGGTAAGTTTTTATTCCACTTTTTAAACAAGGGGAAAAAAACTAGTTCTGTATGGTTACTGCTATAAATTAAATGGATTGTATTTATTTAAATTTCATTCATTATTTCAAACATGTGAAGCTAAAATTTGATAGAGAGAAACCAAATGAAAGTTGGCGCCAGGCAGCAGCGTCAACTGAAAATCTCAAATGGAGACAAGATGTATATATAGAAGGTGGTATAATTTACCCTTTTACTGTCGTCAGAACTCGGTTTCCTTCGTAAAATTTTGAATTTTGAAATACGTCATAGGAGGTGACTGTAAACAGAATCACGTGGTCTCTCAGGTACAATGCATTATGTACCTGAAAAAGGAGGAGGGACACAAAATTTCCCCTCTTTTGGGGCTAAATTTCCCCTCTTGTTTTGATTCACCTCCTGTGACGTTTCATCCCTTCCTTTACCTAGGCAAACTACACCACCTTCTATATATACATCTTGAAATGGAGATAGAGGTTTAAAAATCTATCTCCATTTGTCCATACCGCGATGGTACTCCTTTCCTTTTTCCTAAATTACATTTATTATTTCATACAGTATTCAAATGCCAAGAAATCCTGACTAGTTGAATCAAATCACACTACAGTCCATACTTTCATTGAAAAGAGAAATATGAAATGTGTTATGTTTCAGTTTTGGTGGAAAACCTGTACCTGAATTGTTAGTAAACTTGATGGCACAAGACAGACCTACAGAAATGCAGTTGGCCTCTGCAAGGTGTCTTACTTACATGCATAGAGCTGGAGCTTTGAGTGCAGAAGATTCTAAGATTGTTTATCGAACTCTACCGTGTTTGGTAAGTAGCAACATCAGTGCTTTTTATTATATTATTTTAAATTGTTTTATGTATGTATAGGATATATTAAGGAAAATAAACCATCGCAGTTAGGTATGACAAATTTAAAAGAAAAGGATAGGAGAAGCCAGCAAAGGTCATAGTGAAGAGGTGTTTTATGGTTGATTGAAAAATCTTTCAAACACAGAAATAGGAAATAACTTATTAGATAGCTTTCGGCACAAGATTCCAAGAAGAATGAACTATGTGTGTGTCCTCCCTCAATCATTACAAATTACTTCATAAAATATTTTGTTTGTTAGCAAAAGTTTTCAGCTTGTGGATTCTGTTTTTAAAATAAAGTGCTGATACAGACAAAAAAAAAACTATTGAAATAAGAGGAAAATATAAATAACTACAGTGGTTTTTAATCTGTGCTTATCATTAATTTTATGAAAAAATAACCAATTATAATTTTTGCATAATATGTTGAGCTTCAGTATTTTACCATATTTCACTAATAGTGCACTATTTCCTCCCTCTTTTTTAAATGAAGTCCACAATGTGAACAGTAAATATAGCTGCTTATTTTTACAGGCTATGCTAAGTTAACTTTATTTATGATTATGAAAGAAAATAATATGGAAACCAACAAACAACTTACCATGATGAATGTGAAGATCCTAATGGCACAGTTTACATTGATTAAGATGTTTCCAGGGCTGTATGACCCTCTTCCTTTCAGTTGCTTAGAGTGTAATGTCTATAATTGTATGTATTCTCAGGTACGACTATGTCACAAGGAACACAGTGTAAATATCCGCACAGTCGCTGCTGAAACTCTGGCTTATTTAACAGAAGTTGACACAGAACTACAAAGACTAGCTTCTATCTCCAATCATCTCATCCCTACTTTGGCAAATTTCTTACGAGCTGCTGCCAATGAATCACCTCAGAATCAACAAGAAATGAGACAGGCTGCTTTTAGAGTAAGTGCTAGGTTCAGAATTAACTGTGTCATTTTGTTTTACTTCACGTGAATATAATTTTTATGATATGATTGTGACACTACAATTCATGCAACACTGTTTTGTTGTTGTTCATGATACAGCTAAATGGGTAGTTAAAACTAAAAACACTAAGTTATTCTTCTCTTGCATGGAGTTTCAATGCCAGTTACAATACTTATAAAATAGTAACAATAATATAACTAATATAATAATAACTATGGTAAAGCTTCTTTACATTTACTGTGTAATTTACATTTAATTGTTTTGTGCAGGCATTTGCATCCCTGGGAGCTAACGATGAAGACATACGTAAGAAAATCATTGACACAGAAGGTTTGATGGATCACGTAGTATCTGGATTACAAGATAGCAGTCCTGGAGTACGTCTAGCAGCCATCAGATGTCTTCATTCTCTATCTAGATCTGTTCAACAACTAAGAACTACTTTCCAGGTATCACAAGTAATTCAACTTTTTTTGTTTTTTTATTTTTGCTTTAAAAGGAGAGGGTTAAAGCCCTTGTCAACTTACTTTTTTATCATTTAGAATTTTAGAATTTAGAATTTTTACCATACCTTATTATATTATTATCCATGAATTAGACACCATCACGTTGATTTTGTATTTATTTTCGTTTATTTTCCTTTTTGCCGTTATATCATGTATCTGACGTATGTGAGGCCAATCACAGTCACCGCTCTGGTCACGTGATAAATTTAAGCCCCTCCCTCAAGTTCTTTACCCTTATCACAGCCCCATCGGTACATTGTGACATCAGATACGTTATATAACCGCAAAAAGTAAAATAAACAAAAATAAATACAAAATCAACGCGATGGTGTCTAATTCATGGATAATAAGGTATGCCAATTATCAGTCTAGTATTCTAAATGATAAAAAAAGTAAGTTGACAAGGGCTTTAATGTTATAGAAGCTACCAAGTACTTTCACCAAATCATTTCTGTACTGTTGAATACACCTAAAACTAAAAAATAATACATTTAAATTGCAATCATGACATCACTTCTAGAATACTGTACTCTACACTATCATAAACTTTCAACAAAGAAAACAAATTATTCTAAATTCCGGTAAATTGGGAGTTCGTGGGGACTTTTTTGTGTAAACATTGAGCTTACAAGTTAGCAAATGCTATCAGCTAATCCAAAATACTGATAATTAAGGAAAAATCAAAAGTCATGGCGAATACCAGGCTATGTATTTTAGGTGTAATAGCTAGGAAATACCAGGTACTCTCACTAAAATTATTTTAAAAAAAAACTCAGATAATGTGCAGTTAGTGACCTCTCAACCATGACAAAAAATTGTTAATAATTCTTATGGAGTGAGAGTACTTTGTACTTTCCAGGTACGTTATTTAGGTGTGCCCAGCACATGTGTGGTTTTCATTGTATCGACGTTATAGAAATAATTTGCAAACAATAAAAGTGATATAAAATAAAATAAAAATAAAAAATCTCCCATTCCTCAGTTTTTATGAGTTTTTCTATCAAATCGTATAGTCAATTAACTGGATTTCTAATTTTATTATTTTTACAAGTTAAGTTTAAGAGTTGGCGCTAAAATTTAAATCTGTTCATTTACATGTTATCACAGTAATTAAACAGTAGATTATCTCCTATACTGAGAATGTCAGATCGGTTCCGCACGCCAATTGCAACTGCAGACGCGGTACTAACTAGACGCGTAACGTTACTTCAAATGACGGTGTCTAGTTAATACCGCTTCTGCAAGTTGCAATTGGCACGCGGAACCGATCTGACATTCTCAGTATGTAATAGGAGATAACATACTGTTTAATTACTGTGACATGTTATTTTCAAAGTGAAATATTTCATTGTTTTTGTATGTGTATTGTTTTGCTATGTAAATTTTTACGTAGCATTTCATTAATGTGATATTATGTGACCATTCAGTTTATAAAATATCAGCTGGTGATCTACCCCTTGAACTGATATCACGATGTCTTATGTTAACAGGACCATTCTGTGTGGCGTCCTCTCATGCAATTACTCCAAGGTTCAGCAGACGACGACATCCTAACTGTAGCCTCATCAACTCTATGTAATCTACTGTTAGAGTTCTCACCATCTAAAGAACCTATACTAGAGCTGGGAGCCATTGATCTACTGTGTGGACTTACAAGAAGGAAAGATCCAGCTCTTAGGCTAAATGGAATTTGGGCTCTTATGGTGAGTTAAGTGTTAAAAGTTATAGCTGGCTGTCATCAATACAGATGTTCACATTTTATTGGTTGGTGCTTTACCATACCTGAGTTCAAATAGTTTATAAAATTTGAAATAAAAATATCGGAGGAACAAGCAAATGCGTTATCAATGTCCCTTACATGTCTTCCGACTCTTGGCTGATTTTTTAGACACGCTGTTTAAAATTTCCCTCTCTAGGGAACACTGTGATACATTTGGGGGCTATTTGAATATTTGAACTATTATGATAAGGCTGACTAAAGGTTAGAAATGATATAATGTAAGACGTAAACAGAGATAACCTCTCGAAAATTCTTGCGCTCAGGTGACAACAAGACCTTAAACCTTGTGAAGCAGTATTAGTAATAGTAGTTTTAGCTGCCAATTGCAGCGTTAGAATGTAAAAGCTTGAATCATGCTTGTCTACAAATTTATACAGGGAGTCAGAAGACATGTAAGAGACATTGATGTGTTATCATAGTAAAGAGAGTTTGGTAGTTAGGTGAAAATCTTACTATTATAGAGACACACATTGAATAACTTTTGGCACTAAAGCAAAGAGAAAATAGAGTGTGCATATGCTTTTGTCGGTCCTGATAGACTCGTCCTTAGACCTTACACACTAGCTCCATAAAAATCTGAGCAATTGCATGAAAATTTCCCCACAAGTCTATTCCATACCATTCCGAGAGTTGAACACTGTGGTCAGATTATTTTTGGGCCAGGGTACGTAATTCAAAACTTAATCTAGTTCTAACACAATGATGTTTCTTTCAGAACATGGCGTTCCAAGCAGAACAGAAGATAAAGTCTCAAATTTTGAAGGCTCTTGGTACAGACCAGATCTTCCGTTTGCTCTCTGACCCTGAGGTCAATGTTCTAATGAAAACTCTAGGACTCTTGAGAAATCTACTCTCTACCAAGCCTCACATAGATCAGATCATGTCTCTACATGGTATTCAAATTATGCAGGTAAGACCTTTTATTGTCTTAAAATGGTGAAAATCCCTGAATTTACTTCTTCTTCTTCTTCTTCTTTTTTTTTTTTTTTTTTTAATTTTTTTTTAGAAGTATTTCTTTTTCTTTTTTTTAAGTGATTACCACTAAGAAAACTGCTGCAGTTAGAACTTAAACTTAAGGATAGGAGCACAAAAAGCAGGATTTATGAACAAGCCTAATACTTTTAAATGTTTTAAGCTAATAATAATAATAATCACCAATGAGAAGAATTCAATACATAGGCCTATAATTTATGTGATGTGATTGTGTATTATATAGCAGTTTGCAAGCAGGTCCAGTAAATTTCTCCTGACAATATTTTTATTTTCTTCAGGCTGTAATTCTGATCCTGGAAGGCAATCACGGAGCAGAAGTTAAGGAGCAAGCACTGTGCATTCTTGCCAACATTGCTGATGGAGAGTCTGCAAAGGACTTTATTATGACCAATGAAGATGTATTAAAGAAATTAGCCAGCTATATGGTAAGTAGGGTGCTATTTTTTTTTTTTTTTTTTTTTTTTTTTTTTGTAAAAATTAAAACAATTTTTAGTTTTAATTTGAAAAAACAAGGGGTGAAAAAAAAAGTAAAATCCATCATGTTATATATTTATTGGTACTTAACTAATAGTTTTGATATTAAAAAGCTGCTTAAAAGCTGCATGTAATTTAGAAATTTTACAATTAAACAAAAGTTAATGTAAAACCATAGAAGTCTCAATATGTTATTGAAGGAAAGAATGAGAAAGCCAACACAAATCGTGCCACAATGATGTCTCTGTAGATAAGGATAAATCTTGATGGTTCAATTTATACAGATCTTTGCCATAAAAAAACTAACTAAAAAGTAAGCTATAGACATCATTGGAGTAACATACTTCTTAGTTATTTCCCCCCCCCCTTGATTTCCTGTGATAATATTCACAAATTTAGTTGAAAAACAAGCATGTTCCCCCCCCCCCCCCCTCTTATGCCTTTGTCAGTCAGGCATAACACACTATTTTTTTTGGAGTTTAGTGTTTAAAGTTAATCAATGAGTGATAGCTTTTTTATCTTTGCGCTAGCAAGATTTTCACCAAACTATTGTATACTCTTCACTATGGTAAGGCCCTTGCTGGTTTTCTCATTTTCTTTCAAATTTATTATAACTAATTAACCTCTTGAAAGGTTTTCATTTATATCTTTCTTTCCTTCGTTTTAAACCATTTTTTTCTTCTATTTATTAAGAAGCAATAAGAATCAGCAACATTGATTTGTTGTGCTGTTACAGATGCACTCCAATGTGAAGCTCCAGGTTGCTGCAATATTTTGTGTTAGTAACCTTGTATGGAAGGAAGAGATTGGTTCTGGAGAGAGGCAGGCTAGGCTAAGAGAGATGGGAATCCACAAGTTGTTGCAGTCTTTAATCAGTACTTCTGATACTCTACTCTTTGATAAGTAAGTACTATGTATTCTTGTCACTTTTATAATATATATTTTGATGCCTCCCCGTCAAAAGCGAGCATCTACACTTTCTGAACAGCACTGGAACTTGACTAGCGGCCATAAAATTAACATTGCAGATGCTAGTCAGCGGAAAGTGAAGATAGTTTTTTTTTTTTTTTTTTTTTTTTTTTTTTTTTTTTTTTTTTTTTCTTCGGAAATCTGGAAAGTGTAGATGCTTGCTTTTGACGCGGAAGTATCTATTTGTTATAATTAAGTGCCAATAACATTACTCTATAACCAGGAATCAAGCGTATTATGAGTTCCTCAATATTCTCCCTGAAAATTATAAAACTCACAATATGTTTAAGATTGACAACGAATTTAATTTCTATAAATTTTTGTCCTTTAAGTCGTTAGCTAAATAGTCACATGGGGACTACAGTTGTTGGCAATATTAGTTGCTTAACTACAGATTTATACAGGGAGTCAAAACGCATCATGGAATTCTTAGTAAATTTGTTAACCGTTTGCTTTTGTTCTCAGGGTGAAGACGGCAATGACTCAGTTTTCAGACTCATGATATTTTGATGAAGATGATGTCATTTCTCGATTACTTGAACTTCTAACTGCGTTCGTTTTCTACTGACTCTTGCTCCAAGTAACTCCCTCCCCCCCCCCCCCCCCCCCCTACTAAACTTAAGCAAGTACACACTGGTAGCTCGTATTTCTTTTTATATAATAATAATATCCCTGTAATTTTTATTATAATTATGGTCTGTTTTTACAAAGGTTTTAAGGGTTTCTAATATGCTGATACACTATTATATTCTTTTGAGATGTTTGCAACAACGCATAGAATAATACTTGCTAAATTGAACAACAGTTAAAAAAAAAAAAATTGCTCGTAAGGCGATAAAAAGATTAAAGATTGTACTGGAATTCTTTACAGCTGCCGTTATCTTCACATTTTTTTGTAACAATTTTTATGTTTAATTTTATGCTTCGCAGAAATTTTCTTAATAAATTGTGTACCTTAAAAGATTTGATTTCAAAACTTCAAAATTAGACAGTAAAAATTAATATTTTATCATACTATAAGCCCTTTAAGTACGGCATTCAATATAATATACTAGTGTGTTTGGTGATTTTTATACTTTGCAATAATATGGATTATTTTTATTATAAAATCAATAATTTTTAATCCAAAAGTTTTACAAAGGTACCTTATATTATTGTATATTATACCTTTTTTTTTTATTTATTAAATAATGTTTAACATTATTTTTTTTTTATGTTTATTTTATGATAACCAAAAGTAACCCTTGTTTTGTCAATAAATATTACAGATTTATTTTACTCAGTAAAATATGAATTAAAATTAATAATATATGTATAATACAAAGCTATTGTTTAAATTGGTGTTTTAAACTTCATTTTTGTTTGTTATTTTTTTCTGGATATATATATATATATATATATATAGTTACGCGTAGTAAAAATTCTTACAAAAAAATTATGGATTATATTTTCAATATGATATTTAATAAGCAAGAATGTACACTGTTATATACTTTTGCACAATAATAGAAAAATTAAAACTGTCTTATTGTGGCGTAAAAAATAAATAAGCTACATTAGTTATGTAAAAGCTAGAATGTGTAAATTAAGAAGGTATGTTTCTTGGAAATATCTTGGAAATTAAATATTTAATAAATCTAAAACTAACATCAAGTAATGATTTAGTGTTCATTGTTACTTTTGATACATTATAAACATGTACAGCTCTAGGCAAAAGTTTGAGAACGATTTGTATAGGCAACCCGCAACCACACTCGTTATGGAAAACACTGGGGCCGCTGCTTCTTAAACTTTTGGCCAGAGCTGTACAAGCAACTCAATGAAATAGTTAATTCGTTGAGCTTTAAAAATTTGCATTACAATATTAAATTTTACACCAGCATAGTGTTAATTTAAAAAAAAAAAAAAAAATCTCTAGACAAAATAAATTTTCAAATTTACATTCAGAGTTTTTAAAAGGTTAAATTTAAAAAACCTTATGTAATTGTTTAGTCATCCCTGTGACTTGTTAGTTCCAACTCAAGTTGATAGTAGAGTATCAACATCAACCTTTAAATAGATGACATCATACGCTTCTATATTTCTGCTCTTGTATAACTAGTGTAGTAAACAATTTCATGCCATAATGACGACAAGTAGTAATTATTATTTGGGAGAACAAAATATATATGATATGTCTCTATCATGTTGAAAGGTATCATCTGTACTGGTCACAGAAATAGCAAGTGTTCCATTTACAGGATATAGTAATGTTAGGATCACAGCACTGTATGTGAATGTAATTTATCATGCACAATTGACTGATAAAGGAACAACTGTATTGAGGCCTACTATAAGCGATTTTGCTAACATCCACTTCCGTTTCGACTTACTACGCATGCACAGTGCATCGAAACGGAGGTGGATGTAAGCAAAATTACTTAGAATCGGCATCAAAACAGTTGTTCCTGTATTAGTCAGCATGACACTTTTTTTTAACAATGTTTTCTTAGAATGTAGTTAATAAAATCTGTGTAATCGAATCAGAGTGCTAAAAACAATAGTAACAAAATGTTGGGGGGGGGGGGGTAGTAAATGGTTTTTATATACATTTTTTTCTTCCTCCAATGATTTAGACTACTGTGAACATCCTTGTGTGTTGTTAGATCTCTTCAGATGTTCAAGATTGATGTATGTTCAATTACAGAGCTGTAAATCTTGCATGAGTTATACAAAGTACTGCTGTAGATATAACACTTGACTTTCCCGTGACTTAACAGTTGGTACATCTTCATAAGGTAGAGGTGATGAGAAATGTACGATACACACACTATATAAGTGAGCTCTTTTTTTTTTTTTTTTTTTTTTTTGTTATTTCAAAATTTTAAGATGAAACCCAGTAATATGTTTATTCATCACGTCTAGTGTATTTTCTCAGAATTTACAACAGATGTGTGGCATAATAGTTACATAAAAAGATATTACTTTTACTGTTAAACCTTTTATGAAAGAAGTATCTCCTTGCATATAATCTTTATGCTATTGATAAGTGTACATTACCCTTTTTCTTTTTTTATATATCCCTGCATCAAATATGTGTCTCGCAGCGGCCGCCGCTGCCCCGTTCGGGAACTTTGGTCCAGGTGATTTTCCCAAAGTAAAATATGTCATATAGTTTTAAGCAAATAGAATTGTGTTTGCTGGGAAGTAATACTTAATTTTGATTTAACAAAATAAGATTTGGATTTTTTTTTAATATTTAAATATTTTTCCTTTCTTTTTTTTTTTTTTATTATTATTATTTTTTTAATTATTATTTATATTTTAGAGCTCACTTTTATAAATATATATAAAATGAGACTGGTTCTAATAATTATGTAAATGAAAATTTTTATTTAAGGAGATATGGTAAATTAAGAGACCGCACAGTATAAATTTCATTAGATAAAGTCAGTCATGTTGAATAACAGATATAATTTTTTTTCCTATCTATAAATACTAAGCTGTCTTAAAACCCCATCTTCTTAACATAAAAATTTTCATGAAAATAAAAAGTATATTTTTTTGCTTGTAACAAAGAATAAATGTACAGTAATAAGTTAAGTAATATCATAATATTGGCTGCAAATGTAATGGAATTAAAAAGTATTGTGCACCTTTTTTTTATATATAAAAATTATTATTATTATTCTGTAATTTATAAAAAAAATTAAATAGTAACAATGTAAACTTTAAACTGATCTTGGTGTAAAAATTAGGGAATAAATTCGCCTACACTAGATGTAAAAACTATGTGCACTTTGATAAACTTTATCTGAAGAAGTGTATAGATTTTTTACACTTATAGTATATTCACTTTTAGATAGCAGTACTACACTCACATTTTTTAATTAAATACCATTGAATAAATTTATAAATTCTCTTAAATTTTGTGAAATACAGTAAACTATCATATAAAATTGCAAGAAATCTATAGAATGTATTTATATCTGAAACTGGTTTTATAATGGATATAAGATTGTGTGTAAATTAACGTAAGTTATTTGCTGCAACAGTGAAATATAATATATTGATTGATAGAGACTTGCAAAAAAGAGGTTCAGCAAAAGCCCTTTTCAACTTACTTTTTTATCATTTAGAATATTAAATTGATAATTACCATACCTTATTATCCATGAATGTTGATTTTGTATTTATTTTTATTTTGACGGTTATTTCACACATCTGACGTCACAATGTACCGCCGTCAATCACAGTCACTGCTCTGGTCACGTGACAAATTTAGACCCTCCCTCAAGTTCTTTACCCCTATCACGGCCCCATCGGTACATTGTGACATCAGATTGCGTTAAATAACCGTTAAAATGAAAATAAATACAAAATCATCGTGTTGGTGTCTGATTCATGGATAATAAGTTATGGTAATTATCAATCTAGTATTCTAAATGGTAAAAAAGTAAGTCGACAAGGGCTAAATAAATTAGCAAACGCAGGGTGCAATAATATTAATAAAGTGCTAGCAAACGACTTTGTGTGACCTTAGTAATATAATATACTGTCTAATCAAGAAATAAAGCAGCTATAACTAGTAAAAAAGTTTGTAATGCTATAATTTTTACTTTAGCATTCTGAGCCTCAAAGCTATATTTTTCCTGATGAAAATTATTTTTTGTCATCCAAATTTTGAGATTAGTAAGCTACAGTAAAAAATTCAGTTAATAGAGATAAAAAAATATCTAGCTTCAGTCCCTCATAAGAAAGCATGTTAAATTAAGACAGTAACACTTAATTACAGTACATTTTTTCAATAAATTTATAGCATTAAACTATTTATTATAAAAATTAAAAATTATCAATATGCATTTCTTTAAAAATAATGTATTTATTATTCTAACATAATGAACTTATTATTATTTAACTTAAAAATTGTAACTTACTGTACGGTAAAATAGTTGGGTTAAATTGAGAGGTTTGTAGCCTAATTTCGCCCAATAAAAAGCTGTTAATCATCATTATTAATATTATAACACAAATTCAAGTGCTAGCAATTAGTTAGTATTACTGTGCTCTGTATGTGTGACCGCCTATGTTTACTCAAAATGCGGAAAAAGAAGTGCCGGAAGAGGAAACCCCGTGACTGTAAAAGTGGGAGAAAAATTGGTGCCAGCAGCAAGCTAGGCCTGAGCTATCTCCCACTTTTACCATCACGTGGATTCCTCTTCCGGCCACTTCCTTTTCCGCATTTTGAGTAAACATAAGCCATCTGTGTGTTTATTATCTCATTAAAATGACTATTGCTAGTTTGTGAAAGCAATATATAAGTCAAAAATGGTTTGAAAGTTTACTGTATTGTATGCAAATTAGCTGAGATTTCATTTCGTAGTTGGGTAAAATAAAAAAAATATATAAAATATAGTTCATTTGCTTCATAAATAAATATTATGATGATAGTAACTTCAAAATTTATGCAGTTGTACACCTAAATAGATTTTTATTCACTGTGCTATCTTATAGTTAAGGCATTATTATGGTTAAAATATATTTTAATATTGTCTTGATTAGTAAATAACAAAAGTAAATCATTATGTAATTAACAATCCTCTGCTCCGTGTGCAAAATAAAAGTAAATACGTATGTATAAACTTTAACTGTATAGCATACAACATAATAAATTATTGTAACAATATGATGTAGTGATGAATGCATTAATAAATTAATCATACTTAAAATAAAATAATATGTTTGTTTTTAATTCTTTAAACCTATATATTATAGCTTTTTAACTGATAAAATTAATAATAAAAATGTTTTGTTGACTATCAGTGACATTTTTTTTTTTTTTTTTCAAGTTGCGAGTATATTTGAATATTCCCGCTTCTCTAATCACGTGGTTTCCGTTTCCTGTGTGTTTTTTTTTTTTGACAGATCAGAAAAGTTCATTTTCAAATAATTTTAAATTTTGTGCTTGAGAAAAAGAAAAAAGAAACTTGCATTTTTTTTTGGAAATTGCGAGTTCCGCTCGTTTTGCTCGTTTTGCTCGTTTTGTACTGATGTACTTTGTAAGCTGTGGGATTCGAACCCACGCTCCCATGCAAATGCATGTATATCAGCCAGTAGTGTGAACCACTCTGACATGAACCATAGTTAAACATATTAAAGAAATTCTCTTATAAAAACTTCATATTTCATTGAAACAGAAAATTTTTAAGTTTAACACATCTTTTTACAAAACCTTACTTGGACTCGATCCCACACACTTTCACAGTGACTAGATTTCAAGTCAGCAGCGTTATCCATTAGGACATGAGCTTATATCAATGTAAGTCCAATAAATTTCTATTTAATAAGCAATGTCATCATTTTTTTTTTGTTAAAAATTTTAGAGAGCTATAAGGTTTGAACATACGTTCACAGAGACACTACAGTATACTGTATTTTGTTGCAAGTGACCTGAACCATTCAGTCACAAGAACAGGATATAAGTTAAAGATAAAATACTATATTATTTAAAGAATGAGTCATATAATAACATTCGTTTCCATATCTTTCTATTAAAGGGACCTTTGACCGTGCTGTATATTCTTTTGCGTTATTATGTTCGCCAAAGCGTTCTCCAGCAGTCTAAATACTCTCTACCACTCTTTATGCTTCATTTGAGACTGTTATATTGCTTTACATTGGTTTAAAAATACATTATAATTAATCGCATATTCTTGAAACATTATATCCTTATCAATATACATACATATATTATGCTTCAGCTGTGCTGATATTATATAACATTTATATCAAATCCAGAAACCCTAAAAAATTAGTCCTAAAAAATAAATAAATAAGGAAAGACAGAGAGATTTTTTTTTTTTTTTTTTTTTTTTTTCATCGCCTCAAGTAAGTATATAAATTGTGGTACATTGGTGTTTATGATAAAATTTAGCTTATTAACTTTAAAATTAAATATAAAGTATATTAACCCATCTCATAATTTTTGCTTTAAAGGCATAGAACACCTTGAACAAAAAAGTTGTGTAATATCCTAACAAACCTAAAAATCAACGTTGATTTAGCCGAAGTCATTGATTTCTAATTTATTTTCCATTCACAAAATGCCACTGGCGGTCACTGACGTCACAGCTCGCTTGTTTTACGCGCGTGAGCTGTGACGTCAGTGACCGCCAGTGGCATTTTGTGAATGGAAAATAAATTAGAAATCAATGACTCCAGCCAAATCAACGTTGATTTTCAGTTTTTTTTAGGATATTGCACAACTTTTTGGTTCAAGGTGTTCTACAAGGTGTTCTATGCCTTTAATTATAATCTATAGTGTTTAAGGGCACACATACAGTTAATTATACAGTTTTTTCCTGCGATCTTTGTTATTATAAAGAAGATATTGCACTATATTAATTTTTTTTTAATTTAACTTTATAAGAAATAACATAAATAGGAAGTATACATAATATCAGGTAAAAGGACTTTTATGGTACTACAATAAAATTATGTAAATTATTTTCTTTAAATTTATTAAAATTATATAATATATTACACAATCAAAACGTGTTCGGTTAAATGCGATGTATTTTGGTTTGGGAAACAATTTATAATTTTTACATAATATTAAAATACTTGTACTAATCTCTGTATTTTTTTTACATAATTTTGTACAACAATAAAATAAACAATTTTCAAGTAATTTTTACACTATTAATTTTATTATTTTATTATTTCAATTTAATTCACTTTTCTTATGAATATAATAATTTAAATTCTTATTGTTTTTAAACCACAGATTTTTTAAAGCTAAATCCTATCCTTTGTTATATATTATATTCCCACCACCTGCCTATATAAAAGATTTTTTTTTTTAATTATATTACAACTACTTTGGAATTACAAAAATATACACTTCTTTCTATACCATATAAAAAAATTATATATATTATATTTAAATTAAAGACCGCACCATTAAGCTACATTAAATTCAAAATCACATTTTAATTTGTATTTGTCTTTTTACGCTATAGTAAAGGCTGTATTATACATAGTTTTTAATAGACTAAAAAACATATTATATTAATTTATTGGAGCTTATCAGTAGTGCGCGAGAAAAGCCAAGGGTACCCTAATTTAATATTATGCTATATGGGGATTTTTTTTTTTTTTTTTTTTTTTTTTTTTTTTTTTTGTAATTTCTGAGAAAACTACTGCATTAATTCCGGAAATATTTAAATGAGGAATACTAGACATACTTTTAAGTGTTTTAAACTTAGAATTTTTTATTACCGATAACCTCCATTAAAAAGTTAATTATACATATTTACACAAATGTAAGACCAGTTCCTTCTAATTGTTTCTCGGTCCACGTATCAAATCTCTCAATCATTTGAGGTGACATTTTTGCTTTGTAATCACCCACCTGACCGCTCCTCATGAATGAACCTTTGGAAATTTCATCCTCATTGATAAGGTTGTACTTTCGGTTTATATCAATTACGTCTTCGTAGTTCACAGCGGGATTGTTCTTCATGCTAGCAAAACTTAAGTGGTCGTTCAAAATCTCAATTTTATCTTCGGAAAGATCTTTACCAAGAAATTTAGCAGTTTTTCTGATTACGCTTGGAAGGTCCTGGAATCATAAAGAACAAAATCATAATAAATACTTATCAATTTAATTCGTAAAGTTATATATAGCCAGTTTGCAAAACTTATATTGATGGAAATAAGCAAATTTATCCCTGAATATACTACGTAAAAATGAAAGTATGGAGAAAATCAATAACCAAATAAAAAATCAATAAAAATCAATAATAATAATAGCTTTCTTCAAGTTTTGATTTTTTGTATGATTTCATAAATGCTCAAAATTTGTTATAAAAATTCTTGTAATTTTATGGTGGAGCATCATTTATATAGATATTTCATATTACTATTTCCATGATCAAATAAAAAATTGACAAATTGTAAATTGTTTAAATTGACTTTGTTGTATTTATTACTTATTATAGTATTTTTTATTAGTTTTCAGCTTAAATTAATGAAATAAAAAAGTATATATTTTTTAATGTATTCATATATAGCTTGACGAGTTTTATTTATTTATTTAACCTGTCTTTGTAAATATAATTCCTAATAAAAACCATGATAATAATTGATATAAAATAATATTAAATGAAAAAGCTATAGTTTTATTAAACTTATAGTTCTGCTTACAGTAGGTGTAAAAATCAATCAATCAATCAATCGATCGATCGATCAATCAATCAATCAATCAATCAATCAATCAATCAATCAATCAATCAATCAATCAATCAATCAATCAATCAATCAATCAATCAGTCAATCAATCAATCAATCAATGTTGACTAACAAAAGTTCATACCTTCTTCATGTCCTCATATTTGATGAAGAGAATATTGGGCTCATCTCTTCTTTCCCAGAAACTCAACACGTGTTGCCAGAAAGGTGCAAAACACACTTGAAAAATTTAAAAATAAATTATAACAAAAATTAAAAATTATTATGTAAATATTGGATTTTTTTTTTTTTTTTTTTTTTTTTACGGTCAACAGCAATATAGGCGTTGACACCCAGTCTATATAGTATTTATTTTTTTGTAAAATTATTTATTTTCTAGTTTTGAAATTTATTACAGTGTAATGAGCTGCCAGTGCCACATAGTTAAAATCTTTAAAATATGATACTAAATTTGATGAAATAAATTATCAAATTTAATTCATTACTTTTTTATTTATCAATTCAAAACAAATTCTTGCAGTTAATACAAAATCATATTACTTACAAGTATCTCCCAAGAAGAGTTCACAGAAATCTTCAAAGTTTCCACGATATCCCTCCATTAGACGAGAGTGATGATAGTAAGATACGCAAGAATCTTTGGCATTACGGGCAACATAAATCATCTGTAATAAAATAAAATACATTTTTTATATCTCTCTCTCAAATCAAGCACACATCACAATTACTATGTTTTTCCTTGGCTTACACTGTTAATATTATAGAAATAAAGCATCTACTACAAGTTTAAATCTAAATTTATACAATTTCTCACTGCATTTTTTTAAAAAATATTTTTTATACATTTTGCATTCTTAAATACTTAATATCACAATAAAATATTGACTTTTAAAATTCAGTAAATTTTTTTTTCTTTTCTTCTTCTTCTTTTTCTTCTTCTTCAAATAATTACTGTTTCTAATATATGAAATAAATATGTGTGGAAGTATAAATTTTACCTTTGGTTTATTCTCTTTAATTTGAGTGGGCAGCAGTTGCCAGGGGAAGTGAGTCTTGATGTAACGAGGACTTGGCATTTTGTTGAGGAAGCCAAGAGAATCGAGGACGTGAGGAGGGAATATCACGTCAGGACGATGAGATAGCAGATCCTCGTAGTCAAACAGAGTCGTGTGACTGAAATAACATAATATGTAACATTAACATATGCCAAGGAAAGATCATTTTTATAATTCATAGTTTAATGCGTTTCTACAGCATAATGATTATTATTATAAGTATACTATAATATATACTATATGTACTCGCGCGCGGCCAAGAGTAGATTTTTTAATCCGTGCGTATAATTCTCTCAGAGAATAACACCGAGAATTTACGCATGAATGGTAAAATTATCAAACTTAGTTTACTACTATTTTGTGCACAAAGGAACCAGATATTAACATATTATATATGGAAAGAATAAATTACGCACTTTTGTGAAGTATATTTTTATTTTAGTGCAAGTACTTTGCGTTAATTGTGATGATAAAATAAAATTAATTTGATCAACATAAAACAGTTAAGCTATAATGCTTCAAGACTTTACGTGTGTTATGTATTATAATAAGTATAATACTATAAATAATTGATTGAATGAATGAATGAATGAATGAATGAATGAATGAATGAATGAATGAATGAATGAATGAATGAATGAATGAATGAATGAATGAATGAATGAATGAATGAATGAATGAATGAATGAATGAATGAATGAATGAATGAATGAATGAATGAATGAATGAATGAATGAATGAATGAATGAATGAATGAATGAATGAATGAATGAATGAATGAATGAATGAATGAATGAATGAATGAATGAATGAATGAATGAATGAATGAATGAATGAATGAATGAATGAATGAATGAATGAATGAATGAATGAATGAATGAATGAATGAATGAATGAATGAATGAATGAATGAATGAATGAATGAATGAATGAATGAATGAATGAATGAATGAATGAATGAATGAATGAATGAATGAATGAATGAATGAATGAATGAATGAATGAATGAATGAATGAATGAATGAATGAATGAATGAATGAATGAATGAATGAATGAATGAATGAATGAATGAATGAATGAATGAATGAATGAACTTACTCAAGGAATGGGAATCGTACTTGAAGCGGTGTCTTAGCTCCCTCGAAGTCAAGATCATTAGCGATACACCAAACCATCTCCTGGGTCCATGTGGTCCCTGTAACATATTTTCAATAAATATTAATAAAATGTTAAAGTTTTATACACGATGCTATTTTTTTTAATATCCAAAGTATTTTTTTTTAAGTTGCAATCATTTTTTTTTCTGTCTTTTGAAATTATTAAAAATCAAAAGGTAAATAATAAATAGCATAATGATTTAAATGAAAATACTATAAGTGTCCTCAAGCTCAAGTATGTATTGTTTTGCTGTGCAAAATTTGGAATTGCACCTTTATAATTATAGAATAAATTTAATGTGTTTATAATTTATTATAGGCGGAGACTATTTTGTAATAAATGATTATGTTTCTTCCCCAGGTGGTATGAAAAAGTTTATTTTAAAATTGTTATTGTTATTATTTTACGTGACATTGCCAAATATGACACCCCCTCCCCCGATATATACACAGTATTTGATTTTTTATGTATAATATTTATGTATAATGTTGCTATAGAGCTTCAGAATTCCAAAAAAATGAATTTTTGGATTCTTAATCTATTACAGTAAAACGTTATTACACTTTTAAAAAAAAAAAAAAAAAAAAAAGCAGCAACTATATAACAAACTAACTAACTAACTAACTAACTAACTAACTAACTAACTAACTAACTAACTAACTAACTAACTAACTAACTAACTAACTAACTAACTAACTAACTAACTAACTAACTAACTAACTAACTAACTAACTAACTAACTAACTAACTAACTAACTAACTAACTAACTAACTAACTAAATAACTACTTAACGTACTAACTGACTAACTATGACTAGTAATAAGCCCGCAATATTTATATATTCACGTTTTACGTTGCATTTTTTTTCCATCGTATTGAATCGGAATCTAAGCAAGACAGTATTAATATCTTCGAGGCCTTAAATAAACTTTATTCGATAAAAAAAAAATAATAATGTCCATTCTTCATCAATTTAATATATGGATATATATATATTTTTTTTTACCATATATACAAGGTAACACTTATAAAACTGATAGTACAAGGTCCTAATGAAGATATAATTGAAGAATATATTATGAATAATGAAAAATATAATTATTATGTCCTTATTATTTATTGGAAGTTCGATTTGCTAGCCAACCACAAGCTATTTGTGACTGAAGGTTTAAAAATGATTGTTTATTAATTTACATACAAAAAAAAAGTAATTGTATTATTTTCTGGTATATAGTCAGTTCAGTTCACTTGTCTGTATAAGCAAATATGTATGATAGTTTTAGAATACTATTATAATACAATACAATACTTATTTTTCAGTGCAAAAGTTTAAGCGCACATAGTCTTAAATAATGTATAGTCTTATATATATGTGTACACATGATTTTTAGTTTTATTTTATACATTTACAACTTAATTGTATCACGTTGTGTATCTATAGGGTGCATGCATTCATGTTAAAGTCGACGCCTTGTTGGATAACTCAATACATGGGTCGATATAGGAAAATAGCTCATTTTGTTGGTTTAAAAATACTATATGCAATATTTTTGAGTGCATTGATGCTGCTAATAGATTGAATTAGTATCTTATAAGTATGTGAAAAAAATAAAAATATCAAAATATTAACCGAATTTTCAATGAAAATAGCCGAAAACGAAGTTTGTCCTATGCTGAGCAATGTTATTCAATGCTCCAGTATGGCATCGAAGCGCAATTTATATGATGTCATGCGGATGCACCCTATAGTATATTATTAAAATATATAAATTTGAAATTCATTTTAATGTTTTGAGTTAATTTTTTGAAATAAATTTCAAACTATCTTACGATTAAGTTATTCATTTTATCATGAGAGCGGGTACTAACAAAAATTAACTAAGGGCTGTAAGCTGCAACCTCTAGTTAAACCTTAGTTATCTTTTTTTTAATTGTTGCAACAATCAAAATAACAACTTAACTACGGTTTAACTAGTTAGTTAGCGTTGCAGCTTACGGGGGTAAATCTTTTATTTGCTTAAAAAACACACAAAAATAGCATATATGTTATTTTAATTAATCCGATCATTTAAATTGATATGACATTAATTCAGTACTGTAAAAAAAAAAAAAAAAAAAAAAAATCAGAAGAGGAGTATAGTGTAAAATGTAATGTAAAGAGTTACTGTTAATCTACCCATGTCTAATTATTAAATAAATAATTATATTTAAAAAAAAATCGGTCTCGTAATATTAAAGGATAGGAAATGAAGGTACCTCTTTCCTTTCCTCATCTCACCCGTTATGGTGCATTTGTGCCATATATTCCTTGATTCAAATACATATAGTCCCTGTTAAGTAATTTAATGCATTCTAATTTCTAATTATTTTATTATTTATTTATAGTGCAATATACTTTTAAGGTGTGTAAAAAGGTAATTTTTTACTCTGTATTACTGATGTTGATTGATTTTGTCTTATTTATTTTTTATATACATATTGCAAATTGCATTAAGCATTTCATTACATTTTGTAGAAGAATTAATGTGTTAATACTTTGACTTTAAATTATAAATTAAATAAAAAAATATTATTATTTTGATTTTTTTTTATCAATTTTGAGCTGTTATCAGCATTTTGTATTGAAGCCATAAAAACACTTTCAATGTCCTAGCTTTTTGTAACAATTAATTAATGAATTAAAAAATGAATTGGGGAGAAAATCTGAAAAGATAAACAATAGTCCGAGATGCTTACATTATAGAGAATTCTCGTTTATTTTCAATGAATATATACGCTGCACTGACAGTTCTTTACAAGGTATAAGATTTATTTTTCGACAATAACGTATAATGTTTTCATCGTATCGTAGTATATTTTATAGTTCCACATACATACAAAATATCTCTCTAGAATAATATAGTTTTTTTTTAACAGTGCACACATTGTTTTGTTTTAATTAAAAGGTGCAATTTGAGGGCCACATAGAGAGTGCAAGGTTTTAGAACATGACTATAATACTTGCATCTTATCTAATTTGAGTTTAAAATCAATTTACTTTTATTAATGAAATATGTCAATCATTTTTTTTATAACCTTGACCAACTTTTTTATATTGTTTCTTTCCTATATAAATCTTTATAATAATAATAATGATTTATTGTGTGTTATAAATATAATAATTATACTTTAAAATAGTATTTTTTGATTGTTGTTATTTAAACAAAAAATGCATAGTCAGTCTAGCGCTTATAAAATACTTTCGCCTGAAGGCTTTTGAAGTAATGTAATATGAGAATTAAAGAAGATAAATATTATTATTATTATAAACTATCTGAGATTAACAAGAACGCCGTTATAATATGTAAAAGCACTTCTTTATCTATCTATTTTTAGATAAAATTGATGATATTGATGTAAATAGATAAAATTTACATTTAGATAATTTTACTAACAAAATCTTTATTTATAAATATGTACATTGAATCTGTAATAGTTATTTTGTATCATGTTTTTAGTTTTTTTTTTTTCTTTCTTCTTCTTTTCTTTATGAATTTTACAACATATGCTTTCAAAATAATTCACTCAAAAAAAAAGTGCATTTCTTCAGTTACGACTCCTATCTTATTTGAGATAAACACTTATTTATAAGTTATTATGAGCAACTAAAATAATGCATTTTATCAAATTATTAACATATTAATAGATAATTTAACTTAAAATAGCCGAAGCAAAAGTGTATCCATGGGAAAAACATTATCCATGGGGAAAATGTCGAAATCCCCATGGATATCATACTATCCATGGGAAAATTATTCAATTTCCCATGGATAGTGGTGGGAAACACCAACTGTCCATGGGAAAAATGATACTATCCATGGGAAAAACAATATTATCCATGGGGAATTGGACTATTCATGGACTATTTTCGCCAGGGGAAAATAACTGACAACAACTATTACAGAAAAAACTTAAAATATATTGTTAATGACTTGCTAGAATGAATGTGACTAAATTAGAGTTTTTACATAATACTATTAAATAAGCGTATCGGAACCATACAGTATACTGTATACTTTGATCAGAGCTGAAAATAAGTTACGGGATTTTCTATCATTTTAATTTAAAGTTTCCATGCATATATATATAATATGAAAATAGAAAACCATTCTATTTTGTTTACCTTTTTATTATTATTATTATTATATTATATAATTATCATCTTTGCTTTGAGAAAAGAAGGAAGTTTCTATGATGTGTTCTGACCTTGACTACTACAGTATAAAATAGCCTATGATTTAACAATAATTGAAGAAAATTGTCGTGAGAAACAAAATAACATGCAAACACGATTAAATTCACATAATATAGTAATTTATTTCCTCTTTTTTTCTTGATTCTTTGGCAAAAACAAATAAAAAATAACAATTTTAATTTCACTGCACGCAATATCCATTTCAAACTTTTCAGCGAACGGATTTAAGATCAATGGCGAGCTTATCGGTTTAGCGCGCTGGAAGACGCGGGGAAAGCTAAATGTGTGGAAAAAAACTTTTTTTTTTTTTTTTTTTTTTTCGATTTTTGAGAAAACTACTCCTCCGATTTCGATTTTGGAGAAATTCAAATGAGAAATACTAGCCATATACTTTTACGTGCTGTAAGCCATAGAAAATTATTAACAATTTAGAATTTGTTACCGATAACCTCTATTACTGCCAATAGAATATTAATGAAAAAGTAACAATATCAAAGAACGACAAATGTACAAAAATAAATACGTAATAATTATGCAAGTTCAATGCAGCAATATTTATGCATAGCAACATAATTTATGCTATATTGCATATAGCGATTATACTACACGTATAGTTATATACAGTAGTTATGATGTTCAGCATAATTACTTCATGTTATATTATCTAAAATAGCAAATTTGTGCTCTACAATATAGGAATTGTACGATGCAGCATAAACTATAAGTAATTTATTTTTTACGTGCATATTAAGTAAATAATTAAACCATATAATGGCCTTTTCACATGGAATTGAATTGTGGAATCAATTGATGGCATGGAAATTCAATAATTTTAAGTGGAGACTATGCATGTAATTAAATTTATTGCATACATATTGCTCCGTATGAACAAACAATAAGAATTCTAAGAAAGTAATTTCCAATCTCTGTACTTGCAATGGCCCTCGCAAACACGTAAAAGAACTCGCATCAACGAACAATATATTATGATAAAAAATACAAACTTATAAAAGCTCTGCTGCATAATATAAAATGCACATAAAAACAAACAAACTTGAAATTGAAACTTTATAAATGCATCATTAAACAACACTTTCCCTTCTTCGCAAACACTTCCGTATTATTTTTCTTGTAACATTTCATGATTATTTATTTTATTTTATAACATTCATATAAATAATGTAATATTTCTAATTGCAAAAGTAGAATATGTATTAAACGGTTATATACTATATAAGATTAAATAAAAGGTTCATGCAATAAATTATTCTCTTATACGCACAACTCATGTTTATAGGAATAAGAATTAAAATTACTATTTATATTTCATTAATTTATATATATATTTTGTATAATATAAATTATGGTTTCATTCATGTTAAAGTCGACGCCACAAGTGAGCGCTAAATAACATGGGCCAGTATGGGAAAATGACTCATTTTGCTTTTTT
Source organism: Ecdyonurus torrentis (assembly GCA_949318235.1). Classification (NCBI taxonomy): domain Eukaryota; kingdom Metazoa; phylum Arthropoda; class Insecta; order Ephemeroptera; family Heptageniidae; genus Ecdyonurus; species Ecdyonurus torrentis. The sequence continues at coordinate 10,005,384 of OX439137.1, forward strand.
AAAAATACTTTGCAATATTTTTTAGAGCATCGATGCTGTTAACAGATTGAATTAGTTTTCAAGTATGCAAGAAAAATAATAACAACAAAATAATAGCTAATTTTCCAAAGAAAATAGCTACGTTTGTCCTATGCTAAGCAATGTTATTAATTGCTCAAGAAGAGCATCGAAAAGCATTCAGGATGACGTCATGCGCACACACCCTATACTTTATACTAACTACATTTCATATAGTATAAATATTATGTTGAACAGTTATTAATAATAGTTGTTAGTTATAATATGTTATTCTAATTTAGCAATGACTTAAAATGCATCATAAATTACGCATTGTTTCTACTTTCCGTGTATAATGGTAACTCCTTAACAATAAAAACGTAGTGTAACATATATAATTAACCCAAATGTAACCACTAAAAAAATAATAAACATTAGTAATGATCATATACAAAAAAAAAAAAAAAAAAAAAAAAAGTTGGCATATGATCTCAGTAAAATAAATGAAAGGAGAGGCCTGATATCTAATTATTTTTTTTTTATTTATGAAAGAGGTGTACCTATACATCCATATATGAAGAAGTTCAATAGTCTCTAGTTATACGTGCAACGTTTATATTTCCAAGAAAATAGCATTACACAGATGACGAAACTATTTATACCGTATTATAATGTGTAGTGTTCTGCAATAGAGACAAATATAAATTTGATAATTTTTGTATAATTACAATAGCAGATAAAAATGTATAAAAACAAAAACACGTAACACATTATATTATAATGTACAATTATTTTGACTAAATAATAATATTCGAAATTATTTCATACTTTATATATGATTTTTACCGCGTCTTAATAGAATATATTTGCAATTAAAGCGGGAAATCAGGTATTGCGGGATTTGACTATAAAAATTGTAAAGAAAGAAAAATCTGAAATTTTGCATTGATACATTAGGATATGGTATCTTCAAAAATATAAAAAAATTGGAGGGTTACCATGCTAGATTTTAAATAAGGATTTTTTTGAAGTGCTAGTCCCATAAGAGCCCATGTTAATTTCAATAATTATTTTTTCTTTTATATCTGATGGTCACAGGTTCTGAAAATTTTATCAAAGGAAGCTGTTACTATTAACTTTCAAATGGCATCATAATATTTCGAAGTTTGCTTTTTAATTCTTGAGATACAAGCAATCTATATACAACCCTTAATTCCTTTAACTTGAATTTCCACTTTATCATTAAAATAAATTACTTTTTACACAAATCTATAAAAAATACAAGTTATTTTGTGCACATATATACGTACGAGTACAAATGTGCAAAATAAAGCTGAAAATACTAATTATACATTAAAAACTGCCACTTTCCTACATAGATTATTAAAGGATTGTATATTATTTATATAAATATAAAAATTTTAAGTTACATAAACAAAAACTTGTTTGTTTTCCAAAAATAAGTTTTGCAAAAATTTCCTGTTAAATGAAAAGCTTATAGCTTTGTGGGATTTAAAACTTGTTTATGTTATGAAAATATCTAGGTAAACAAAACAAATATAAAGTTGAAAAATGATAATAAATTGCACTTATTTGTAAATTTGAAATACGCTGAAGGTAATATAGATAAAAAGTTTAAGATAAGAGCTGCAAAGGACACTCTAGGGGTCATTTACGAACAAAATACATGGAGTACACATTTCATAATAGACTTGTTCGTAAACCTTGTTTTTTTGTGCTCTGAAACACGAAAAAAATATAGTTTACCTGACCTAATGATTTTTTAATAAGATTGCGCATTTTTTTAGGTATACGAACATACAAACAAGCATTGAATAATCTCTCTTTGTTAGTTTTCTTTTTAAACAATTACTGGAAAATTTCATTCACTATTTTTTAACCCGTCTTCATTCATAATATATATCTATCGAATAACTATATCGTAATAAATGATTTTTAAAATTGAAATTGTTACAAATCTACTGATTATACAATACATACAATCCGTATGAGAAAGCCATTGCAATCAGTAAATGTGCAACAATTAAAAACATATGTAACTATAAAGGTCACTTATTATAGTTATTATCAAGTAATCTTAATAAGTGTTATCGGTGAAATAAGCATGTCACAAAATTGAATTTAATTTCAAACACTATATTAAATTGTATTGTATTATATTATTAAACTTCGGTAGAGTAGCTTTTTTTTTTTTTTTTTTTTTTTTTTTTAAGGATGGTTTTGCACAATGCTTAAAGATAGGTAATCAGTGGAAGCGTGCCTTTTTTTTTTTTTTTTTTTTGACACCGCTTCTGATTGGCTGGTGTACAGCGCCGGAAGCATTCTTTGTGTAACAAAATATTGAGCTTTTGTTTCAAAAGTTAAATTTTTTATACATTCTCAAATAGTTAAAGGGCATGGCTTGAAAACATTAAACCAAAAACTTAAAATTCATGAGATGGGAATACATATATATTCTTCATCCTTCAACCCATCTATACTCTTATAAACTGAGGTTAAAAACTGTAAAGTAGGAAACTTTTGAAATTCACAATTCACGACGTCACGAAATCTGGGTCTACAATAGGAATTGTAGAGATGTATATGTACCTACTTTTTTCTCCCCATTTTATGAGGCTACTCAAGAGAAATACAGTAATATATGCAATAGTCCCATATCTCACAATTTATCATTGAGAGGAATTTTGTTTCCTATAGAGGCCATAGATCTATTTAAAATTATTATTCAGTTTTTCATATAACATTTTTAACATGCAAGGGATTTGTGATTGATTGATTATAATAATTAAACATTTCTTTACCTTTTTCTTATAAATAACAACATCCCAAGCTCGAGCTTGAGGCAAGTGATGGAGATGACAGTAATTTATTACTATTGAATGTTGAATGTAACAAGATAAGATTAAATCTCAATTATTGAATCAAACACGGAAGACACGTATATATGCGACTCGCCCTATCAAGATATTATTATTATGAGAAGTCTCTGCGAAATTAACAAGGTCGAAAATCTTGTTCAAAATTCTCTTCCTTCCTTGTTCTCAAAGGTTGCAAGGTCATTTTTGTATACATGAATATTTTGTGTTCCTATATGAGAAAGCAAATATGGACATAAATAATCAATGTAAAGCATTTAAACTTAATTGAAATTAAATACTTCTGGTTTTTATTCAGCGACATTATGACGAACAATTTTATACTGCTATTGACTTATGATAATAAGGCATTGCAGACTTTCGTTAACGTAATGTGCCATGTAAATACGCACATGATATTTCCATAAGGTAATAATATAGAATAAAATTTTATATCTCTGTGTCTGTACAGGACATTTATATTGTAGATACACGGACACAAATAAATACGTATTATTATAATGTAGCTCAAAATCATCAACATTATTCACACACGTTTTTTATATTGTATAACAACTATGTTACATAGTATAACAGTTATGCTGTACAGCATAATTATTTATGAAAATCCAAATAGTTTATCAAATAGATATTATTCATTAAAGCATTTTTTTTCTAAGACAAGTAGTTTTTGTTTATAAATAAAGCTCAGCGCGTCATAATTACAAGCAGATACAACAAAAATAGCAACTTTTGTATCAGTGTGTTTAAGATTTAATATCGAAAAGTTAGCAATTTAAATCTGTAACAAACTTTATGCAATTCTCTTATGCATATATATGGAATCTGTTTAAAGTTTTATTTAATTTTTTTGATAAAAAATAGTATTAATGATAATACAAACAAATACAACATGAATAATCGGAAAGTCGTAAATAATATTATATAAAAGATTAAAAAAAAATTTAAAGTTAAGTTTAGAATCCTTCATCAAATTTCTCCGTTCTCAGTGTGATATAGTTTAATTAAAAAAAAAAGGTCCCACATCACAATAAATGTGTAAGAGATTATAGGGATCCCTTAAATTTCCTTGCACTTCTTGCAGTGATTGGCTATAGAGTGCTCCACCAATAAGCTCCATTAGCAGTTTTTTTTTTTAATTTTTTACACAGGTAATTTTTACATTATCCTCAATTAAGAAATACTTTTATATGGAAATAAAAAGATAATATAACATAAAATAATAAAATATTATACTTAATAATACGCAAGGCTTTCTTTGAATGAATAAAGAAGATTAAACCAGAATAACTCATTTATATTCACGAAAAAAAATTGCTTCCCAGAAATTAAAAATATTTTTCCTTGTAGCTCATTATCTCATTAATATAAAATTTGCAAGGTATTTTATTTGGCAAAAATATCAATTAACGAAAGTGACAGTTCAATTATACAGTAATTACCCTGAAGGCATAATATTATAATAATTTTTACATATACATTTTGTAATTTAAAATTTTGAAATTTTTACATATTTCACAGACATTTATTTGCAATTAAAAATAAATTTTTCCTTGATTTAAAATTAATTTAATTATTAAATGAATCTTTAATAGTTTTGATAGAGAAAATTACATAACTAGTTTCCTGCTATTATCAAGAACAAATTGCGTGAGCAAGAAAAAACACAACAACATAATATATATTTTTTTTATTAACTTTAGTAATTATCTAATTAAATGAGTGTATAACAAGTTGCTAATTAGTCTTAGTTACATCATGTAGTTATTATAATTGAGTTAGTTTTTTTCTTCTTTTAGCTGCTTTAAATATAGTAAAAAAATATATTATGTATTTATACTTTCACTGAATATTTTCTTGCATTAATTTTCCGCTGCATTTGATTGCATTTTTTTTAACTATAGATTTTCATTTTATAATATTATATAAGAATGAGAAATTTTATTGACCCAGGCAGTTCATAGTTCGATATAAATGATAGCTATATATCATAATGACTTATTTAGATTCAAATTCAAAAATAAATACGTTAAAAATTGTAGCAATTTTTTGCCATCAAATAATAGAGATTTTTTTTTTAATATTACTTAAAATTCAGAACATTTAAAAAATAATAATAATTAAACTTACCAGTTTTAGGAAAGCTCATAACCCAAACATCTTCTTCCCTTACTTCAAAATCCTTAATTGATTTTGCAAAATTTGCATAATATTCCGGCATGATAGCTCCTGAAGCTTTAACATAACCCTTACGAAATAAATTGGTAAAATCTTCATGAAGTGAATCCGAAAGAGGACCACTTATGTTCTCAAATTTGACACTCATCCTTACAAGCGCAAACTGCAACTGTATGGGATTTGAACTCGCGCCGAGACTAAAAAGTGTTATTTTATCTCCCCACTCAAATATACCTAACCTTGAGTTTACTCAATATATACAACAGCTTTACTAACTTCGTATAATATGTATGTAAACAATATTTTATCGTAATGTTATTTTAAATAAAGCACGGAAAAAGAAATAACTTAATTATTGGTGCATTGAATATAATTACTATATACATTAATATGTCATATTTATAAATGGTATTAAGATATTATCAATTTCCATCGGAAAATGCCCTTAGTGGCACAATTAAACATCATCGCGATCAAATGGTTATATATATGTATGTGTGTGTGTGTGTGTGTGTATATATATATATATATATATATATATATATATATATATATATATATATATATATATATAGGGTGTATGCATTCATGTTAAAATCGACGCCATGTTGGAGTACTCAATACATAGGCCGGTATAGGGAAACGACTCATTTTGTCAATTTAAAAATACTTCGTAATATTTTTAAGAGCATTGATGTTGTTAAGAGGTTGAATTAGTATCTCAAGTATGTAAGAAAAATAACAATAACAAAAAATTAACCGATTTCTCAAAGAAATTTGCCTTAAACTAAGTTTGTCCTATGCTCAGCAATGTTAATCACTACTCCAATATGGCCTCCAAGTGTATTAAATATGACGTAATGCGGATACTTCCTATGTAACTACGCAAGCTTGCAAATTTCACAATAAAAGTCAACTGCTAAATTCACGCACTGAACGAGATGTCAAAGTATCCAAAATATTATTTTATTAGATCCTTAAGGCAAGAAATTTGTATTGCATATTCTAATAGAGCTTAATTTTTTATAAATAAATTTGATTTCTTTAGATGATTAAAAACAGCTCTACTATTATTAATGTAATTTTTTAAAAGTAATATTTTGCATATTCTATTGATTTATTTAGAACTATATACCATATCTTATACTATATAAATATTATGGCAGATGATTTTTATCGTTTCTTATTGTAAATTTACAAAGTAATTGACAATAACTTCCAGTGCTTCCACAAAAAAATAATAATAAATAATAAAAAAATCAGAAAATCATCTCTCTCTCTCTCTCTCTCTCTCTCTCTCTCTCTCTCTCTCTCTCTCTCTCTCTCTCTCTCTCTCTCTCTCTCTCTCTCTCTCTCTCTCTCTCTCTCTCTCTCTCTCTAAACAAGATACATGGCCATTAATTTTTTCTCTAATTCTTTATGACATTAATGAATAGGGCAATTTTGTAGCATAGCGTTTAGGGTATCTTTTGCTGTGCTATCGGAGTGTCAATCATGATGGCATTATATTTATATGATGGAGACTTTAATTGAAGTAATACTTATTCATATAAATACATGTTATTTTATTTAATACATAATACATAGTTTAAATTTTTAAATTACAGTTTCTGCATTAACCAAATTTAGTATTGTCATCATTAAGGTCAAAGTATTCAACATTTATTTTAGGGATATCTTCGGATCATTTCTTTGTGCAGATTTTTTTTTCTTGTTTTTTTTTTTTTTTTTTTTTTGCTTTGTTAAAACAATCATTACTTTAGTTCAGTATTTTATTTTGAAGTTATAATGTTTGTATATATATCTAAAAATAGCACAAACAAATTACGATATATAATCAATAAAAAATGTAATAACAAAAAGGAAAAAAAAAATGAAGGATAAATATTAATGAAGTTTCAGCAACTGCATATAGATCGAGGATTAGAGAGAGAGAGAGAGAGAGAGAGAGAGAGAGAGAGAGAGAGAGAGAGAGAGAGAGAGAGAGAGAGAGAGAGAGAGAGAGAGAGAGAGAGAGAGAGAGAGAGAGAGAAAGAGAGAGAGAGAGAGAGATCGCGTGGAAACGCTTAATAGCAAAGATGGTCATTAAGTTATTATTATAAATTATAAAACAGCAAGAAATGTAATCATAATTAAAATTTAATTGTTGATTTGATAAAAATTGGTATATGTTGTGTTTGACGTTTTGATAGCTTGTATTATTATTATTATATATATATATATATTTTTTAATGTTCGACCTACAGTAATATTTGATTTAGTATACTTTTGTGGAAGATAAAAAAACTTTTGTGTTTGTGTGTGGACCATTGTGTTAAAAATAAATATTATATTAAACACGAATGCTGTTCGTAAACCCTGTTCTCTTGCACCAAAAAATGCACATTCCATTTGAATAACCATAGGCGATCGTCATTTTTGGTGCAGAGAACAGGGTTTACGAACAGCATTACGGTTATATTATTCTTTTAAAAAATGAAACTACTTTTCAAATTGCAAATAACTGTTTTAACTCTAAACTATGTATATTATAAATTAAGGTTTACGATTTGATCAAAGAGTAAAAAAAAGGTATTTAATAGTAAGTATTATTATAACTATTAGACGTTATAATACACTTTTTTTTATTTAGAAATTATCAAAGTATTTATTATACGACGATTATTTAATTTTATCATGCAATGAAAGTAAATTCCATCTAAATTTAATATGTTTAATAAAAATTGCATATACAATCAAACTTATTTCATCTATGTAGTATGTAGTACAATTGTATATTATATATACTATATTAATGAAATTCTCTGTGTAAACTATAGACTTATTATACATTAAAGAGGAAGTTCTGGGGTTCCTACATAGCTTTTTCAATGTTAGACAAATTTACGAAATTGAATTTACAAATTTACGAAATGAAACAAATTTGTAAAATTACAAATTTACAGGGGGGTTCATAAACTCACTTACTTACTTAGGCCGTACTTAGGTGTACTTAGGCCGTGGCCAGCCCGTGTGTGCTTTTCCATTAATTGGAAAGTCCTTACCTGTCGATAAGACAATGTCTTGACTGGGACTGGGATTGGTGTATAGCACGATAACACAACATGGCAAGCAAAATATGATGACCCAAAGCCCTTCCATAGCCCCGCAAACTTGTGATCATCCTGCGAGATATGCAACTCGTTCCGTATCTTGTACAGTCATTCCAATAAACTGTTGGCATATGGGAATAACATGTATTTAGATAGAGTTTTGCGTCAAATGAAATCTCCATCTGATTGCATTGAATGGCCATAAGCCAATACAAATTTATTTTTTATTGGAATGATTGTACAGCTCTGGCCAAAAGTTCCCGAACGATTTGCATAGGCAACCCGCAACCACACTATGTTATCTTTATGAGAAAACGCAGCGGCCGCCGTTGCCCCGTTCGGAAACTTTTGGCCAGAGCTGTACGTCATAGTTACGGCTTTATTATAGAAAATGTTATAGCGGGTTACATATATCGCAGGATGAGCGTAAGTTCGCGGGGCTACCATGGGGCTACGGAAGGCCTTTTGGGTCATTATATATGTGAGTCAATGAACAGTTCTTCTCATTATCTAATATTGAAAAAGCCATGTTGTAACCCCTGAACGTCCTCTTTAAATTTATATATATATGCATATATATTTTATATTTTATTGTACTGCAAACTGCAACATATAGATCATAGTCAAAGTTATGGTGTAAAGAGTGTAGAATAATAAAACAAGGAAATAATGTAAAACCTGTATTGCATACACGCAGCTCAAATGTAAATAAACTATTATGTTAATGCGATGACTGGTACAACGTAAATAATGGAAAATGCACAATGAAAAATGAATATTATGTCCCGTTTACTTTTTGTTTACTCATATAAAGACATTACAATTACAAACGATTATATTACACTTCATTACGGAAAGTTGCACATTTTTTTTTTCGAATTTTTTAAATATATATTTCAGTAAAAATAGTAGATTTGCATAATATACCGATGCATCGATGCATCCATCATATTCGTTTATCATTCAAGAAATTTGAGACGTTACCTGGTTTGAAAATTAGGGCTATATAGGAGTTTCTATGAAGTTGCGAGCCAGCAACAATGCTTGAGTAAATAAATATATTGCTCAGCATACGACAGACATCATTGTTAATCTTTTCATAGAAAAATAAATATGTTTCTATAATTTTAATATTTTTCTCAGGTGTACGATGAATTATTTCCTGTTCTTAGCTTTAAATAATTAATTTTACTGAAATTAATGTCATTTGGATGAATAACAAAATAGTTGTCATGAAATTACTTGAAATTCAAGGGAGACTCATAAATAAGCCGCAAATAAAAATTTCAGCATCGAGATTTTTTTTAACTCCATTTCTCTGCTTTATACCCCCTATAAGAAAGCATGATAAAATCAAGGCATTCTCTCGAAGTCATAATATACTTTTTTTTAGTATTATTTAGCTCTGGATTTCGTTTATTTTCTCAGAAAGGGCAGGGGGTTGTACAAAATGCAAGGACGGAATTAAGGGGCCGTGTATGTTGGTAATCCCCATAAACAAAGCACGGGAAATCGTATTTACGCCGTCAAATTGTCAATTTTGTATCTAGAAACTTGAAATTAGAGCATTAAATTGTAAATAAAATTCTGCTTTGAGCCGCGTTAACAATTTTTTTTAAAGATATGCAGGAAAAAAGATATTAATTTTTCAATTCAGCAAATGAAAATTAATAGCTGTAGTAAGAATTTTCATAAGTTGGTACTTTGATTTATTTTCAGGTATATCAGGTATAGGTATAGTAAAGTTGCAATAAAAAGTAAGTGAAAAAAGAGAGATAAAAGGGATTAATGCTACCTGACAACACGACCCAATTAACTACGCGTCAATGATTTTGATAACCCGAGAAGTAATTTTCACAGTAAATCAAATTTATTTTAGATGTTAGTTTTATTAAAAATCATACATATTTCTTTTTTGATCGAAGTTCTAGTGATATTTTTAACTACCGTGATTTAAAAATAATGAGTAGTATGTAATATTTTTTATTTGAATATATTTCTTTAATATGAAGCTATAACTTCGATCAAAAAAGAAATATGCATGATTTTTAATAAAACTAACATTTAAAATAAATTTGATTCACTGTGACTGTTACTTCGCAAGTTATCAAAATCATTGACGCATAAAATAATTGGGTCCCGTGTTGTCAGGTAGCAGGTAATCTCTTCTATTGAAAAACTGCTCTTTGTTCACTTACTTTTTACTGCACTTTTTGACTTACAAAGGTGCAGCAGTGCTATTGTATTATATACAGTACGCAGACTTATTGACGACAGTAAATGTTACCACTAAAATAAATATGCAACTTTACTAAAAAATTATCAAAGTTTGAAATTAATTATAAAAAAATCTATTGATAATATAAAAATTTTATCAACAGGCCTCAAAGCGAAATTTTATGCTGATTACAGCATAATAAATTTCAGTCATAATTACATCATATTCAGAGGGAGAGAACGTAAATACTAAAAGTCTCTTTTGCATGCTAATCTTACGGAGACTGTTTCAACATACACGGTCCCTTAACGCGAGCTTGTGACTCGCGCTTACTGGGAAATCCTCGTACACGTACAAAAATAACTACGTAATAATTATGCTAGCTCATTTTTGGCACAATTAGTTCAATACAGCATAATTTATGCTATACTGCATAATAAATATGTTTCATAGAATAAATACTATATTTTACAGTATAATTAATTATATTGTTACAATTTAGCATTAATTATGCTTGAATGACATAAGTTAAATATATAGCATAAATTATGCACTCTATTGTTTCTGTGTATATGGGGAACAATTACAAGCCCCAATCCAATGTACTGGAAAATAAATCAGTCATAAATTAAACGTCTAAAAAATACATTTCATTGCAACTTACTTTATATTGCATTCTTAATTCTGAAGATTAAATTCATTACTCCTGCAGTAAAAATCAAATCTTTATCATCTATAATACAATAAAAATTATTAGATCATCAAATCTTTTTATCATATATATCCATATAATACCTTTGTAAACAATTACGTTAATTGTTATATGTTATCTTGTAAATAGATGGTTTAATTGATGCATATATAAAACTGAGTAAATGATCTTGTTTTATTGTTTAACAATTCCACTAGCAATACGTATGGGTGAGTATTTTAAACTTTCTATAATATACTTCTCTTATTGTGTACTGCCTGTATGATCAATTATATGCACCATTTGAGCACAAACATTTCCGTATACGTGTTTCATTTAATAAGTTTTTTTATATTAAGTTTTAGTACTATAGATTGTTTTTATGATTGATTTAAATTGTTAAGTTAATGTAAAATAAAGGATAAATGCGAATTATTCTTTTCGAAGAAAAATATTATTACTTTCCATTTCTAAACTGTAAATATATAAAAATATATATAAAAAAATAAATAAAAAAATAAAAATAAATAAAAAATAAAAATAAAATAAAATAAATAAGTAATTCCAAAAAATTGAATGTGGTAATTTTTTTAAAACTTCATTATAACTTATGGCAGTATATATACAATGGCGTATTTAATTAAAGATGTAGAACACCTTGAACAAAAGAAAACATGTCTGATATATCCTATAACATATATACCTAAATCTCAACGTTGATTTGGTCAGAGTCATTAATATCTAATTTATTTTCCATTTACAAAATGGCAGCTGCGGGTTTATGACGTCACATCTCACTAGTCTACGCGCGCAGAAACAGGCGAGCTGAGACGTCATAAACCCGCATCTGCTATTTCGTGAATGGAAAATAAATCAGAAATTAATGACTCTGGCCAAATCAACTTTGATATTTAGGTATGTTAGGATATTAGACAAGTTTTTTTATGTAAGGTGTTCTACGCCTTTTACGAATTGCTCCATATATAAAAACACGGCAATTCTATAAAAAGGTATGGTTAAAATTTGTCCTATTATATACATAATTATGTCCCATTATATACTTACGAGTGTACAAAATCAGGTTTTATGCAATCTGGCATGTGATTTTGAAATACTAAAATGATGCATAATGATTCTTACTGGTAAAACGTTTTGATCACTTTTATTTTTTTAGTATTAGCTTACAACACGTAAGAGTGCATGCGTTAGTTAAATTTCTACATATCGTCCATGCCATGGTCATCTCCTTCCAGCTATGCTAAAGCTATGTCTGGAAGGAGTTTTAACCATGGCATGGATGATATATATACTAACTGGTAACTGCAGTATTGCTTTAAAGATCATTCACAATGCTAAATTAAAGGATATAGGAAATTAGGGGTCCCTCGATGTTTTGCTTGGTTACACCACCGGTAACAAAAAGTTGAAGATTTAAATAATAAAAAATAATAATAATAAATAAAAAAAAAACAGCGAGCATTATTGAGAGAAATATAATATATCATATTTTAAATTTATAAAAATAATAAATTATAATAATTATCACAATTTATTATTAATTCCTAAATAACAGATAAATATTGTGACACCTAGCTTTAAAAAATATAAATTATTAAAAAACAAAACAATTATAATAAATATCTTAAGTTTGCATATAGATACCAAATTGCTTGCACTTAAAAAATTACACATTTATAAACTTTGATATTGTAATTCATGTTTTTCAGGTCAATGATTTGATTGATACATGATTTTCTTTTTTTTTTTAATGTTCATTCACTAACTCACATTGTCTGTTTTAATTTTTTTTCTTTGAGAACTGGCACTTAATCATTTTAATGCATTATATAATGATAATAATAATTTATACATGATTATATAGAACACAAACAAATACGAATACAAATAGTAATGACAATCTAATTTCAGATTAGCAACATTTATTTATATATTCACATAATAATACTGCACACAACGTTTACTACAGATATATTGTGTTTTATAGCGTGATTATACAATTCTGCAGATTATTATTATATGTTTATATTATGTTATTGCATAAATTACGTAATTTATTTTATTCCAACACTAGCCACTATAGGCAAGCACCTGTTAATACTTTATGTTCTACTTTTATTTGATTGTTTTAAACATGACACTTAATTCCGTCAAACTTTTACGGTATAAAAATAGTGAATCTGATTTCAAGAGAGAGAGAGAGAGAGAGAGAGAGAGAGAGAGAGAGAGAGAGAGAGAGAGAGAGAGAGAGAGAGAGAGAGAGAGAGAGAGAGAGAGAGAGAGAGAGAGAGAGAGAGAGAGAGAGAGAGAGAGAGAGAGATGAAAAAGATTAGGTTCATTCGGAAAATAAAATTACAGTTCATGCTAAAACTTAAATGACAAAAAATGTTTAGATGTTACTAGCAAAAAAAAAAAAAAAAAAAAAAAAAAAAAAAACATTAATGTTTAATTAAAAATATTATTTTCCCTTTTACAGACTCTGACATAGCAATTAATATTAATATAACTTCTACTTAATAAAACATTCATATAATTACAAAAGTAATTATATATATAAACTAACCATTAAGTAATGCAAATTATACTAACATTGACATAATATACTTATAAATATAAACAAAAGTTACAAAATATTTTTTTTTTCGCCTTTCAAGTTTTTTTTTATATAAATATAATTACATAATAATATAGAACAATCAATCAACAACAAAAAACTTTGTTACTTTCATTTAATATTGAGTCATTCTTGATGGGGTAATTTTTTTTTTTGTGCATTGTCTTTTACACCTCTCACTTTTTTAACAATTTATATACAATAATATTTTAGTCTGTGATTTAAGCTGTCAAGATGCAGAGTCTCAGAGAGTTTAATGTTATTTTCAGATATTTTACTGGATTTTTAAATCAATCTCATAATAAAAAGAAACTTAGAAATGTCACAGGTAAGAATTTATTTTATATATATTTTATATTGGGTGATATTTTAGTTTATAGTAGAGCTGTGGATTTAATCCGGTTTATTTTGAAAACCGGTTTCATGAAATAAGAAAATCGGTTTCGAGTTATTGCATAAAACCGAAAATCGAAAATTAAAAATCGAATTGCATATTAACGATTTTAAATTCGCAAAAACCTTAATTTAAAAAAAATCGATTAATATTATTTCTTATATATAAAAACCGTCAAAATAATTCGATTTTTTTTTTTAAAATACCAATTAAAAAATCGATAATTTTTTTTAGAAAAAATCAAGGATTAAAAGTTATTTTAGCTCAATAATTTAACAATATTAAGTTATTGTGTGAGTGTATGTGTGTATATATATATGTAATATATATATATATATATATATATATATATATATATATATATATATATATATATATATATATATATATATATATATATATAAATAAATAAATAAATAAATAAATAATCGTCTTTATTCAAAAATCATGCAGAAAAATACATATATATATATATATATATATATATATATATATATATATATATATATATAATTATATTTTTCATTCATATTATAATTTATTAACACGCAGCTTATATTTTCCCATACAAATTTTAAAATCTTAGTTATCAATTATCATGTTTGTTCGCTCAATGACAATTTTTTTATGGAAGTTGACTTTAGATTTAGACTCCTCTTATCGGGCAGTGCAAGACTGCAGGTGCAAAAATATTTTGACAAGATTCTGGACATATACCTGATGTTTATTTTTTTCTCTGTTCTTTATACCATTGACGATCCCTCGGGTGTCAACTAACCCGTCTATTATTTTCACAACTACGGTAAATAGATTCTGAAGATTTTGTTTTAAGTATATTATAATTTGATTTTAAAGGACCCTAATTTATTGCTATTTTAATAATACATTATTTTTCAATGTTTTTCTAAATTTATTATTAATTTTGCATTTATATTATTATATATGTACTATAATATTTAACTTAAAAACTATATATAAGCGTATCACTAAAAAAAAAAAAAAAACAAAAAAAAACAAAAAAAAAAAACATAAAAAGTAACTTGGTATTTTGATTTTGTATCGGTGGGTGCAAATGAAAACTTATTTTAGCAAACAAAAAGCTGAAAAAGCGTATGATTAATGATTATCTGATCATACGACTGAAAGCTTTAATATCTTCAATTAGTAGGAAAAGTTAAAATGATTAAAAATGCATGCAGTTTTTTTTTCTTTTTTTAATACACGCATACACCTTTATTTTTTGTCGTTCTATAGCGTCTTTTTCAACAAGAAAAAAGACAAGCAAAATAATTCACAATTATTTTTATTAAATATTTAAAATTAAGCTAGAACGACGATAAAAAAAGATATATATTTGTATTTTCATTAAGAAAACAACTGTGGTAATTATAATTCACTGTAATTGTTTCTTTGAGTGCTCAATATTAATTCATGCATAAAGTAATGAGGGTCTTCTGGTCAGGTAGCAAATGATCCCTCACCTAAAATAAAACGCAAATGTATGAGTAGAGGTAGTGTACAATACTGCATCTACTTTTACTTTTACATTGACAATCTCTGAAAGAATGCATCAGGTATATGAGGTATTGGGGAGAAGGTAGAGAGGGAAAAAACAATATAATATTCTAACACTTTAAAATACCATTTTATTTTATTCTTCTGTTACGTAAAAGAATCGTAATAAAATACTGTTTATATACAAAATATGTTTTTACAATTTGCATATAAAAGGCCCGCGCAGCCGTTTTATTTTATTTAATATTAAATTAATTAAAATAATAAGTCGCTGTGATTGGCTGAGAGTCGACTCTCCGCCAATCACAGTGACCTATTTTCTTAAATTAATTTAATATTAAATAAAATAAGACGGCTGCGCGGGCCTAAAGAATGCATTTTTTATGTTCTTTAGAATACTCTCAAAACGAGATTACCTAAATAAATTAGCTTGCCTAGAATATGATCATTAAATTTGATAGTAAGATTTCTTCAAACACAATAAAAAATGAATTTCTGACTTACATTTTAGTCTCAACAAATTTTTATTTTGATATTCATGTACAGTACAGAGCAGCAAAAATGTTAACAAAGGATATGCCGCTCCAATGAGGTATCTGGACAGAAATTGTCATCACTACAGCAAGGTGTGTCCACTGCCGCAATTCACCGCCTTCTTGTGCAGTCACTTGTCTATAAAACAACCAAAAGATGCATGCCTCCTGGATGGGCAGTCTCGTGCACACCTTCTCTCTCTTTTTGTTCTCGCTGCCTGTGTCGAGAAAATATCATACACAAACAAACTGAAGACAGCAAAATAACAACTCCACCTCTCTCTCTCTCTCTCTCTCGTTCTCTCTGTCTAAAATTCATACCAATACTATATTATAGGAAAAACAGTGCGTGAGTGTGAGCGCACAATACGATCAACTAGGAGAGCGAGAGAAGTGGAGTTGATTTTTTGCTGTCTTCAGTTTGTTTGTGTATGATATTTTCTTGATACAGGCAGCAAGAACAAAAAGAGAGAGAAGGTGTGCACGAGACTGCCCATCCAGGAGGCATGCATCTTTTGGTTGTTTCATAGACAAGTGACTGCACAAGAAGGCGGTGAATTGCGGCAGTGGACACACCTTGCTGTTGTAATGACAGTAACTGTCCAGATACCTCATTGGAGCGGCATATCCTTTGTTAACATTTTTGCTGCTCTGTACTGTACAGCAGTATGTTCTACTACATATTGAATACAAAATGATGTATGCATTATTAAATTAGATTTAAGAACGACTATTTTGCATACATGCAAAAATAGGTATTTTCCGTGTTTCATACGAATTGCAGTAAAATTTAACCAATATATTTGACATCAGCATAAAATTTGCATTTAGGAATAATTTTTTACGATTTAAATTTTTAAAATCGAGGAACGCCCCTTTTTAATAATTGATGAATTTCTAAAAAACTATACGTTGCATCAAAAACTTTTAATGACAAGAAATGTGTAGAATTATATAATACAATCTGTGTATAAATTTTAGGCCATTTAAAATGTTTTTGACAATTTGCCAACGCTTTGAAAGTTTTCAAACAGAGAAATTTTAAAAGTGAAGTAAAACATCATAATAAAAACATTGCACTTTTAAAATTTCTCTGTTTAAAACTTTTCAAAGCGTTGGCAAATTGTCAATAACATTTCAAATAGCCTGAAATTTATACTCAAAGTGTATTATATAATTCTACACATTTCTTGTCATTAAAAGTTTTTGATGCAACGTATAGTTTTTTAGAAATTCATTAATTATTAAAAAGGGGCGTTCCTTGATTTTAAAATATTGAATCTTGAAAATTTATTCCGAAATGCAAATTTTATGCTGATGTCAAATATATTGGTTAAATTTTACTGCAATTTGTATGAAATACGGAAAATACCCATTTTTGCATGTATGCAAAATAGTTGTTCTTAAATCTAATTCAATAATGCATACATCATTTTGTATTCAATATGTAGAAGAAAATACTGCTGTACATGAATATCAAAATAAAAATTTGTTAAGACAAAAATGTAAGTCAGAAATTTAATTTTTTATTGTATTTTAACAAATCTTACTATCAAGTTTAACGTTCGTGTTCTAGGCAATTAAGCTAATTTATTAAGGTTACTTTATTTAAAAATATTTTAAGAAGAATAAAAAATGCAGTCTTATATAATCTGCAAATTTTAAACTGATATATTTATGTATATTTGCTTACAATTAGTAGTTTAGTATTATTTTTTTAATTATGAAAAAAAAACCAATTGTTTAAAAGTTTTAAAAAGTTTAAAATCATACCATTTCTAATCAAAGAAAGGTAATAATGATAAAAATTTGAATTTGAGGAGCAAAAATCATAGTTTTAAAATTCTACCTCCAAAAAAATAAGAGAGAGAAAAAAAAGGAATATGTTTTGCACCATGATGTGTTTTGCACCTTTCTTCAGAACGCAAAACACAACCAGCTGGACACCTGAGGGCATGTAACTCCCTTTCAACCCCACGGCCGTTTATATACCTTATAATTTTTTTTTTACCTCCGTATATCAATTGTAAGCCTGACGTTTCTTAAACAAAACAAAATTATATATTATAAATTATACCCTGTTTGCAAAATGATTTTAGTTTAATATGAATATTATAGTTAACTATATATTTCATACAAAAAATTAAGCAATACATTTTAGGTTTTATCATATAATTTTTATATACTAATATTTTTTAAATGATGTCTTTAATATCCGCGGAAAAATAAAAAAACGGAATAAATGAATGAGAGAGAGAGAGAGAGAGAAAGAGAGAAAAAAAATAAGTTTTTCATTCATTCATTCATTCATTCATTCATTCATTCATTCATTCATTCATTCATTCATTCATTCATTCATTCATTCATTCATTCATTCATTCATTCATTCATTATATATATTCTATATAGTTATAATAGATAGATAACGATATAGAAAAAATGTAATAATGTTTTTTATGCAACTTTATATTACATCCTTGTTTAATTTGCTGCTAATAAATTGATAGTAAGAGCGATTTTGTTAATTTTTCTTTCCAAAACTTAAAACAAACTTTAATTGCTTTCTTTCTTTCTTTTATATTAAATTATTATTTCTTTTTTCACTTATGTAAAGAAAAAGAAAAAAAAAAAAAAAAAAAAAAGAGGAAGAAGAGTATAAAGAACATTCTATGATCATGCAGCTTTTAGTGCTTTTACTGACCAACTTTTTTGACCAGCTTTTACCTACCTGTACTCCAATACTTTTTAAACGGTACTCCATGAAAAGTACAATACCCAGCAAACACGGGATAATCGGCATTTAATTGGGCCGATATCGCCGATCATCGGAAATGAAAGCCGGCCCGACTTTCACTGCGACGTCGGGCCGGCATTAAAAAGGTGGTTTACCGAGCTTCTGCCAAAGTCGCAGTGCCGACTTTAAGGCCGACTTTCAAATTTAATTTTAATTAAAATTAAGCTTAATTGTTCTAATTTGCCTCGCGATGTTTATGACAGGGTTAATGTTCCTGCACTACACATTTTAGGAATGTTAGTTGATGATGAAAAGATGGACCCACCGGGACTCGAACCCATGCGAGTTACCAATGTTGGATCACAAACCAGCGGTCCAAACCACTAGGCCATGGCTTCACATGAAAACTTATGTGACGAAACGTTAATATAAAGATCGTAAAATCGAAGTTTGAATTTTAAACGTCCATCTTAACATTTAAAACCAGTTTTTCATAATTCTGAGCTCGTAAAAAGACATTTTTATAGAAAAAAAATGAGAAATAAATTTTTATAAAAAAAAAAAAAAAAAAGTTATCAAAATATTTTTTTTTATAAAAAATTAATTTTTGTATAAAATTTTTTTTAATGCCGGTGATCAATCGGCATGCCGACTAAACCCCGAGCTTGGGGACTTAAACCATAAAAATCTAAGTCCGGGGAAAAGTCGGCTTGCCGACGTTGGGCGTTGCCGATTGTCCGCCGACAGTGCCGATTTTGAGCCAAGCTCGGCCCGATTAGGCCGTGTTTGCTGGGTAGCCTGGCTTTCCTTTCTTTCTATACCTAATATAAGTCCATAATATATACAGAGTTTAATACGCATTTTTAAGATCTTCATTTTGCACAGGTGACTAATTTGATTGATATACATTTTAAATAAAACATATAATATAATATAGTTGCAAAAAACTAAACAAGAATTATTTTAAAAATAATGGAATATAAAATATTGTGTGAATCATAAGAGCTATTTCAAAATATAAAATTGGTTTCAAATATAATTTAAGAAAAAAAGTGTTATTATTCAATATTTTTTTTTTGGACCGCTGTTTAAATATAAAACTGAATATCATTAAAGAAACTTAAAAATCGTATTAAAGATTTGCAAATCTAAGGATTCCAAGTAAATTATAATAAATAAAAAAAAAATCGATTTTTAATTTTGTTATTCGGTTTATCATAAAAAAATATTCGATTTTTTATAACAATTAAATGACCTTTACGATTCGATTTTTTATTTTTAGATGGTAAAAATCGAATTTTGTAAACCGAATTTTAAAGTCAAAATCATAATAATGACTGAAAAAACCGACAAAATCGAAAACCGAATCGTTCTGTTTTTAATCAATTTAATCGAACCGATAAAAAATAAAAACGATTATCCGGTTTCGCAATTTTTAGCGGTTTCCACAGCTCTAGTTTATAGCGTTAAGGGTAGAAACTTATCGACTTGGGGTTGAGGAATCTTGTTTTCGTAATAATTGTTTGTACGCAATTTTTAACCAGTAAAACAAATATTATTACCTTTTTTAATATAACATATATTTATATAATATTATATTGAAAAAGTTTCTAATTTGAGTAAAATTAAATCTAAAAAAGAAAAAAGAAAGCATCTGGTGCTATTATTATTATTATTATTGTTTTTTTTTTTTTTTTTTAATTATTTGTATCAAGTAATTTAAACCATATAGTATAAGCAAAATGTGATAATGTTGAATCATGCGCTACCTCAAATGTATACTATACATGTGTGCATATATGTATATATATACAGTATAATATTAATATACTAATTACATTTTTTTTACTTTTTGTGATATTATTGGATAAAATTTGATGATCTAAAAAGTTCTGCTTGTGTCAATAAAGAAATCCTATCTTATCGTATCTTATGCAATTTGGCTCAAAAATAGCCCTGTATACGCCTTAATATAAATTATTATTATATAAAATTTGAATATTTGCACATTAACATGTTACCAACAAAGTAAAATAACTTTAATATTTGATCGTCTTTGCATGAGTTTGACATAAGTATATAAAATTGTAAGCATATAACATTGCATTTTTACGTCAATGCTAATTTTATATATTTTGTGATCGTTGAGTTTGTGAGATATCAGAGTTAAAAACCCCCGTAAGCTGCAACGCTAACTAACTAGTTAAACCGTAGTTAAGTTGTTATTTTGATTGTTGCAACAATTAAAAAAAGATAACTAAGGTATAACTAGAGGTTGCAGCTTACAGCCCTATTATGGGTCACCTACTTAAGACGCAAGCTTTCGGTCATTAACAGTTTGGTTACGTTCTGAGATATGGCATTAGAGTTGAGTTAAGCCTTTATTGGGTATAATATATGGCCTATAAGTAATGATACTTAAGTATGTTCTATAAACACTGGGTCATACAGTTAAAATAATAATAATTTTTATTTCTTGGGCAATTAGAGTATACATTAACACATTAAAAACTGAGAATTACTCAACAAGTGATGTGAGAAAGAAAAACTGCCTGCACTTTTAACATATCTCACACCATTATGCAATATCTACTAACATGAAATTGGATGAGGTTATCAGTTTTAAAAAATTCTTAAAAATTTTCTATGGCTTAAAACACGTAAAAGTGTGCCTAGTATTTCTATTTAAAATGCTCGGAAATCGGTGGAGTAGGTTTCTCAAAAATTGCAAAAGAACGAGCTTTTCCCCATAAGCATAATGTTAAATTAGGGGACCCTTAGCTTTCCCCGCGTCACCTCGCGCGCTAAACCGATAAGCTCCATTGAAACGCATAAATCAATATTTGCAATAACAAACTTTCTGCCTGATTTCATTTATTGAAGTAGCTTATTGTGATATGACAAATTTGATAAGTTTATTATTATTATAACTTTTTTTATTGCGCTTGTTGTTTTCTTATTCGTACGATTTCTTTAAAGTAGCTTAAAACGTATATATATCTGTTAATTAAAGTTGTCAGTAGTTTTTTTTTATTGTTTTAAGAATGGTTCCACAATATGCAATAAGATAAGAAATTTAAAGCATCTATTTTTGTTTTTCTTGTGCTATTTTGATAGATAACACTCCACCATCACTATCATCAGTAATACAAGCTTTCCGAATTCAGAACTTTCATTAAAACCATTTGTTACTCTTGAAAACTACAAGCTAGTTAATTTGTTTTTTTACTTAATTATAAGTAAATGCTTTCCTTCAGAAGAAGAAAACATTAACTATACGGTTGCAGCAATGCAATTTTTTCTTATAAGTAAGTGTAATTCAATTATGTACACGACTCAGCTAAAATTGTTATACTAATGCAATCATGACTCAAGAAATAATTTTTCTTATTTGATTTTAAATGTTTCTTTGTGGTCGTGGAAAATGGATATACCGCATACAGTTTTCCTTATCTTACATCTCTCACAAATTTTATAAATAAATATACAATAATTATTGAAGCAATTATTGAAGATTTTTTTTTTTATATAAATATCTTTCTTATAACATAGTTATTGAATCTCAAAACGTATGCCTAATAGATATACCTTTGTCTTATTATGGTTAGGTATTATGCAAGTGTGGGCGAGAGCTATAAGCAGCACTCTATTACCCAGCTTCGCCCTTTCAAAAATACATTATCTGCTTTTGTTTTTTCTTTTGGGAATAAAGACGGCTATACTTAAATTAATTTATAACGGAAAGTGTAAAATCTTTAAGCATTATATTAGATGTAAATAATAAAAATTAAATAAATATGCAATATGGATAGTTGTGAAATATACTATATAGTAATTATCTAATTTATTTAAATTAAATTTGCTATATGTTACTGAAAATTTATGTAAATTTTATTTATTTATTTGAAAGAAAACTTTTCTTTGCAAAAAATCTCAAACTGAAGTTATAGATAATATTATGTCTTATTTCACAATAAAAAAGCACTATAATATAGAATTTATATTCGTTGAAGAAGGAGAGTTAATAAATTCAGAATGATTAAGACGATGCATATGAAAAAGAAAACTGCAGTATATAATTTATTCATAATAATAAACAAGTGTCATTCTTAAGTTAAAAAAAAACGCGTTACTGAATTTCTTTGGTCTCCAGCGAGATTAAAAATAGCAACACCAAACTCAGAACAAACTTCCTCTCCGCACATATCAAGTGACCTTTTACGTTATGACCCTGAATTTTATGTGCTAAATTTAACTCTTGTCATAGTCAAATTAACATAACTTTGAATTTGATAAACTTGTTTTGTAAATTACTGCTATAGGGTGGTTGCATTTATATAATAGTCTACGCCATATGTGAGCACCAAATAACATGAACCGATATGGAAAAATGACTACTTTTACCAGTTTAAAAATTCTTTACAATATTGTTGAGAGCATTGATGCTATTGGGTGGATTCAGGTTTTCAAGTATGTGAGAAAAGTGATTTTTCAAAGAAATTATCCAAAAACTACGTTTATACTATATGATGAGCAATGTTATTAATTGCTTCAGCGTATTCTTTATGACGTCATGCGCATACACTCTATAATTACAAGTGTAGAGCCAGAGCCTCGTTTTATATTACGTCATATGTCATTGCAGTATTTATCTCAAACTGCAACGGATAGCAAAATACTATACAACATTAGCTTATCATTGAACAAGCTATTATATATATATATATATATATATGTACAGTAAAATTTCACATCTGAACATTTTAATTTCATTATTCAAAATTATACAAAGCTTTCGATGTTATTCTATAATAAGAAAAATACACTTTTAATTTCAATGGCAAAATATATTTACTTATGTCTGTATATACACACATTACGATACTTGCTTCACAATTTTATATATAAAGATGTATTTCTTATCATTAAATAAATATTTCTTATCTTTTTATAAGCATACATACATAAGGCGTTATTTTCTTTTGATCATATTAATTGATATTGCTTTATTGAGAAAGGTCTGATATGATAATTAAAATTTTATAGTAATTAATTACAACTAAATTAAAATTTGAAGAAAGATTTGATTTGTGTTTTTAAAAAAATCAATGAATCAGTTTGTTATCTGTTCATATAATATATATATATATATATATATATATATATATATATATATATATATATATATATATATATATATATATATATATATATATATATTATAATAATGGTACAAACGTGGTACAAACTTATCTGGTATAATTATGCACTACACACACAACAATATACATTATTATATTATATTATTATGCATATATTTATTGTATTTGTATATGGTTGTAGGATGAGTGGAATAATTAAAATAATTTTCAATTTGAAAAAAAATTAAAAAAAAAAATATTTAAAAAATATTGCATGAATTTTTGAGTGATAAAACACAATAATTGTACATTTCCTAAATTTGATGTTAGGATCTTATGGAATGAATTGAATTATAAAATAAAATTCTTACCAGTTTTAGGAAAGCTTAAAACCCATGTGTCATCAAATCTGACTTGAAAATCACGAATAGTATTCGAAAATTTTGAATAATATTGAGGTAACACTGTATTATCTGCAATTATGTAACCTTTACGAAATTGATTTGTAAATCCTTTATATAAAATCTGTTTTAAATTTCCCTCAGGAAGAGGTTTTATTCCAGCCATATTTATAAATTGAACTAAACTAAAACTTTATCATGTGTTGTAATAATAATAATAAAAAATATGTGGTTTTATCTACATCCAAAGTCCCAACATTTTTTTTATCATATTTCTTTATGCGTAATCTCTCTCTCTCTCTCTCTCTCATAACGATTATTATTAGTTTCTAAAATGGGAATTCCGTTAAAAGTTGAAGGAGGGTGTTAGGTGTAAGAGTAGGCTAGTAGGCTAGTCAGGCTTAAAACTCGCCCTTTCAAAAAAAAAAAATATATATATATATATATATATTATATATGTATTTTCAATATTTTTTTTTTTTTAATAAAGACAATTATAATATAATTTACTTCATAAAATTGTTGATTTTAAAATAATAAATTTAATTTATTTCATCTATAACACAGAAATAAGAGACTGAGAGTTAATTACATAAACTTCATTATGTTTGTATACACGATTATGATAGTATATATTTTACCTTTCAAAAACTTATACAATGAAGTTTTAATGATATTCATTTATGAGAAAAAGCATGTGTAATAGATAATTTAAATGGTAACATATTTTGATTTGATAATTATATCCTGTTTATACCCAAATCCATATAATTATATCTCAATCATGTGTACAGTAAATAGATGTATCATTTAAAAGTTCTGCTTAAAAATTGATCTGTTCTACAAAAGTGATATACAGTACAACAGTATTATAGCGTAAAAGTGAAAAAAAAATAGTAATAATAAAAACAAACAAACAAATGTTAGTAACAAGTTCTTGAAACTTTTTAGGAATTATCTTATAACTGACTTATTCTAGCTGCATCCATTGCCCACCGGTGTTCTAAAAAAATTAAAAAAAAAATTAAAAAGAAATATTGAAGTAGTTTTCTTAAAATAATAATAATGAAAAATAACAATTTATATAAATTGAAAAAAGAAATTAATAAGAAGTTAAATAAAGAGTCTTTTCATTTTAAAAAGGTTCTAAAATGATTTGGGTTTCTTACCTTTCTACGTGTTTCCTTATTAGGTATACATACAATGAACAATAGACTATATAATTGAAATTAATAATACACATTGCAGGTTATTTTTTGTTAACACTGTATTATTATAACAGGAAAAAGTACTTTAGTCTAGTACTCGAACAAATGTCAATATTTTACGTGAATATAGAAAGTTTAAGGAAGTATGAACCAGCAATATAATTATAATAATAGATTTGATTAGATTCAAATTAGGCTTTAGACTTCAAATTTGATATATTTTTATAATTTAAATAATTATTGAGAGTTAGTGGTTTATATAAGAAGCCATTGACATTAATAAAATATATAAATATTAAAAATAATAAAATTATTATAGCTCAATTTTTATTAATTTATACATTATTGTATCAACAATTAATCTTTGTAATGTAATCATAACGCTTTGACGAGGATAGTATACAAAAATAAGTCAAAAACGATTAAAGGAATAGACCAGAGAAAAACATAAGCATTTATATTACAAAACACTTGATGGGATTAACATAAATAACTTTAGTTTGTCTCAAAACCCAACAGTAGCCCAATAGCAGTAATCAGAAAATTCGATTTATGCAACCCGCACACCATTTTCATACTAATTTTTGCATGTTTCTGACGTCATAAATATGCATTTTTACGCAAATTGCATACTTTACAGTTTGTTCACGCTCTCTCGTGGGTCTATATTAACATTCTGGTAAAAATTGTCATTAGTTTTGAAGATCCTATTTTGTGTTTATTCATTAAAAAGCACATGTTGTTTTTTATGTGGTCTATGGCTTTAAAGGCTATTTTAACTGAAAGCAACCCCTTTTCTCGAATTCTAATCTAATTACAGGAATAAAATTTAACACTTATTAACTTCAATATTATATTGGGCACCTGTAAAGTTTTGTTGTTTATCTAGAGAATTTTGTTTGAGTAAATGGAGTGCATTGTCAAGTAAACGTATGTCTCCTGGAAGTATATTATGTGTCTTGTGAAGATCCCCCGCTTTAGGTAGTCAAAATCTATATTATTTGTATATAGCCAATATTAAAATAAAAAGCTCATCTAAAAAAAAAAAAAAAAAAAAAGTGAAATTGGGAAAATATGTAAAGTAATAATTACATGTTGCTGTGAATAAATGAATTATTTGATTTTGAATTTATATACTTTAAAAAAATACTTATTAATAATGAATAAAAAGAAATAACACACTCACTTAAAAATTATAGATAAGATATTATCAGGTATATATATAATTGACACAGTTTGATTATACTTTTCTTGTAAAAAAGAGATAATCAATGAAATATACAAGATCATTTTTCAAGTGATCGTGAACCTACCAAGGTAAATCATATTATAAAAGAATAATTACAAAAGTAGCGTTTAGTGAAAAAATAAATAAATAGCACAGTGCAGTATTTAACAAAGTGCTAGCTGACGACTACGTGTTTCTGCTTTGATTTAACATGTTTTATTATGGGGTAAAATGCATCTATAACTCGAGGTAGATTTTTTTTTTGTCTCTAAATTCAAATATTTTTCTGTAGCTTACTAGACCTTAAAGTTTTTGTTTTCCTGATTTTCAGATACTTTGATTATACTTTTTGTATGCAAATAACTTGATATTGAGGGGAAACTAGTTTTGAGGTTCAGAAAGTTATACAATAAAAAAAATAATAAAAAATAATAATAATAATAAGCATTCTAACCACAATGCTGCTTCAATATTTCATAAAGTACGATTCATTAAAGCACTTAAGTCTTAAGTCATCTAAAGGCCTTAACCTTGATTCTTAATCTTTTAATTATCAGTTCTATTTATGTAAATACATAGAACGTAATAAAATCTTATATCTTATTATTCTTAAATACTGTATTTTATTATATTTAATAGAATATCTTTGGATCTTAGGATATTTGAAGTCTTTATTCAATCAAAAACCAAAGCATGCTGAATCAAGACAGAAACACAAAAAGTCGTCTATGTCTCCAGCACTTTGTTAATATTATGTTTGGGAGGTATGAGATTTTTTTGGTTTGTTTTTTTCACTTCATCCTTTTTGTTTGTTTGTTTGTTTGTTTGTTTTGTTGTAAATCTTTAATTATAATTGTATGTCTGTATACTGCATTCAACGTAAAAACAAGGATATTGGCTTAATTATTAATTAGCTGCGCGGAACAAGAGAACTCATACATGCATGTTGGCTCAATAATATATGGTAGAGAGCAAAATTATTTTGCATCACTATAGAAAGTAAAGATTGACAATTATACTTTGTTCTACATCATATATTACACTGTAATAATATTATTAGACCTCTTTTGTACAACGTAAAATTACGTTAGTTGCACAAAAAGATTTTAAAAAAAGTGAGTAAATTCCTATACAATTTAAAGAGTACAAATAATCTCTACCAAACAGAAAAAATTCTATTATTGAAATTAAAATTACTAATATTAAAGTATTTTAAATTAATTTTCTGCGTGAAATTTTGTTATAAACACAAATATAATGCAAGACGTTAATTATGTGTAAATAATAATAATAACTTGTCCAAATTTGTATTAAACGAGTGCGCTCTTAACATTTTGGTATGCATTTTAAAATTTATGCCTTAAACGTAAAATTAAATGATTACTTTTGCATACGTTACAGAGTTGTTTCGTACTTATATTATTATGACGATGAATCATCGCTAATGATAATAAATTAATAAAATTATATTGATCTATCACGTTAATATAAATCTATATAACATTAATTATATAATATTTTACTTCAAAAAATTTTGTAAAGATATAAAATAGATTTTTATTTTTAATATCAGTACTTTTGAATATACCGTATAAATTTTAATTACATGTCCACTACACATTGAACGTTAAAAAGCTTGTACATATAGTTTTACAATATGTTTTAAATTTTAAGTATTGTGAAATTAACGATTATGACATCACTAAACGTTGACAATCTAACGATAAAAGCTTAAATGACGTCACAAGCGTTAGAATCACGTTACAAATCTATACAATTGTTCCATTCGGTCCTAACGCTTATGACGTTCACCATAACGTTTTATCGTTATAATTTCAACGTTTAGTGATGTCATAATCGTTAATTCAACAATACTTAAAGCATTGCAAAACTGTGTACAAAAATAAGCTTTTTATTTTTTTAGAGTGATACCATGTGAGCATAATACTAAATGGACACAATATATTGTTACAAATTATTTTGCAATATAATTATTATGCAGATGATCATATATTACACAGTATATTATAAAACTTATTCCTAACTAGTTTTCTAGGTCATTTCTCAGCTTATAATGAAATGATATTTATTATTATCCACTTTGCATCTCATTGCATTACATTTCAATGTCATTTTAATAGTCATCATTTGCACTTGTCACAGTAAAAAAACGTTTGTTATCGTACTTTATTTGATTAAGGTTTGTCGACAAGTGCAGTTCATCTTCATTATAGTGTAGTGTACTGTAATAGTTTATTTCCATACAGAAAAGTTTGCTATAAACAAGACAATATACTAGGTAAGAGTTTTTTTTTTTTTTTTTAATTTTTTTTAAACATTATTAAGGTACATTAACTATTCATTTCTTTGTTGTACTTTTGTATACCAGATTTTTAAATAACATTGCTTTAAATAGGAACAATTATTGTCATGCAAAGTTAGAATAAATAAAAGAGTATGTGAATGTAGCTTTAAAGAAATACATTTGAAATTTTAGGCTCAAACATAAAAATGTATATTTTAAGAGCTTAATTTTTACTATAATTTATTTATGATTGTTTTGGAGTTGCGGAATTATTTTTAATCTTAAAGTTACAACGAGAGGTATTACAAATCACCTCTGTTATAATACTTTGGATTTCAGTCCTATAATTTTAATACCAAACAATAATATCTACCGTTAATGTATGTTATTATTATTATTATTATTTTGAAAAAGTTAGTTTAATTAATAACAAATTAAGTTCTATGTGAATTATGCATCTTTTTTATGTACTTATAGGAGCTAATTTTTTTAAATTTACTTTTTGAAATTATTCATTCTGACCACTTAAAAAATGCATATCGTTGTTTTCTTTGATGCGCTTGTTGACCATATTTGTGGAGTTAAATATAATGTACAGCTTTTATAGAAGAACAACACTTTCTATCATTGATTTACGTTATTCCAAATCGGATATTTACTCTCAATTTCAACTATAGCTTCTCATTGGGATCTAGAAATAAAGTTTGAATAAACAGTAATCTCAATTTGTGTTTGATATAATAATAATAGTAATACTGTTTTTTCTATACCGGGTAACCACCAAAATGGCATCGTGGAAATGAGTGACAACAGTGTAGTGATGTATTAAGTAATAGAGGTTATCGGTGAGGCTCACAGGAAAAGCTTCGGGTCACCTAATATAGTTCGCTAAATACGTATTACTTTAGCATTGCGGGAGCATGATATTTTTTAAGATTTCTGAGAAAGCTACTGAACTGATGCCGTGTAAGTATTTAAATAAAGACACACGCACACACAATAAGACACTTTTGTGTTTTTTTTTTTAACATTAATGATTATGCTTTTTATTTATTTTTTTATCACCGAAAACCTCCATTGGCTGTCTTATTTCAAAATAAAGAGAAAAATTATACTCATTACTCACTTATTTGTTTTATATTTGACGTAAGATTTCAATAAATTTTGAAATATTGCAAGTTCTATTGTATGTATAGCATAGCTGGCTTATAAATTATAATATAATATACTCCCACGAGTTGCATTATTGCAAAATACTTTATAAAATATACTCACATTTTTGTTGATGTTAATAATACTGTATATAAAAAAAAAGAGGAAAAAAAATTGATGTGGTTTAAAAGATCCGTAGAGAGACTTCATTAAATTGTTTTTAACAATGCATATATGTATCAGAGAGAGAGAGAGAGAGAGAGAATTTAAAGCCATAGACCATGCATATAAAACAACATGTGCTTTTTAATGAATAAACACGAAATGGGATCTTCAAAACTGATGACAATTTTTACCAGAATATTAATGTAGCCCCACGAGAGAGCGTGAAAAAACAGTAAAGTATGCAATTTGCGTGAATATTCATGTTTATGACGTCAGAAACATGCAAAAATTAGTATGAAAATGTTGTGCGGGTTGCATAAATTGAATTTTCTGATCACTGCTACGGGGCTACTGTGGGGTTTTGAGACAAACTAAAGCTATTTATGGAAGTCCCATCAAGTGTTTATGTGATATAAATGCTTATGTTTTTCTCTGGTCTATTCCTTTAAATATTAATTTAATTATGTCCACTACAGTAAATACATTAAAAAATAAGCACTATAAGCATTATAATCAACATGTTTTGTCAAGTTCTATAAAAACAATTCTTTTAAGAAAAATATTTATTTACATAATTTATTTATAATTTACTCAAACAAACGCAGCTGTAGTTTCCGCAACAGTTAAGGATGTTGGGAAAAAAATAATTCTGAAATTTCTAAATAAAAACAAAAGATAATAATACATACATATACGGCTCCCGAATGTCCAACTATTATCAACAAGAAAATTACACTCACTTATATTATACATACATTTAACATAATTGGCATTACCAGTTTTCTTGTGCAAGCAAAAGTACACTTACAATTAACTACACGCTATACTGCTATAACAGTCTACATTCTAGTAATGTAAGAAATGTACAAACGTCAGTCTGACGTTTAGTCGTCAGTTCAGATTACTTTTTTACTGTATGCGTGTCTCATGTGTTCTCTGAGATATCTGTATAATAAAATGTGGCTGTGCTGTGCTTGCAAAGAAAATGTTAAAGGTGAGAGTAAGTTAAATAATTTTCTACGTTTGTTTGTTTGGGGGGGGGGGGGGGGGGAATTAAAAATAATCTAGAGAGCAGAATTAATAGTTTGCATTATTATAATAAAGAATAATTTTTTTAAAACTATAGGTTAAGTAATCGTGTTTAATGCTTCATATCGGCAGTGACGTAGTACCAATCAGAGACACTCTAGGAAAAGGCTCGGGACCCCTAATTTAACATTATAGGAGAAAAAAACGTTTTTATTTTTATTTATTATTATTATTTTGTGATTTTTGAGAATACTATTCCAACGATTCCTACTACAACGATTTTACTACAGGCATAAAGTTCTGTATTTTTACGTGTTTTAAGCCAATATAATTATATTTTTATTTTATTGCCGGCAAGAAGAATTAACAACGCTAATTAAAGCGATAAATGTCATGCAAATGTTTGCCATATGATCAAAGTATGAAATTATTTGCATAGAATACATTAAGAATATTTATTATTTACGCAACAGGATTTTTTTTATTATACTTAAATGCTATAGGATTGTTTTAAATTCTACTACTGTATAATTAGAACTTTCTCTCTCTCTCTCTCTCTCTCTCTCTCTCTCTCTCTCTCTCTCTCTCTCTCTCTCTCTCTCTCTCTCTCTCTCTCTCTCTCATGTTAGTCACCGTGATCTAGTGCAATGTTTAAAACGATGTTTTTATATCAATTGAAGGTCCAGGAATGCAGACATCCCGTGTCGCCAAATTCTTGCCACTCTCCGAGGGAGATGCAGAACGACTGGACAATGACAATGCAGGGATGTATGTCGAGGGATTTGTACGCAGTGACCCGGGAAATACCATACTTCCCGCACAGTTTGCCAAAGTAGCAGCCAAAATACGTCATATGACAGTAAGACCAGATGATATTTGGATCATTACCTTCCCTAAATGTGGTAAGTTTTGAAAATTCTTACGATAATATGCATATCTGAAATATTTTAAAATTGCCATTTTTAATTTCGTATATAAAAATCACTAAAAACTATACATTTTAATTTACTTTTTCAGTGCAGTGCATTGGTTACTATTTTACTTTGTGTAAATAGAAATAACGTCTTATTATTATTACATTATGCATTTTATAACGTCATTATTTCATGTTTCAGGGACCACTTGGACTCAAGAAATGGTGTGGTTGATTAAAAATAATCTTGATTATAAAACCGCAAAGGAAATCAGTTTATTGCAACGTTCCCCATTTTTAGAGTAAGCGTATATAAATAAAATATCAAGTATTAGAAAGATTAAATAAAATACATCCTGAGATAATATATCTTTATAATATCTATTCTGCAAGAAATTGAGCTCTTCATTTTTTATTACATTTTTTTTTTTAATAATTTTTTTAATGTTATTTTGAAAATGGATATTTTAAACAATCAATACTATAGCTATCAAGTAGACTTCAATAATAGACTTATAATAAAACTACCTATGCATACGTATAATCAAGTATTCTAGATGACGGTGGATTTTTTATTACCTCCTGACACAATATAAAAATAAGTAAAATTGCTTACAGCGCTCCT
The DNA here is from genome assembly GCA_949318235.1 of Ecdyonurus torrentis. NCBI lineage: Eukaryota > Metazoa > Arthropoda > Insecta > Ephemeroptera > Heptageniidae > Ecdyonurus > Ecdyonurus torrentis. The sequence continues at coordinate 10,038,432 of OX439137.1, forward strand.
ACAAAACTAAAATAATAATGAAATTGAATAAATTAATAAAATTTTAGCTCTATATTTGAACATGCAATACACCCAATTACTTAACAGTACAGTTCGTACAAAATTTAATAGATTAGTGTGCTGAAATGGCTGAAAAACCACGAAAAATTTCTTTTTGAAAATCTCTCATATAATACAAATTAAATACTGGGAGATTTTTAATAAGTTTTTGTCATAACTTTAAGCGGGATAAAAATAAATTTTAACTTAAACCCCATTAAGTGTTATAAATCTCATGGACAAAAATTTGCATCATTACGCTAGCTCATTTTCAGCATATTTTTTTCAATGTACAGCATATTATCTATATACTGTATAATAACTATATTCGTTTCCATAAAGCACAGATATTATGTTGCACAGCATATTTAGTTATGTTGTTCTAACTTAGCATCACTTTATATAGTATGCTACAAATGATATATAAATGCAGCATAAATTATACGTATTTTTATTCTTTCTGTGCTGATGCACTTTCAAACTACCAGATGAGCTAAATTTCACATTAACAATTTCAGAGTGACTTCTCTCTCCTCACTATTCATGAAGATAGTGTCAGGTTCTGAAGTTCCACTTGATCAATCCATACAAGATATTGAGAATATGACGTCACCACGTGTGATCAAAACTCACTTGCCTCTCGACTTATTGCCATTGCAGATCATGACCGTCAAACCAAAGGTGAATAAATTAATTATACAAATTTATAATTTTTCCTTTGCAAATTTTTTTTTCTTATATTTCATTTACATATTAAATAATAAAATCGTAATTTGCAGCGTGCAAAAATAATATTGTTCTATCTTTATTATTATACTTTTAGACAAATCCCCGCATTTTAGTGTTTTGTTTTGTGATTGAAATGAAACTAGAGTATAGATTTGCAAAGTTAAAAGGAAAATGGAGCTTATCGGTTTAGCGCGCGGGGATTCGCGGGGAAATCTAAGGGTCCCCTAATTTAACATTACGCTTATGAGGGAAAAAAACACGTTTTTTTTTTTTTTTTTTTTTTTTTTTTGATAAAACTACTCCACTAATTCCGGAGAAATGTAAATGAGAAATACTAGACATACTTTTACGTGTTTTAAGCCATAGAAATTTTTAAGAATTTTTTAAACTGATAACCTCCATTGAAATATTATATTATTTATTTTGAATTATTACTTTTTTTTAATGACAGTATATGTTTGGAAAATTATAAGATCTTGTGATCTTGATCTAATAGCTTTATGAATCTCATTTGCTTGAATTAATTTTATATGCGTGGAAAAAAGTATTTGATGTCCAAAATAATTAGTGTTGTAATTTCTAATGGTTAATAATGTTTTATTTTCAGATCATATACGTAGCACGTGAAGTAAAAGACGTAATGGTATCTTATTATCACCACAGTCGTCTCATGGTTGGCTATCGGCCAAATCTCGAGGAGTATTGCACAAGTTTTATGGCGGATGAAGGTACTCTATACTAGAAGGATATAATAATTATACCATTTAATAATTAAACTCAAGTGATATAGTTACAAAATCATTTTCATTAGACAAAACATTATCACTGTCATGTGACATTTTACTCTATTGCCTTTGAGTAAAGGCAAAGAATAAAAATTTCAATGATAGCGTCTGTACTGTACACATGCTTTATGTTATATATTTTACCATTCAAATTCAGCGCCTGTTTTTCTGATTTGAATAGCATTGCAAATTTAGCGCAAGTTTTTGAATGGTTAAATATGTATTCACAATTGCTCACAACCGTTTGTGTGTACATGAAATGTTGTGATCAAGGTTTTGTAAAATAGGGCTGTAAAGCCCTCACAACTCCTTATTAAAGTTAATTAAAGTAAAATCATTATCATTACATTATTCTGTTTAACAATTGATTTTGAAAATTTTCAGCATTATATGGACCATTCTGGCCTCACGTGTTGCAGTTTTGGAGGTTAAGAAATGAAGAAAATGTCTTCTTTTATACTTATGAAGATATGCAAAAGGTAATACCAAAAGCGGTTAATTTTTAAAAACTTTATTACTTTACAGTTAAATAATTTCAATGGGTGTTACGGGTCGAAAAAAAAAGTCATTTTTTTAATGGCTTAAAACACGCTAAGATATATAAATATAATAGTATCCCTATTTAATAAAAATGTGGTCTCAGTACAGTAGTTTTTACATTAACAAAAAGAGGATGGTACCACAATCATTAAGGGTATAATAGTAAATTAATATGGGAGCGCAGTCTTTTTCCATGCCGTGTGTAATTGCGCGGTTGTGCTGTAGAGTCCGTTACGCTGTACGCTGCTACGCTTCATTACGTTAATGACTTATGGACATGACCAATTTGAATTACATTATTATTTTATTATTATTTTATAAATTAGTAGTTTATATGCTATTCATTAAAGAAATAGACCAGAAGAAAACCTTTTGCATTTTGCATCTGTGATCATTGATCAGAAAATTTTGACTTATGCAATCCACACAACATTTTTATATTAATTTGTGCATGTTTCTAACGTCAAAAACAGGAATAGTCACGCAAATAGCATACTTAACAGTATTTTCACGCTCCCTTTTTGGGGCCATAATAGCATTCTCACATTCTGGTAAAATTGTCATCAATAATGGAGATCTTATTTATTTTTTTATTTTTTTTTTAATAATTAAAAACGAGCACATATTGTTTCATGTGGTCTATGGCTTTAAATATTAATGTACTTATTTTGCAGGACCTTGCATCGATTGTGAGACAAACAGCAAAGTTTCTAGTTACAGAGTTACCAGAAGAAGAAGTTACCAAATTATGCAAGCATTTGAGTTTTAAAGAAATGAAACAAAACCGCTCCGTAAACTATACAGAAATGTCAGATGAGTTAAAGAAGAAGAATATCTCATCTGTAGATGGAGAGTTCATGCGTAAGGGAAAATCAGGATCTTGGAGAGAGCAAATATCACAGGAGCTCGCTGATAAAATTGATAAGTGGACAGAGAGTCAACTCGAAGGTTCAGGTTATACACCGGTGACTGTGAATAATTTATAATGATATACGTGACGTCATTGTTGCATAATGTTACCAACCTCATATCAACGATTCTACAGGTACGATAGAACACGAACGTATTTTTAAAATTTCGAGTGTCATTTGTTCAATGTCAAAAGGTAGGGAATTTCGCCAAAAGAAAATTGACAATCAATATTAGCGTGTCCTATCGTACTTATAGAATCGTTGCCTCATATTATGTGAGAATTTGATATTAAAAAATATAATTAGTTATTATATTTTAGTTTTTATATAATAAAAAGATAATGGAATATGGTCGTGGTATCCAATTTTCTTTCTTTTATGCGAAAACTTATTATGTATTATTTTTAAACCCCTTATGCAGAAATTAAAATGTAAATAATCCACTTATTACTTGGGAGAATAAAAGTTACCCATCATAATTTTAATTAAAAATTATAATTTATTAAAAATTATAATTTTTTAAAAATGTGAAATATCTTATACATAATCTATATAATCTAATATTAATCAAGCATATACCTAGTTGTATTATCACACGTACAAAAATAAATAAGTAATAATTATGCTAGCTTATTTTCAGCACAATTTGTTCAATAAAGCATAATAAATGCTATACTGCATAATAAATATGTTACATAGCATAAATATTTTGTTGTAAAGTATAATTGTTTATGTTGTTCTAATTTAGCATTATTTATGCTATAGTAACATAAATGTAGCATAAATTATGTGATCTATTCTTTCCGTGCACGATTTCAAAATATACACAGAATAAATAAATTACGTAATTTATGCTGCATTTGAATAATTGCTATACTGTAGATCACAAATGTTGCTATTTTGAAATAACATAAGTAATTATACAGTATACTGGAACATCTTTAACTATTATGCTCTGTAGTATACTGATAATCGCTATTTAATAATGGCAGAAATTATGATGTATTGCATAAATGTTACTGCATTGAGCTAGAGTCCTAGAAGGGGACTCTATGTTTTCCTAGGACTCTACATTGAGCTAGCATAATTATTACGTAGTTGTTTTTTTCCGTGTACTATGCTATACTATACTATTATAATAATGTAATATAAAGTGACCTAGGTATTGTATGAGTGCAATATGCATCAAAGCACTAAAAAAAAAATATAAAAAAAAAATAAAAAGGGCATTAGGAATCCTAATATAATGATTTTGCATAGTGACCTATGAGTTTTGATGAATCGTACCTAAATAATATGGTGATATTATAGTTATACACGCGTATAGATATTGTGATATAAATCTTTACTATATTGCTTTATAAGAAGCATTGTACGGTCATTGCAGTAAAAAATGAAAATCTATTGGCATATGGGAATAACATGTATTTAGATAGAGTTTTGCGTCAACTGAAATCTCCATCTGATTACATTGAATGGCCATAAGCCAATACAATTTCATTTTTTAGTACAATGACTGTACTATATAGGGTGTACTGTATTTTTATGCATTCATGTTAAAGTCAATGCCATGTTAGATCACTCAATAACATGGGCTTCATAGGGAAATGACTCATTTTACCATTTTAAAAATACTAAACAATATTTTTTAAAAGCATTGATGCTCTTAATAGGTTGAATTAGTATCTCAAAAATGTGAGAAAAATAATAGTAACCAAAAATTAACTCCAATTACTTAATCATTTCTCAAAGAAAATAACGAAAAACGAAGTTTGTCCTATGCTGAGCGATGTTTTTCATTGATCCACTATGGCGTCGAAGCGCATTCAGTATGACGTAATGTGCACCCTATATACGAAGCCTTCTTTGTAATGTTAAGATTCTATAAGGTCTACAAAACTACCCATATATATAACAAATACATAACAATTCCATAAGCCAGAATAAAAATTTCAGCATAATGTGTGTACGTATGCATGTTTTGAAATAATCATGTGTTAATATATCAAAATGATTATTGTTAATTTTTATAAGTACATTTTCAACTCTATAAATCAGTCTGTTCAAATTGCACATTGTAGATTTTTTTAAATGGAATAAATTTTATACATTTCAAAAATTAAGTATGTTTTCTTTGAGAAAATTTTATCTCAAAATTCTTATTACATCATAATAATCATAAAAATTCTACTATATAATTAATATAATTATTAATTTGTTTTTATATAATTAACGTATAACATTTTTCTAGAACAGACTTATTACAATTAGGAAAACTCATAGAATATTTGACGTATTTTTTTTTTACAGCTTCTATAAACATTTACATTCAAAAAAAAAAAAATTTTATAACTCTTGATAATAATTTCAATTAATATTTATAAATATTAAGCATTAATTCATATTGATCAGCATTTTGAAAAACAATAAAAAAAAATCAATAAAACAATGTGGTAATTACTTTTTCAATTTTACTATTCTTAAAATTAAATTTTTATAATATATATACTACAAAATTTAAGTTCTTAAAATATAAAAGTTTATTAACTAAGACTACAACTCTATAGAAGCTATAGTTATGTAATTATAAGTTAAAATACTTTGCATTTACAATCGACTTTGTTATAGTAGTATATATTATAAAAAGTGCATAAAAAATAATCGATTATTTGCTTGTTTTCAATTTAGGGTACTGTACAATGTCATTAAATTTAGATATATAATTAAATTTTATTTGATTTTTTTTATTAGTTTAGAACAATCGATTGAACTTATTTTTGAGTTTGGTGTACTGATAAAGTATTAATTAGCTATTGAGTATAAGGTATTGTGTTTAAAAGAAGCAATTTTTAGGTAAGTTATGTCATTGTTTCGAGTGCAACAATGTGGACGAGGCTTTTTGTCCTCTTTCTCTGTTCCTTGGTAAGTTTTTTTTCTTCACTTTTTTTTTATTGCAATTACTATTATTATTTAAACTCTCATATAATGTTAGTGATAAATTAAAAATATGTGATATAGTTTTTACAACTATATAGGTTCTATAGCATAATACTAATTTTAATAACGATTATTAAAATACAGTAAAAAGGTTATATTAAATAAATAAATCTGCTATTACTTTGCTATTATTCATAATATGTAATACAATTTCAATATAAGTGCATGAATATTAACTTAATTTAATTGTAATAGTTAATTGATGGTATGTACAGATATTTTGTGATTTGTGTGCATCACCAATGTATTGGACGCATACCTGCTTTTGGTCAAAAATAAATAAATTAGCAAATGTTTTTTACCTCATAAAAAAATCTTGCTAAAAGTTGCGTTTTTATTATTTAATAGAGTGACTTTGCAGGGGAGCTTTATTTCTTTATGTATAGTCTATAGTAAAAAGTAATTTTGTTGCATAACACTTTTACGCCAACACTTTATAATCTTTTTATTTTTCCATGTATAGAATAAGAATAATAAGAATAAGAATCTTTATTGACCGAGTCAGTTCATAGTAATAATATCACATATAGTAACGATATCAAAACGTAAAATTATATTATTTTAGTCCAATATTTTAATTTTATAAAATTAGTTTTCTAAGCTATAACCTTTGATAGTGTGCAGAAACAGATCAATATAAATATATAACTTACACTTAATATTTCAGACGGTACTGGTGCCTGCTAATGTTGGTGCTCCTAATCAGTTAATTAACTATAATGACAACGAGAATGACGTGGATCTTAGCAACTCAGGGTCTGAAGAGAATGATCTTCAGAGTAGTTCAAGTGAAGGTGAGTCGTCAACTGAGTTTATGTGACATACACTCAGAAAATAAGTTTTTACTCGCAATGTACAAATGTTAAGAATGTATACCATACCTATGAAATGCTTTGATTGTGCGTCAAAGTATACGAGTCAGAGTCACTATATAAATATTGAAGCTTATAATGGCTAGAGTCAATGCAAGTACTATGATGAGTACAAACGATAAATGGATTCTCCGTTAACATTACAATATACCCTTTATCCATTTCACTAGAACAGTGTCCATGCACTGTTAGTGAGTATAAACATTTTCTGGCAGAGAGAGAGAGAGAGAGAGAGAGAGAGAGAGAGAGAGAGAGAGAGAGAGAGAGAGAGAGAGAGAGAGAGAGAGAGAGAGAGAGAGAGAGAGAGTAAACATTTGAAATCCTCAATGCCTCTTTAGTATTGAATTTTGAAAAATTTTAGGTACTATATGCATTAGAATTTGATGCATTTTCGTTTTGAGACAAAGCACGAAATGTTAAGTGAGGATCAGTTTTAAAATGCTAACCTCTATTACAATATATTATATACTTTAATTCTAACAAGTTATATAGTGTAATGTAAAGTCCTTTAAAGAATTAGAATAAGCCAAGTACTATATGACTGAAAATTATATATCTATATCGTTGAAAACCTCACGAAAATAACATGCATTTAAATAACAATCATGACCCCTCAAAAAAAAAAAAAAAAAAAAATCTTAATATGGGGCTATAATACTTAAGGATACCAGCTAGTGTACTTTATTGTGATACCAAATAGGTATACAGCGAAATGAATAGAGCATTGTTGAATGTAGACCGCACGAGTTGCAACATTGCATTTTTAATATGTGCAACGCTAGCTCTGACCTTTCATTGAAAATGCATTGTTTCAGCTCTCAGCTATCAACATGTAACAATTATATTGAAGAAACACTTTCCTTGCATATAGCAGTGAAATATTCTATAGCATTTTTAAAATTATTTAATAATAAATAATATACATTTTATATTGATCAAGTCATTTCATGTGGCTGTCGAATAAGTATTATTAAAGTGCGAATAATAATGATTTTATACTATTAATTTTATTTCAATGTATTTATTTGTGTTGATTTGAAAATAATGAAGACTGCATGAACTTATTTGACTAAAAAGTTAAAATTAAAAAATTAAATTATTTTTTTGAGGGGGGGGGGGGGGGTCCGACATAGTCAAAGGTATCCTTACACTTTGTATCATAATAGTTTTTACCATTAACTTTTAAATCACAACAGAAAATTAAAATACCAACTTTGCATTACAAACCTACATCTATTGGCCTACTTTACCCATAACTTTAAAATCTATATATACCTATTAAATATGTGACTTTTACTTATAAGATACGTAAGCTTTGCCGCAATTTCACGTAATTTTATAGTTGCAACAAAGAAAAAAAAAGGTACATTTACGTCACTTTCTTTATATCGTAATTATTTTATAATACACTACTATAAACCCGATTTTCTCGTTAACTGAGTGATAGATGTGAATAAATTAATATAATATAGTTTACGTTGAAATTATTATTTTCCCTTTAATTTAATTAAATAATTTAAATAAAATACCAATTAAGTGGAAAAATCAGGTAAAACTACACATAAAAGCAAGTTATACAATTTAAACTTAAAGAAACTAAGAAAATTAATGCATAAACTCAAACGGTTATAAGTTAGGAAACTTTTATAGTTTATATTTATCATATAAATATAATATAATAAATACTCTGGCGTGTGTAAGCTCTATTTTTAAAGTTATTTTGCATCTAAAAACAAGCGAGCACCGCTAACTTACGAAGCGTCTATATACTAGGAGAGTATAAAACAATAGAAGGTAGTTATATAACTTCATACTACTTTTCTCTCTGCGCTCCGTAGCCTACAACTCTCGTTTCGCGTTCCAGTCCTTCAATATGATTGAAATAATCGACAATTATATCGCTATGATATTCTATTTTATATACTCACTCACTCTTTGAATTTGAAATTAAAATAAATATGGCACGAAAGTTTTAATTTTCATGGAGATATACATAAGTAAAAAAATTAATAATATTATCATATACTCTCCTTTTTTTTAAATTGTAGTCTTCTTATAAGTTGAATTACAGAACATATTGTTAATTTCAAAATCGCATTTAAGATCGATTTTTTTTATTTGATATTTTATATCATCAATCGAAAGTATTATATTTTTTTAAGTTCAATGTTTTCCATAATAGCGATTGGTTTGTTGACTCTTAAAATTATAAAGTTTTAGTTTAAAATGCTATAAATTGTAATGATTGTGAAACATTTACAAATTTCAATAATTACGTGTCAAACTTTTTTCTCACATCAGTATCAAATCTTCTCGTAAGGTTTTTATGAAACAATATGTGAATAAGAAGGAATGCAGCATTATAAAAAAAAATGTTGAGAAATATATAGAAAAACAAAATAATAAGTAACGGTCACATGAAACCACATTTTGTTATGAAATATTTATCAATTTTTAAAAATTGTAATATGAGTTCTTCAAATAAACCAGAATTTAAGTTGAAAATTGCTGTTTAGTTGAAATTATTTCCAAGTGATTTTAATTAAAAACAAAAAAGTACATGATCCAGTTTATTTTAAAATTTCGCTACCTAGTAGTTCGCTATATAAATTGCGCGAGAGAAGAAGATGCGAGTTCGTTCGTTTACTAAAAATTGAGTGAATTTGAACGAGTGAAGCGAGCCTTACGACAAAAACGCTCAGCAATTTATCAGGAGAACATACTAATTTAGCAAGTATACTGTACTTATATAAATGAAATAATCACTTATACATATGATATGACGTTACTTTGTATATATCACGTGATTGCAGTATGGGAGTTTTTTTTAAACGTCCTTATGACAAGGACGTTCCATGTATTATTATCGCGCTTTGTAAAGACAATGACCTCAATCAATGTCAATTTTATATAAGGTGCGGTTGCAATAATATAAAAGTCAATGCTTTAAGTGAGCAATAGCATGGGCCGGTTGACTCATTTTGACAGTTTAAAAATACTTTTGAGAGCATTGATACTGTTAACAGGTTGAAATGTATGTTTATGCATGCGAGAAAATAATAATAAAATAATCATAATAAAATAGAATTTAAAAAAATCTAAAGAGCCTAAAACGACGTTCTGTAATATGCTGAAGCAATGATATTTAGTGCTCCAGTATGGCATTCAAGCGCATTCAATATAACGTCATGTTCATCATGTCATGCGCATACACCCTTATATAATAAAATAAATGTTGAACCCTACCTTTTTTCCCTTCAATGCAGTAATAATGAGTTTTGATATTTTCGAGATCAATAACAAATCATAATAAAAAGTATAGAAAGCAATAATAGTTTTAAGATAAATAAATGAGCAATAAATGCGCTAAACTGCATAGCATAAACTATATGTTAAAAACATAAATATAGCATACATGATATATAGCATATCCCTTGCAAAAAAAAAAAAAAAAAAAAAAAAAAAAAAGGCCTTAAAAGGTATATTAAAATACTGAATATTGTGCCAAATTAGTATATTCGGTATATTAATTTAAATCCTTTATACCCTTTAAACCGTAAAAAAGAGTAAACTTTTCGGTGTAAAGGATTTAAAAGGTTTAAATGAATATACCGAATATACTAATTTGGCACAGCATTCGGCCGTTTAAAGGAATAGAGCAGAGAAAAACATAAGCATTTATGTCACAAAATACTAAATGGGATTTACATAAATAACTATATAGTTTGTCTCAAAACTCAACAGTAGCCCCCATAGTTGAGTGATCAGAATATTCAATTTATGCAACCCGCACAGCATTTTCATACTAATTTTTGCATGTTTCTGACGTCATAAACATTAATTTTCATGCAAATTGCATACTTTACAGTTTTTTCACGCTCTCTCGTGGGAACAAAGATTTATGTATGTATCTGATCTCATTTATGTGTTTTTGTATACTTGCTTTTATAATAAAACCTATATGAAACTGAAACTGGCTACGCTAACATTCCAGTAAAAATTGTCATCAGTTTTGAAGGTCCCATTGCGTGTTTATTCATTAAAAAAAAACATGTTGTTTTACGTGGTCTAAGCCTTTAAGGTTTTTTAAAAGGGATATAGCATAATTATTTATGTTGTTCCAAGTTAGCAAAATTTATGCTAATACTGACATAAAAACGGCATAAATTACATAATTTCTTCATTCCGTATGCATGTTACAGAAAACATAGTAAGCGGTGAAGATGCTCCACCATGTACTGATGACAATTGGAATAATTTTTTCGAGAGTTTAGGAGACAAGGAGGAGGATGCAAAGGCTGGTTAGTGGATTAATTATACACTTTCGGAAAGAGTAACTTACGTAGTTTATATTGCATAAATGTCAATGCGTCTATTAGATAAAAATGTCACAAATATCGTAGTAGCTATATTACAAATTTGTCACTTTTTACCTATAATTCAGTATGTTACTAAATTCCAGTTCGCTCTACAAGATGACAATAATGCTATTTTTCGTTGTTAGAATGTATTATATTAGCTTTTACATTATTTTGTAAAGAATAAATGTTGCTGAAAATGTGCTATAGCATAATTATTACTTTTTTTATATATATTTATCAATGCTTGATAAATATACGTACGATATTATTATATCTTAATTAATAATTACTGATTTTTATATAAAATTTCCAATTTAAATCGTTAATCGTTTAATGGCCTTCTCAAGACAACTCAGATATGAATATGAAATTTTGCTAAAATAAGTATTTCAATTATATTAAAAATAAAAAAGCAAAAGCTTACATCACAAACAATAAAAATTTAACTATAAAAGAGGAGGTGGAGTGGCTGTTATGCAAATAATAATAATATATCTCTATTTTAAAAGCATAATAATAATTGTTATACTTTTTTTTATATTTCTAAGAAAATATTATGATACCGATTTAAAGAGGTTACAAAAAAAAGAAGATACAAAATTGTTTTCGTGTTCCAGTCAGTGAAAAAAAAAATAAATAAAAAAAGCTATTTTTCATTCTAATGTTTCTTAACGTATACATTAAGTAGTAAGGGTTTTTAGAATGCTATCGTATCTTTGAAATTCATATTTTAACCCCCTTCTTTTTTATGCAATTTAAATTAAAAATAAATGGTAACAACAATCTGTGATTTGGGGGAGGAGAAGATCTGTGATCATCAGACAGAAAATTAAAAAACGTAAATAAAAACATGAGACTTTAAGGCGTTATGGGAGGAAAAATAAAATAAAATTATGCGTTGCGATCCCCCAATTTAAATATATATATATATTCATTTTGGCATTAAAAAAAAGCTTATACATTTATTAAACTCCAAGCTAAATTTCCGCATTGTCTATATATAATACCTTATTTTTAGCATTAAAAATTACTGTCTAAATGTTTCAGGTTTCACTAATGACCGAATAAAAATCAACATCAGCAGTCTACCTTTGGTACTTCAATTAAAATTAAGACAGCAATACAACAACTCCAATCAACATAATATTAAGCGTCGTGATATTTTATCCACAATCAAAGCTAAATTCTCCAATGATACCAATAACACGACTGACAACAAAGATGAGATAGTTATAAAAACACTGTGCACGGATAAAGAATGTCCTGAAGATTATCTTCATATTGATGGTTTAAAATTTGACGTAAATTATTCATCTTTACCAGATTTTTCTATCATAACATGTGAAAAAAAACTTCGTACTTGTGAAATTATTTCTTTCAATATTGTAGATGTTAAAAAAGCAATAGAAAGTATGGCTGAATTAAAAATTGAGTTAAAAAGTGAATCAAATAATAGTAACAAAAATTATAAAACCGGCACAATTACTTTTAAAGAACCTAAAATGAATTCTAGCAATGGTATTTTACGTAATTGTTCGTGTATTTGTAAAGATGAAAATAATATAGAAACTAAAAGAGAATTAATTCTTTTAGATCGCGATACAAAAGAAACAACTGCTTTTCAAAAATCTAACCTCCCTTCAATTTCTCCAAAAACACAATCTCCATTATTTGAAGGATATATTCAAAAAATAATAGAAACCTTAGGGAAGAATCCTTCAAAAAATCAAGAATTACCACTATTAAATGAAGATAGAAATGATGAGTTTGGTTTAAGTTTTCACCCTAATTTTTTGAAACACTATAAAAATTTAATGTCGTCATCTTACAGAGATGAGGCAGCAGATGTCCAGTATAATGAAGGTCAGAATTTTCCATATAATTATGAACCTTATTATCAATCAAATTATGATAACGATCTAGAACTACGATATAATGTAATGTCAAAAATGAAAACAATAATTAGAAATTTTTTGATTGATTATACACGTAAAATAAAGGAAAGTGCTAATTGTAACAATTTAGAAAACACAAATATGAAATCTCAAAAAAGTACTTCTCGTAGTTTTGTACCAATACCAGAATATAAAAATCCAAAATCACAATTTTTTAAAAATGGTGTTTTTGATACAAAACTCTGTGCTACTGATAAATATTGTAGAGATTTTTTAATTGAAGAAACATTGCCTATAATTGGAAGTGATTGTGATCCATGGGATAATGAATGTAAAATATTAGAACAAGTTCTTTATGATTTAGATATCGAACATATTAATGATGAAGAATATGATAGATTAAAATCTAGTAAAGAAAATTCAAATCCTAATTTATTAAATATAATGCAAAATAGAATTAAATCTGAATATAATGGTGAAAAATATCCAACACCTACTTATGAAAATTCTGAATTTGTTGATGATAATTTTCTTGTTAAAGAAACAAATAATAATGACAAACTTGAAAGAGAATCGCTTAATGAAAACACAAAATTACCTGAAATTAATATTAAGAATGATTCTAAAATACTACAGCCATCTGTAACTGGAAAATTGGATGTAAAGACCACAAATACTAAAAAACAAGACATTTTGTCAAAAAATACAACTGTTGTCCACTCTCATACTAACGTAAATAATAAATCTAACGTTACGGGAGCAAAAAATAATAACAACAAAGAAAAAAACAAAAAAATAAATGGAACTCAATCTCAACAAAATGTAAATAAGAATTCTAAAGTTCAAGTAGCTAAAAATGATGGAAAGAAATTATTAGGAAAAAAAGAGGAAATGCATTCTCGTACTTTAATTGAGGATGATTCAAGTGAAGAAGTGATTGTAAAAAACCCTGAAAAATTAACTAAAACAGGAGAAAATATTGAAGCAGAACACCTTGCTGTCATGGAACATTTTGAAAATCATCGACGGTTTAATTAGATATATATATATATATATATATATATATATATATATATATATATATATATATATATATATATATATATATATATATATATATCTACACACACTGCATTATTTGAATTGGCAATATTTCATGTATATATAATAATATATTTTATTTCAATACATTTATTGAAAATTGTAAAGAAACACAATTTTACATTAAAATATAAGATAAATAAATAAAATGAAGTTAAATTTGTTTAGTTTTATTTATATAAATTTATATATATAAAAAAGGAAAAAATTATAATTTGCCATTTATGTTTAACTTGTCTATTTGTTTACATAATATTGAATATACACACGAATATGATATGATAAGGTATTTTACGATTAAAAAACTCGTGTAAAATTTGCAATGTTATTCTTACGACAAAATCACGTATTGAAATTCAATATGTTTAAATATTATATCACAATTCTGTGTGTCCTCTATTTTATAAATATACTGATTACTGATAAATTATGTAGTAATTTATTTTGGGATTTTTTTTAATAATCTGATTGATTTTGTATAAGTGACTTTTAATATTTACTACCAATTTTATTGTAATAAAATTCACTTGCATAAATATTATGGCATGTATTTTTTTAATAAAGAAACGAAACGCAAAACAATTGTTTATTTGATTTTTATAATATAGAAATTAGCTAATACTTATTTCCCCTCACTTTATTTCATACTAAATATATATAGTTTATATATATCTTCATTTCAAAATAAGCGCAATCAGGTAGCAAAGACTATAGGGTGTATGCATTCATGTTAAAGTCAACGCCATGTTGGATCACTTAATAACATGGGTGGTATACAAAAATAACTCTTTTTTCCAGTTTAAAAACACTTTTGTGCAATAGCTGTAAATATGTTGAATTAGGATCTCAAGTATTATATGTGACAAAAAAAAACAATAACATTAAATTAACCAATTTCCCAAAGAAAATTTATTAAAATGAAATTTTTCCTATATGCTGAGCAATGTTATTCACTACTCCAGTATGGCCTCCAAGCGCATTAAATATGACGTCATGCAAATACACCTGAACTTAACAATAGGAAAATGTATAGTATTATGAAATTAAAATTGTATTTAAAATATATTTACAAAAATTCACGCAATAAATTTAATTTTTTTATGTTGACTCTCTCTCTCTCTCTCTTTCTATATTCTCATAGACATCTTATTTATATATTCATAAAATTTGTGCAATTTTATAGCTTCATGCTTTATCATTAATACGATTGTATAAATCAATATTTCAGTCGCCACATAATATATAGCGATCATAAGAGAAGATCAAGAGAAGAAATTTTATGACAAATAATAAAGAGGGAAGGTAGGCGTTGATGCACATGTAGGTGCAGAATACAACACCTTCACCACAAAAATAATCCTGCCCCATCTAATGTAATATAAATTAATATATAATCACAGTTATTTAATTTTTGTAAAATTTAATACAGAATGTATATATAATATAAAAAATGTTTACATTACTTATTTTAAAAAAAAAGGTGCGGTTAAAAATTATTTCTCTCCCCATAAGGTTACGTTACATCATAGTATAATATACTTAAACTATGGTTACATTCACAGTTATATGTTATGTGGAATATTGCCCTTACGATTTGTATATGCCGAGTGCCAAGAGAATTCCAAAAAAAGCCATGAAAAAAGAGAAGAAGAGTTAATAAAACTTTATTTTTTGAGAGAGAGAGAGAGAGAGAGAACAATTAAAAAAGCAATAATGAAATACTGTGTTTTTGGTTTTTACCACTTTAAGGAGTATAAAGCATAATTGTTTTAAAATTATAAAAGCGTATGGAAAAATATACATTTGCTTGTACATGATGATGGTGGTTTCGTTGAAAGTTGAAATAACCTAAAAATTTAAGAACAGACTTTTTTTATAACACTTCTTATTCAGTAAAACACTCGGCTGTTATAATGATCAAATTTCTAGTTTATCTGTATTGTATATGTAGTTGAGAAAAAAGGGTACATCCGGTCTGATGTAATTTGTCAATAAATGGATATGCAGTAATGGATATGTAGTAAAATGAAAAAAAAAAAAAAAAAAAAAAACTTGAAAAGATAGTCTAAAAAGATGTTTTGAATAAATCTTAAAATATTGATAATGTATATAGCAGCTTACGAAACTAACATAACTGCAATGCATATTGTGAAGGAATGATACATCACGATATATATATATTTTTTGCATATCTTTATCTTCTTTTTTTTATATATTAAATTATCTCTTCTTGGTTATCCGCTCTTTAAGGACCAGCTTTCTATATATTGGCAGAGTGCTTGTTACTGCGTGTAATGCAGTTGACTGTACGTATATATACACACGTCCACCAACATTAAAAATTATAATTTAACACTAAAATAATTAAAATTATTACAGTTAATTAGGGCAAGGAACCTTTTTGGTGCTATAATTTGTACTTTTTATAAGTTATCTATAAGCATATTTTAAATATATATATAAATATTTAAATGGATATAGATCGTATTTTTGTAGAAATTATTTTCATACTCTTTTCTAGTTTGACTAGAGATTTGACAATAAAATAGCTTATTCATTGCGAAAAATTCTGAAATAAACGCAACACCAGAGAGAGAGATTTATATATATATTAACTCTCTCACCTAAAAGGAACGTAATCGCAATCACAGTAATTCGAATAATCTTCCACTCTTGTGAAGAATATTCACTAAGAAAACAAAATCAAATCTAGTGCAAAAATAATTTTGTTGGCAACACTGCTTAAACGAAATAAAATAAAAAGTCAGTAAGCATCTTTGTATAAAGTATTCGAAGTTCAGGAAAGTTTTAAAAAGGTTTACACCTTGCCGCACTTATTACTGCGGTACACACAAGGTCCAAAGTGGCCTTGCTGTAAATTACATTTTTATAAGTATTAAGTTAAGCTGAAAAGAACCCTATATTACCCCCCTATAAGCTGCAACACAAAATCATACTATAGTTTAACCGGCGTTGTTAAGTTGTTATTTGATTGATGCAATAACAACAACAACAAAAAAAAACAAAAAAAGAAAAAAAAAAAAAAAAGACAACTAAGGTAACTAGAGATTGCAGCTTATCATTCATATATAAAGTTATTAAAATATATATTATTATGATTATATGATAATTCTTGAAGTTCGACGTCTTCATTCTTCTATCTTCTCTTCATTCTTCGGAATCCTCTTGTATCTTCTGTTCTTGATGCTTCGGAATCCTCTTCACTCTTCTTGGTCCTCGTCAATGAATCTGATGGCGATGAAAGGTTCTTCCGTGATTATACGGGCAGACCTCACTTCTAAGTTAGTAATTAATCTGGCATTTCCAAATAGACGAAACTGCATTTGCCAACGAAAGCTTGAGTTTTGACAAAGATAACGAACTACAAGCGTAAAAGCTTGTCTAATGGTCCTGATGATTACCATTGTATTTGGCATGACTTGCGGAGTGATGTACTTCGGATCGGATCTCGGAGGCAAGTGCGGGTGTGGCATTATAATGGCACAGTTGGCACAGTCATAGTAAGTGGCAAGCTTACAAAAATTACCACTTAGGCGCTGATTACACAAGAAATAGCAAGCCAACTTAACATCTTATTTATTAAAATTAGTTATTCATTCCAAGTAATGATTTTTAATAATATAGTAAATACTATACTAAAAAGAGTGTTATACATAAAATTGTCGTAAAAAATTGCGTTTTTATAAAAAAATAAATGCTAAAATTATTCTTTTGAGTTTTAAGTTGTTGTTTTTATCAAATAATTTAGTTAAAGATGATTTTTAAATTAAAAATTCAATATAGTTTAAATTTTATTTTACCTTTTTAAACCTACAATTTTTTAATATAATTATATTTTAAAGATTTAATGAATTTTTATGCACCTTAAAGAATAATTTTAAAAAGTTCTTTTTATAACGTCTGTATACCTTCTTTCTTTTGGCATATAATAAAAATTAAAATTTGAGCGGCAATTATGGAGCTATTTAAAATTAAACATGAATGAATTTTGTTTATATTATATTGAATGTAGCGTATGTACCATGCGAGTTTTGCACAGAAAAAAATTACTACTGATAGCAGTTAGGTACCTAAATCTTTTAATTGTAAGCCTAGAACAGATTGATATATATATACTATAATAATAATAATGATATCTATATATGCAGTAAAAACAACCATAGTAAAAATATGTAATTAATAAGGTGCGTATGTCTCAACTCCAGGTTAATGATATTTATTGCAATATGCAAGATTCATGAACCTGTCATTAGTATTATGTATTTATTGGATGTAATCTTAGTATTCAATATACTTTTTATTTTTTTTTTAATATTACTATATATATATATTAATTATATAGTGAGAAGGTTGCAAATCCATGCAGCGATACAAGTTGCCTTCATTATGAAATCAAATTCCATGACTTAAAAAGTTCTAAAAATATAAATGATACAAAAATTTTAACATTGAAAAAAAAAAAAAAAAAAAAAAAAAATCAACATATTTCATAATAAAATGCAAAAAAAAATATTCAATTTATATATTATTGTACCGTTTTTTTTTGCGAGCATATAGTGTCAATACTTTGTTTTATTTTTAATTATAAAACATAATTGGAAAACATATACAAATTTGTAAAAGTATTAATTATGTGATTTATGTGTATAAGTTAATGCGACATATTTGTAAAAATTTTAAGAACCAACCGATAAGGCTATTCCTTTGGTTGGATTTAGTATCTTGATGTGTTAAAAAAAGGAACAGAGTAATTTGCTGCATTTGATTGTATATAGGAGAGTGGAAATAAAAATATTTTTAAATTTGAATTTGAGTATTATTTTCATGATGGTGACAGAGAGACTTTGGGGAGGGAAAATAAGGAAAAGCAGCAATAAAAGTTTCACCAAATAAGGCGCAATAACATTTTATATATTAACTATATATATAAGTTATATATTTTCACCCTCGTGGATATTGGGGGGGGGGGGCTGCCTGTTATAAAGTTATCAGTTTCAGTAGCCAGTTTAATAGACCGCTTCCTCTCATATTTGAAAGCCGACATTTTGTTGGTCAGGATAATTAAGCCAGCATAAGAAAAAAGGCATTTTAATTTGTTTAATATAGCAAAAACGTCGAAGCATCAAACCTTAATCAAAGCCTAATTTCTAGGTCCTAATTAAAGCTACAAGAATATAAGAAAAATGCTTACAGTTAATATAAACTTTTATTCATGCAAAAAATGAGGACACATATGACGTTTCCCTTATGCTGGCCATGCAATTGGCACCACAAACATGGCATCAAAGCGCAAGGATATGAAACGGGTCTATGTTTTTTTTTTCTGGTGACGAGCTGATAACATTGAACTGTGTACTGAACCTGCCAGCACCAATCAAGTTTGTTCTTACTAGAAAAAGTAAATTTGCAAATAGATATATAAAAAAAGTTTGTTAGTTCAGAAATGTGAGGATCGTTAGCAGCCAATAAACCGGGGTCAGCGGTAACACAATATACTTTCGTATATAATTGCTAAGTTGCAGAGCTTTTCCTTGATCCACCCTTCGTAACCAAAGCCTAAATTGCTTTTATGTATGGTCCATAAGATGGTAGAACGTATATACTGAACTACAATGAATCATTATTCTTGAAGTCAATGTGAAATACCTAATGTATCTGTACACAATAACCTGGCTCACCCTCTTTTTACTTTAGACGGATTACGAATACAGTCCCTTATGTTCGTCCTATGTATTTAACACATTAAAGACGTTGAACCTTAGCCCCGCTACGTATCAAACCCCTAACACAACCCACCTGCAAGGGTCATGCCCACGCATTAAGTATTTACACTTCCCATATTATTATTATTATTATTATTTTGCCGATTATAGTTTGTATAATAGGGATTCTATAACTAAAATGAGGTTTATAGTAATAAAATAAACAAACTGAAAGATTATAGGCCGCATGCAGCAATATACGAAGTGCTAGCTGTAGCGCCGCTGTTGACGGCTGCGTTGGGCTTTCTGCGTTGGGCTTTAAAGCCCAACGCAGCCGTCAGTCGGTCTTTTTGCGACAAGGACCGTTAGAGTGCGCTAGAGTTAGGATTGGTCTAACTTTTTGCGCAAAGCCAATCGGGAGCCAGCGATAGTTGTCGCATGGTTATCGCTCGACAGCGATTGACGGCTGCTTCGGCCTTCTGTATATTTTTTGTCTGTACTTAACGCATGCTTTCGTATGGGGCAATGAAAGTAGATATATATTACAACTATATTTTATCTATAAATCTTTTAGGGCCGTACGTAAACTACAAAAACTCATAGTTAAACAGTAGTTATATTTTTTAATTGTTGCATCAACATTCAAAATAACAACTTAACTACGGTTTTATTTATAGTTATAAGAGTTATATAGCGTGTATACGTTAGAAGCTTTATGGGGGTTAGATCATATTACTTTACGACTAATAAGCTAAGTTTTATAACTATTTTGTCTTGCGCAAAATAGAAAAAGGGATTTAAATTTCTTTTGAGAAGAATCGCATTTTATTAATTTTCAATTTTACATAATGCCTCTATCAAGATTTATAAAACCTGCTTGATGCTTTATATAATATCTCTTGCTACGCTCTTTATAGGGTCTATGCATTTATGTTAAAGTCGACGCCATGTTGGATAACTCAATGACATGGGTGGCATAGGAAAAAAATTATTTTGCCAGTTTAAAAATACTATGCAATATTTTTGAGAGCATTGATGCTGTAAATATGTTGGAAATTAGTATCTCAAGTATGTGAGAAAAATAACAATAACAAAAAATTAACCAATTTCGCAAAGAAAATTGGCTTAAATGAAGTTTGTCCTATATGCTGAGCAATGTTATGCACTACTCCAGTATGGCCTCCAATCGTAATAAATATGACGTCTGACGTCATCCGCATACACCCTATACCATATATTTGCTATATTATATATATTAAAATATTTTTTTATTTTCTGATGTTCATGTTCTCTTCAATGTTTGCAATGATTTTTTGTGTCCATTTTTGTAATCATGGGTGCAAAAAAAAAAAAAAAAAAAAAAAAAAAAAAAAAAAAAAAAAAAAAAAACAGAACACTTACAAGACTTAAAACTTTCAATTTAACTTGCTCTCTATTTTTTTTGAACATAACTTATATGACCCTTCAGCATTAAGAAAAAAAAATACAAATATAAAATACAATATTGCTGCTTATATAGAAATATTCAAAATATTGGTTTGCTTAAATCAATATGATATATAATATTTTTATATAATATCAATTTTATATAACATGTAATGTAGAGTGTATGCGCATGACGTCATACTGAATACGCTTCGACGCCATAATAGAGCAATAAAATAACTTTGCTCAACATCTAGGTTTTTAGCTATTTTCCTAGGAAAATTAGTTAATTTTTTTCTTATTATTATTTGTCTCACATATTTGAAAACCTATTTAATGTGTTAACAACATCGATCGGTGCTCTCAAAACTATAATTATAGTTTTAAAAATAATATTATAGGATATGCAACTACCATATACCTTTCAATATGTATACTTTTTTCATAATTTTAAATCAAAGTAAAAATATACTTAGTTTCGTATTATGCTGGTCATTATATTGACAATAAGTTTCAATCGTATGGTATATACTATAGGGTGTATGCGCATGACGTCATAGTTAATGCGCTTTAGCGCCATACTCGCTAATATTCTCTGTATTGTTACAATTTTAGTATGTACTGCCGAAGCAATACTGGAGTATAATCAATAAAATTGCTCAGCAGGACAAACTTTTTTTTTTTTTTATGGCTGTTCTTAATTTTTTTTTTTAGCTAAAATTACTTTTTTTTTCACATACTTGAGATACTATAACCTATTAACGCACTCTCAAAACTATTAATTAAAATATATATATTTTATACTATATATATATATATATATATATATATATATATATATATATATATATATATATATATATATATATATATATATATATATATATATATAGTATAATAGTATTTTTAAACTGACGAAATGAGTCATTTTCCTAAGCGGCCCATGTTATTGAGTGATCCAACTTGGCAAATTAACTTTAAACATGAATACATAGATCCTATAATAAATTGTACTGCAGTAATATATATTTCAATGATATCAAGATCTTATTGCTATATGTAACCAAAACATTTTTCTTTATTTATATTTATGAATTGGGCTCCATACTAAAGTTACAATTAAGCCAGTCGCGTACTTACAAAAAGACTGGCGTAAACTATACCAAGTTTAGGTATAACACATGTGAGATTTTATCCACATTTGATTTTTGATGTAACTTAAAGGTAAAAATATATCGTCACTTCAGAATAAGAATGTCGTATATGCAAAAAAATTTGATGCAATTCTGAGCCTTATGTTGATAACAAATAAGGCTCAGAATTGCATCATTTTTTTTGCAGATACGACATTCTTATTCTGAGGTGACGATATAATAATAATATACAAGTAACTTTATTACACTCAGAAAATAAATGTTTACCTTCAATATACTAATCTTTATAGATATCTATATTAAATACTTTGATTGTACGTGCAGTAAATCAAGTATATATAAATATGTAAAAGATCAGTCTTTTACATTATACTATATAATACTGATCTCTTTTGTGCAGTGACTAAATGCATCCAGCAGCGATGGAGATTTCACGAAATATACTCCATTTAAATATACATATGTTATAACCATAAGTCAATATATAGAAATTAATTTTATATTGTTCGTCAAAGCACGTGTATTTTTGTCCGCTAAGTATTTATATAAATTTAATTGTAGTTGCAAGTACGATATGAGTCGCGAGCAAGAGTATAGAGGTGGAACGGCACGTGTACTGGCAAAAGAATTTTAATTAACATTTTGTCTATATGGAACTTTCTCTCTATTTTTCCCATTTATATGTACAGGACAGTACAGGTATACAAGTCAAAGTCAGATCTGCCTCAATTAAGAGTAGAAATTATATAATTTGGGTTGCTCCTTATTCCATGTCACTAGCAGACAGCACCCATGTACTGGCTGGTAATGAATAAACATTTACTGATAGGTTAGAAATATTTTAAAAGTTTAATCTCTAGTATCGACATTTTAATAATTTTGGGATTAATATAATACGTTATAGCAAGACGTTCCGCACTTACCTTATTCTCAAGCAAATTAACTGTAGAAATTTCCAAGTACTTGTTGACTCATTGTAGCATTGAAACATGAGAATAGCTTGTGGAGCAAAGCCACTCCTTGACTGCATGACCTTCCATCTACCATTCCAGAGAGCAAACACCACTAAAAACAGTAGAATTGGGTGCATATAAACATCAATGTTTGGAGATTATGCACGAATATTGACAGTTTTAAACTACTATAATATAGCCCCTACTGTATTACTTTGTATTATTAGAGCAGGCTCAGATTGGGTCCACTGGGACCAGTTGGCAAAGAAAAGGACATTTTTTTTTTAATTGTAATTTTATTTCATATTCTAAAAGAAGACTGTCCCCGTCTGTCCTGAATCAATTGATATGATTATTTTTTTTTTAACGTAGAACGTGACCGACTTGGACCGGAAATCGTTAAAAGAAGAACACCATATTTTCACAATAATTTTTTGTACATTATTTCCAACAAAACCGACTATAATTTTAGATCAAATCAAATAAAATTAAAATATATAATGTAATATAACATATATATATATATATATATATCAGGGCTTAAAGTAGATCTGAAGTCTTACCGGAACGCAATAGTGAGATGATTCCACACCCCATCGGGGGGCCTGGGGGGCGCAGCCCCCCAGTTGCCCGCCGCAGGCGAAAAAATTTTGAAAAAGGGGCGTGGCATTCTTATTTTTTTGCTTAATTTTAAGCTAAAATTTTTTCGCTAGGTTTAAAAAATTAAAATAAAATTGCTTATAATTTGAGACCGGATTTTCAGGTGATCACCTTTTTGTTGCTATGAATAATATATGTTCCTTTTTTATAAGAATGTCCACGAACTAGCAACTTTCGAGCCGTTTGAGATCAACTCTTTTTTTCTCGCACCTTTTTTTAGGTTTTCACTTTTTTTCACCTTTTCATAAATTTTTTTCACCTAAATGAGGATTTTTTTTTTAAGAATTTACAAAACGTTTATAAAAAAAGGATTTTTTACCGCAATTTTTTAAAACAGAGAGATTCAATAATGCTGTTCGTAAACCCTGTCGTGTTCTATTACACCAAAAAATGCGCATCCCATTTGAATAACCAAAGGCGATCGTGATTTTAGGAGCAACACTATTGTATGTCATATCTATAGTAACATTTTTTTAAATTTATTTTTAAATCATAATTTGTTGTTGTTGTTGTTGTTGTAGGTTGTACTTGTAATACCACAAAATACCTATAGGCAGTATAGCATTCGACAAAATCAAATAGTAACCTCGTATCTCAGATTTTGATGTTTTCAAGTATACAGTAGCACTGTAGCTCAGAAAAAAATTACAAAAAATTAACTTTTATTTTATCCTAAGGCACGTGTATTGCACATTGCTTCAGCTCAGTTGCAAATTTTGCCAGCTGATGGTGTCTTTGTAATTAACTAATTAGTAACAAAAATAAAAAACTTTTTTTGTGTCATTTTGAAAACAATGATTTCAGAAGTGCATTTCCTCTGAAAGTACATGAGATAAAAATTTCAAACTCAAACAACCAATAAAGGAAATATTGATTATTCATGCCACGCATACAAAAAAAAATTGCAACCAACCCCTTTGCCAAAATATGCAAAAAACGTAACTTTGAAACTACAAGGGTTTAGAAGCTGAAAATCAGTTTAGAGCCATAAATTTGTATTGGTAAAATGATTTGATACTTTAATTGAAATAACCTTAAAATAACCCCAAATTATGATGTAAAATTCTTGAGAGCACCTAATAAATGCAGCCCGCAGCACAATCAGCCTGTAAAATGCAACCCGGAGCACATATACTTTTTAAATAAATATATATTTCCTCGCACAAATAACTTAAAAAAATAATTTGAATAGTTTCATATTACCAATACAAAATTCTACCCCTAAAGTGATTTTCATCTTTAAAACCCTTGTAGTTACAAAGTTACGCTTTTTGCATTTTTTGGCAAAGGGGTTGTTTGCAATTTTTTATTGAATGCATGGCATGAATAATCAATATTTTCTTTATTAGTTGTTTGAATTTGAAATTTTTATCTCATGTACTTTCAGAGGAAATGCACTTTTGAAATCATTGTTTTCAAAATGACACAATTTTTTTTTTTTTGTTACTAATTAGTTAATTAATTACAAAGACACCATCAGCTGGCAAAATTTAAAGTAATGTGCAATACATGTGCCTTAGGATAAAATAAAAGTTAATTTTTTGTAATTTTTTTCTGAGCTACAGTGCTACTGTAAACTTGAAAACATCAAAATCTGATATACGAGGATACTATATTTGATTTAGTCGATATACACTAAAAAAAAAAAAAAAAATAAAATAAAGTTATTTTTTTATTTTTACTTATTTTTTTAATTTTATCACCTTTTTTCTGAATTTATCACCTTTTTTCAGGTTTATCACCTTTTTTCACCTTTTTTTTTTTTACCTTTTTTGTGCAAAAAAATCACCTTTTCAAGACATTTTTTTACCAAAATTTTCACCTGAAAATCCGGTCTCTACTTATAATTAATTTAATTTTTAAATTATTTTGATTTTCAATGAAAAAATGTGTATATACATTTTTATAATAATATTAATATATGTACTGTATTTTGAAACAACTTTTTTTTTTTCAAATTTAATTTAGGAAAAAAAAAGACAAGATTTTTTTTTTATATTTTCAAAGGTTAATGGTTAATATTAAAATTATGAGTGTGCAATGCCATATCATTTTGATTGATTATTTGATGAAAATATGCTGACTTATGAGTGAAATTTGAGAAACATTTTATTCTATTTATTTTTTAACATCGGTGCTCATAGAATTTATCGATTACTTTTTTGATAATTAATCTATAAATTCAGCAAAAAAACATCACTTTTAATTTAAAAATTATAAAATAAATTGATTATATAAAAAAGCCAATTTATAGAAAACCAATGGAAATATAAGTTTGATTCTGGTGATATTTCATGTCATCTCGCAATAGGTTCAGTAGATGTATGAAAAAAAAAAATTTAACTAAAATAATTTACGAAAACTCAAATAAATTTGAATATATATTTGTTTTACCTCAAATTTTTCTTACCGGAACTGCGTTCCGGCAGACAAATTCTTACCGGTACGGCGTACCGGTGCGTTCCGGCTTACTTTAAGCCCTGAATATATATATATATATATATATAATATATATATATATATATGTTCCGAAAAAAGATTTAATAATATTTTTAAATTTACAAAAGTTTCTAATTTGACTAAAATTTGCCACTAAAATTAAAATTTCCACATTTACATGTTATCTAAAGTGGAATAACTTCAGTATTTGATCGTGTTTTCACAAGTTTGACGTAACTAAACTTTAAGTACAATTTCTTCTTTATTTTGTGTTTATATTATTTTTTATTTTATTTATATTAATTATTATTATGTACTATTATATTATATTATATGTACTTTAACTCATATACTGTGCATGTCTAACCAAGGCAATTGCCTTATCGGTTGGATTAAATTAGAATACAATTTTTTTCATTTCAAACAAAAATAACTAAAATAAAAATTATTTTTCAATATTATCTAAATTGCAAGATTTCAGTCGGTCACCTACCCCCTTAATTCAATAAGTATTTTTTAATGATTTTTGAAAATCGAAAAATGATGTCGCGAATGATGCCAACTTCTATGCATGTGGGCATAGGAAAAGTTGACACTCCGTAAACGTCATTTTTAGACCTTAACATTTTTTAATTAAATATTTCTAATAAACTCAAATATTACAAATTTGCATATCTATCGTTTCAGGACGATGTCGCCTATCTTAGAATATGCTATACACTTACCCCCTGAAAATTTTTTGGTCTTACTCAATGCCGACTTTCTCTTACGCCCGATTATCAGTGTATGATTTGATTAGTAAAAACTAAAATACAAAGCCACCAAATAAAAATGTATAGACCCAGAATATTAAACATAGAAAAAGGTATACAAAAATATTTAAAACACACCTATTTTATTATTATCACATTTATTGTTATATAATATACTCTTTTTTTTTTATAAAAATTAAGTTGTTAATACATATATAATTTTTGCAACATGAACTCAAAATTCAACAAGTTTCGACATTTTAATGTTGTGATATTTTCGTTGTTCTCGACTGATATTTTTGTTTCAATAATAATTTGAGTTCAAAATTTTTAAAATATATTTTATAATAAACTGCAATATAGCAGTAATTAATTAATAAGCACTTTCTTAATTATAGATTCAAACATTATAATTTTATATTATACTATATAATTTGTGCACTCGAATCACAGAAAATTGAAGAAAAAAATGTTTATGCAAAATATTTAGGAATAGTTAAACGAGAATCTAAAATTTTTATGGTTTTAACAGTTGTAAACTTTATGAAATTAGAATCTTTTACCGAATAAAAAGCAGTGAGTTATCAACTCAATCGTTAACCACTAATTTTGCAACAGTAGAAAAAAAAAAAAAAAAAAAAAAAAAAAACAACTTATATTCAAGTCGTTTAAAGTAGGCTTAAAATTACGATTAATCGTATAATGTAATGAAAAACATCTATTGAAGACAGAAAAAGTTCTAGTATCAACAATGCAATACACCAGCAACTTCAAGTCGCATTCACATATATTCAGAATTTTCTGTATACTTTTCACATCAAAATATTTGCTTATATTCAAAACAATACCATTTGAAAATATACTGCGTAAAATTACGTAAAAAATGAATATGTAAAAATACACTTTTAAATGGGGGATAGACTTTTCTCTCTTCTATTTTGTTGTTAACATTTGTATTTTTTTCATCAATTTTCTGTGGCACTTTTGATATTATATTTTTCTATTTCTACAATAATATATTTACTATATTACGATAAACATTTCCTATATATATTTACACATACATTTAATCTACATAAATACTGAGATATATTATTTACATAATATAAGCTTGTTTGTACACCTGTTAACCTGCCCCTAAAAATACTCAAACGTATTTAAATATCATTAAGTTATAGTAATTTTTTTATTGTGTCAGAGCATAAAAACAGGGTTTACGACGAACAAGCTTATTTACAATACTCTACTTCTATTAGATAACAATTAGGTCTTATAACATATATTTTGTATTGAATTATAATAAAAACAGCGTACATTTGTTTTTTGTCATAATTATTAAAACTATTGATAGAATTTTTAGAGCACTTTATTATTATTATTTTCATCCGCTGCCCCAAAATAGTATATGGGGAGTTTTATTATAATTCACTGCGCTGGACTGGGCAAAATACTCCCTGTTTGAAATTTATATTAAAATTCATAATAATCTGTTTTGGCCTCTTTTATTTCTTTAAAAAAAAAAAAGTTTGTTTGCAATCTTGATTGACCTTTAAAAAAAAATGTTGAATTTAATTTTATACTTTAGCAAAAATTAAAAAACTTGAAGGTTAAAAATCATTACTTTTTTTCACAGAGGTGTAGAAATTTTTTCTGAAGTTGCTTTTACGTATTTGAATTTTTGCGTATATGTAATATTAATATATATATATTAATAATTCAGTTTATAATTCAAATGAAGATTTATATATAAGTTTTTATTCAGAAAATCACGTAAAAAATACAATAACTTTTACCGTATTAAAATAATAATAATAATAAAATCCATGAAAATAATAATAATAAACTAAAGCTGTTATAAGTAATATCATATTATAATACAAAAAATATATGTACTATACGACCTAAATACACAAACAAGTCAGGTCAGTTAGTTAACATTGTATGTGACAAAATAGGGGTATATTGTGTGTATGTTGGACCCACTAATATTTTAACATAAAAATAATTATAACTTATTTTTTTAGGTCTTTTATTTTTTACTATTATAAAAATGAATGATTTATTTTAACAATTTTCATGTACGGTAAAAAATAAACAATATTAATGCATAACTAAATGATTTATGCTACATATTTGCATAATAATTATGCTATATAGCATAAATTACGCAATTTATTTTATACTTGTATTTTAAAAGAACTAGGAAAAAATCGTCTTATATATTTAAAAAAGATTCAGTATAGATTCTCGTCACCGCATTTACTTTTTTTTTTTTTTTAAATTTCGTTTAGATAAATGATGACCGTTAAACTGACATTTTTTTTTTACACATACATGGACAAAATTAAATTTGTAATAATTATGCTAGCTTTTTTACAAAAACATTTATCATGACAACATAATTTTTGTAATATTGAATAATAATTTAGGCTGCCTTTAGAATTACGTATGTAAAACAGCATAATTAGTTACATAATTATTAAATAGCTTCATTAGCATAAGTTAATTTTTTTTTATTTTAGCCATGTACAGTACAGTTAGACAGCCTTCAAAATTTATATTATTAGAAATAAATATAGAATATTTTCTACGGGGGAGAAAAATCAATATATTACTCTTTAATAATTACTCTTTAATAATTTTGAAGGAAAAAACTGAGTTTTGACAACAGGGTTTTCAATACTTATTTTTGCAAACTTTCAATGCAACTTATGAAAATATATTTTTTTATAAACAATAATTTTGGGAAAAAAAAAAAAAAAAAAAAAAAAAAAGCACGAAAATTACAAGATGTATAAATCAGATCTAAACTCTTAACGGACGAAAATAAATACGTAATAATTATGCTATCTTCTTTATAGCAACATTAAACTATTCTTCATAACAATTATAATAGATATCATAATTATTAATTTACATAGCATAAATATCTAATCTGTTCCAATTTAGCAATATTTATCTTAAATAGCATAAATTATACGTAAAAAGTTATTCATTCCGTGTTCCGTGTTTATTTATAACTTTTGGTAATACTCCAAAAAATAAATAATAAAATAAAATTTTAAAAAAGACACTAGTTCTATAATATAAATTTTTTACAATTCACTACTTGAGATATATTGAAATATTGAGTTATATTTAAGCTACTTTTAAGATCATATATGAGATAAATACGGTACTATAATAAGATTTAAAATGGATTAACACACTACTACACTAACATATATTTATTATACATATTTTTGTTCCCACTAAATATTTATGGTCCGTACTAATTTCAACCTCATAATCATTATAACTTTTACAGTCAATAAGCAACTTTACATAATCAACATTTGTCACTGGCAAAGGTCATCAGGTCGATCACTGGCAAGGGTCATCATTAGTTTTATGTTAATTTTGGCTTGGTATAGGGCTTACCATGTTGAATTGAGGGTTGTGATTTTTGAAATTTTCACTTCAGAATTACTCATACACGTTAAATTGCGCATCATCATAAGTAAAAAGCATAACTCACGAAGTATTTAGGACGTGAACGAGCCCCAGTAAAAGGAACAAGGTGAAAAATGTGCTCAAAGTCGACTCCAAATGAGAGTCTGGGATCTACCAGAAATTTCAATTTCTCAAAGCTAAATTTTTAAAATATTGATCAAAATGACATTTTATTAATATATTTGAAATATTAACAATGAGAAACAGAAATTTCTGGTAGAACCCAGACCCTCATTTGGAGTCAACTTTGATCATGTTTTTCACCTCGTTCCTTTTAGTGGAGCTCGTTCACATCCTAAATACTTTGTGAGTCATGCTTTTTACTTTACGTTAATGTGCCATTTAACTTGTTTAAATATCTCTGAAGCAAAAAATTCAAAAATCAAAACCCTCAATGGTAAGCCCTATACCAAGCCAAAATTAACATAAAACTAATGATGACCCTTGCCAGTGATCGACCTGTTGACCCTTGCCAGTGACAAATGTTGATTATGTGAAGTTATCTATTATATAATTAAAATATGAATTAATAAAAAATAAATTCTACATACATTTTTTGGACCCTACAGTATATTTTTTAAAACTTTAATTATCACTTTAAATTTAACGATTCTTTAAAATAAAAATTTCTGTGTATTTTTTTCTCAAAAATAATGTTTTTATAATATATTTATTAGTCAATATTGTAAATAAATCTTTTAAGTTATTTAATATAATATATTCATTTTATAATTTTGAATTGCTCTACGAAGCGTTTTATTTGCTGGGGAAAAAAATGTTTGCTTAAAAAGGGATGTCCAAATTTCAACTTAGGGAGGAACCGTCTCTTTGCGCTGTTTAATTATTCAAATAATTTATTAGATACGTATATTCAATAATATGCATTTTTGTTTTTTGACCAAATGTAAAAATATATTTCATTAAAATTAAAAAAAAAAAAACATTCATATTGTATGGCCCATTTTTCGACATATTTTTTGAGTTAATTTTAGAAGCCACTCTTCTCTTTACAACAATATTCACAGCAATTTAATTGTGAAGTAAATTATATTTACATGAAAAAAAAAAAAAAATAAATAAAATAAAAATCGTAAGTTTACGTTATAATTATTCACTATCGTGCAACTTTTTAAATTAATTTTTTTAAATGAATCATAAAAAAATTAATAGTAATAAAATTTTTAAAAAATTAAAGCAACTTATTTTCTTTCAAAATAAACCTTTCAATTTCCCTTTTAATTTAAATATCTGGACGTAAAAGTATTATTTTTATTGTCTCGCAAACAAATAAACTACTTGCATAATAAAATTTGATACTAATCTGTAGACATTTAAAAATGCAAATTTAAATGAGCTATATATAATATTAAAAAAAAAAAAAAACTATAAAAAAAAGCAAATTTGCATTTTATTTAAAATCCTTTAATTTTGCACATTATTGCGTCGAACGGGAGTTCTTATGGAGAACTACATATATATTTTTTTCCTTACTGAAACTTTCATTAGAATTCCAGTTTAGTTCTCCACGAATTATTAAAATATATAATTTAAACACGCAACTATAACAACTAAAAAAAAAACTAATCTATTCTTAGACTATATTATATTTACATGTTGATATTAGTCGGCCCCCTGACTTGTTGTGAAAATAATGATAAATTTGTTAACAATAATATGGGCTACTTAAACGATGCGGTAACAAACAAACAAAACACCAGAATTTACTATACTTAACTATTTAAGGTGAATTTACTTGGAAAAAGTAGAAATTATTTATTATTTTAACTGCGTTTTTTTTTCTTTTCAGAATAGTAAATTCACCTTAAATTAAATGAACACAGCGAGGGGTTTGGTGAAAATCTCATTTTTCTTTTTTTACATATCGTCAGGTTGGAGCACAAACCCGACAAACCGTGTATCTACAAAAGCAGCGAAGACGAGACTCTTATCTTTTTGTATAATCATTTGAACCTTGTTACTTTTGTAGATACACGGTTTGTGCTCTAATCCGACTATAAACATAACCTTTGACCTCAAAAAATATTATTAATTTTATTCAGGCAATATATCCTTTCAATATTTGTTGAAATTTTGAATGGAACCTGTTAGTTTTTACATTTTTTCTTCTTTTAAATATATCAGATCTATAGTTAATAATACAATTAAGCTGATAATTTAAAACCTATAAATTAAAACGTATATTTTTCAAATTTAAAGTCTTAAATTTACCGATATATTTTTTAAGTGGCAGATACGAAGAGTTTCATTAAGGTGTTGAGTAGTGCTTTCTTTATATTATTATTTTTATTATTGCTTTTAATTTTCTTTTGTAATTTAAAGAAATTTTAAGCAACTTGTTAACAGTTGAAATAACAATGGATATTTAATTAATTATACCACAGTATAACAATTAGACTGATAAACACAGAATATTTTGTTTTATTCTTAATCTACTATATGATCAAAATAATTAATTTCAAGTCCCAAAATACTTGTTTACACCTTAATTTTACGTATTATTTGAATACAGAAATATACATTAGTTGGAAAAAGAAAAATTATCTCTTTAACTTTGAAATTACATTGGTCGATATAATATGAAGCTCGCTCATATTGTTTAAAAAATCAATGTATTAAATAATAAGAATTAAAAAAAAAAAAAAAAAGTTGTTCCATGTTTACCGTATTTTACGTACTGCACCTTCCTGTAAAGTAAAATTAGACGATCCTGTAGCATTTTTTTTTTTAATTATATTATTCTAAAGTTTTTTTTTTTTTTTTTTTTTTCCTCTTGGATAATAATATTGATCTATTTAACTTTAATATTCATTTTGGAGTACCAGAAGTGTTTTTCAATCACATATGCAGCGTGAGGCAATAAAATAATATAATGCATGCAGCATGTATAGTATAGGTTAATTTGAAAGCATATTATGCAGGTCGTACAAAATACACATTTTTAAAATTGTTGTAAAATAAATCAATTATATTTTAAAAAATCCAAGAAAAATTAAGTTCTGCTAAATAAAAAAACATTTTTTTTTTACCCCGAATATAGATTTTTTTTTTATGTTAGATCGTAAAAGTATGTTGAAAACGAACAAATGATTCCAATTTTTTCCCCCTGCAACGGTAATAGATATTTATTATGAGTGAGATTCATATTTTAGACCAAGTATTATAACAAAATTCAATATAATTTAGAAAAGAAAACAGAAATCACCATTAAATACCAAAAACTATTTCCCATAAACTTTTTCCCACCACCTTTTTAATCTATAGACAAGACTGACTCTTTGCTGGCTCGCTGTGTGTTCCTTGCTAGTGGACCTCCTAGGTAACTAATTGGGTTGCCAAAAGTACGTTGATAATCAGATAAGAAGACTGGTGCTGGTGTTTGGGGACTTTTCTGGCGCCAGGATTTTGTACGAGGGGGTCTTATTGGTGGACTTTCAGGGCCTGAAAAAATAAAAACTTTGAGTCAATACATTTATAACAAAGATGAAATTTCGTGTGAATGCGGTTGACAAAATTTATGTATGTAAGTTTTTATATAAGTTATAGCAAAAATGTATTACGTATAGTAGTCACCATGTACGGAAAAATATTTAATGTGAAATTAAATTTAAAACTCAATTTCATAGTTATTTATTTATAATTATAATTGCATAATTTATGCTACATTATTGTATAGCAACAACGTTTCAAAGCATAATTCTTTACGCTATTTAATGCTTGCATGCATAGTATATTCATTCGACGGACAGAAAAAAATGGGAAATAATTATGCTATCTCAATTGTAGCAGCATTATATAATTCGTATAAAACATAATTTATGCCAAATTTTTTAGCGTTTATGTTGCATAACAATTAAACAATTATAATTATACAAAATATGTTTTTTAGCTAGTTGAATAAATTACATTATTTTCATTTTCCGTGGAATAACAAAAAGTCAAAGATTATTTTACTATATTATGGTGACCAAAAATAAACTTACTAATTTTTTTTTTTTTTTTTTTTTTTTTAAATACAAAAACGATTTATAATTCAAGTATAATATAGACGAGCTGTGTTTGTAAAATAATCAAAACAAAAATTATCTTTAAGGGAGTAGGGTACCGACGTCAACCATTCGACTCAAACTTTTCTCGTCAAAAAAAAATCTGAAATTTTGCACAATGATACTTCAATTTGAGACAATTACAAATATATAAAAATGTTGGGGGGTCACCGTACAAATTAATGCTATATGATTTTTGGAAATTTTAAGCCCATAAGGCCCAATGTTAATTAAAAAAAAAAAAATTCTTCAGGACGGTCAAACATCTTGAATTTTTTATCACGGCTAGTTGTGACCCTTAGCTACACAATGACACCAAATTTAAACCCAAAACACTTCTAGTTTTTGAGATATAAGGTCAGTACCCTACTCCCTTAAACAAAAATTCTTCTCCAGCTCAAGAATATTACTAGGTATACATTTTTCTATT
The DNA here is from genome assembly GCA_949318235.1 of Ecdyonurus torrentis. Lineage (NCBI taxonomy): Eukaryota > Metazoa > Arthropoda > Insecta > Ephemeroptera > Heptageniidae > Ecdyonurus > Ecdyonurus torrentis. The sequence continues at coordinate 10,073,754 of OX439137.1, forward strand.
TGTTGCGCAAATGCTAACTCAGCATACTCATATGAGTAAGCCATTTACAGAATGCAACTTTTTTTTTTAATCTTTAAATGCTCAACTTTGTCATTTTTTTTCTTTACACACAGATATTTTCTTTTTATATATTTTTAAATTAATTTTAATTATACAACTTTCCAACATAAATAATGCAGTTGCAGTTTTCTTTTCAATACAAAAATCAGTTTGAATTAATTCCGCAGACCAAGCCCAAGCCACATTTAATACATAGACAGCATGATATGAAATCTATGTAAAACTTTATGTATGATATAGAAGAGAAAGAAATTGATATAAGAAATGAATCAGTAAAAAGAAACAGCAAAGTATTAAAGCATCATTAATTTAAAGGTATAGTCACACGAAGCAATATTCACTATAGCGAATTATGATTACATAAAAATTTAACGACTTTAAATGGCGATTGTATGCAATAAAACTTAATGCATGTTAAAAATATTGCACCATGTAAACACGACTTAAAATACACAGTTGTTTTCATTCATAGACGTCAAGATGAAAAATTAAAATAGAGATTTAAATGTTTGTCTTTTTCTAACAATTACTATGATGAGTTTGCAATTTAACGCCTATTTTACACGGGAAGTTTTAATGAAAGGGTTTGGCTTTCGTGTTACCCCGTGTTATATAAGCAGTAAACTGACATTGAAAAGGAATTCGGAGTCCCGGTCGAACCGAATTCCTTTTCAATGTCAGTTTACTGCTTATATACTTATATAACACGGTGTAACACGAAAGCCAAACCCTTTCAATTACTATAATCTTAAAATAAAAATCAACAAAAAAAAAAAAAAAAAAAAAAAAAAAAAAAAAAAAAAAAGGTTAAAAGGTTAAAAGGTTTGTTGATTTGTAGCAATATTTTCAGTATGCAATAAATTTTATTGCCTGAAATCTCCATAGTTTAAAACCATTAAATGTTCATGCAGTCAAAAATATTGCTCAATTATTTCTCCGTTTGAACAGGCCATATATGACTTGAGAATGTTGCCGCAAATTTCTTCTAAAAAAATTGAATATACACACTTTCCTCTTTTCTTTTCACAGTTAATAGTAAAATGAATAAGACAATCATTTTTAATCATTTCAATAAAAGATTCTAAAAGGAACAAAACATGGCTTGGACTTGGACCTTTTTTTAAATTTTCAAAATAAATTTTGAAAAAATTAAAGGTCACCTGGTTGTTGATCAGCGGCTGCCATGATTGGTGGAGGTGAAGAAGGTAGAGAAAGACGATTGGTTGAAATTGGTGATAATCCGTTGGACTGTATAAAGAAATATAAAATTATATTATTTACTGAAATATTAAAATTAAAAGAAATTTTTACAAATATTTATAAGATTCTATAATAGTAATTTTGAGAATAATTTCAAATATAGGTATAGTATTTTCTTATCTATAGATTATAAGACTATTAAAAAAAACATTGACATTTTTTTATTGTGATTTTTTTTCCCTTACGAGAATGGATTGGTTTCAAAATTGCAGTAATTTTAAAGTGAAACGGTCAAATCTGTCAAATTGAAATTGAGTAAAAGTTAATGAAATATATATATATATATTTTTATATATATATATATATATATATATATATATATATATATATATATATATATATATATATATATATATATATATATACATATTATTTTCCTCAAAAGATTAATAATAAGTGTTTTTAATTTTCTCCCAAAGATTATCCTAAAGTAAAAGATTACTTTTTAGTAATTGAAGAGAATTTATTTATTTTCAACAATAAGTTTGAAAAATTGCCCAAAACAGAAAAAAAAAAAAAAACGTACATTTATGAAATTAGTCTCAAAATTTAAGTTTTTATTGTTTGCTATAATATCTGCTTTTTACAGTGTCTATATTGTATTACAATTTTATAATAATAATTTTGTATATTGTCCTGTATTATGAAAATTTTATATGAATTGTCCAAATAAAAAAAAAAATTGTATGAGTAAATTAAATGATTTTTTATGTGATTTAAATGTTGCTATAAAATAAGAATAATAAACTAAAAAAATAAAAGCATGCGACTAAATATAAATTAAAGGAAAAAAAAAGAAGCTACAATTAATCAAAGGAATAATTCATGATGAAACACTGGCAAAATTAAATCCAATAGAGTGATCCTTCCGATCAATAAGGATGTTTGAGCTATGAATAAGCATAATTAAAAAAAAAAAGGCATTTTTTTTTTCTCATTTTACGGGTTTCATATTTCGACACAAAAGAAATGAAAATTTAATCATTTTAATACCAAAAATTCAAAGCCATATAATATGAGTGGAAAATGTTCTAAAAATGCAAATGCTTAATGTTAATAGCGATAATTATGCCGATGATAGTAAACTTCATATAACTAATATATTAATATTCTTTAAAAAAAATTGTTTTTATGATAAAATTCTTATAAAAAAATTTATATATTAGTCCTTTGATTAAAATGCATTTTAAAAAACATAAAAAAAGGGTGCTACCTGAATGATAAATAAATTAATAATTTTAGTGCTGTATGGACCCATCATCAGGTGAAATAGCATCGTCTAATTGCGAGATAGCAGGCGTGCGCTACACAACACATATAACATGCAACATTTATATATATGTACAGTACATATACACACACACAAAACACATAAAATGATAAACACATAAATATAATACACATACATAATATAGGAGGATGAAATAGAGTAAACAATTTCATATCTTGACTATATAATAAAGGAAAAACTGTTTTGAGGCCGACTTTAAGTGATTTCGATCACATCCGCTTCCGTTTCTAGTTACCACGCATGCGCAGTACGTCAAAATGGAAGTGGATGTGAACGAAATCTCTTATAATCAGCCTCAAAACAGATGTTCCTCTATTAGTCAATTTACTATGTGAGAATGGAATTTTTAAAGGAATGAGTTGACCTTTTTTTTCTTTCTTTCTTTTAGAAAGACATCAGATATAGATACATCGATTTTTATAGTAAGATAGCTAAGTAGTTTTATTCACTTAAATAAATTTAAAGTGAATCTTAAAGGGCCCCTAGCCTCATCAAAACAAATTTCCTCTCAATTATAAATCATGAGATAGGATTACTACAAATACATATATTTTGTGCTTTAACCCTTCAGTACTCTCGCAAACTGGGAAGAAAACTTGTAAAGTATTGTTTGACACGACGAAAACAATTACACAATATATAGGTTGTGAACTGAATTAAAATGAATAATGCACAATAAACTATTCTCTCTATATTTTAAAAAGCAACATAAAAATAGAAAAATGTTATATAATAAATTGCAAAAAAACATAAGCTTAATCCGTTGAAAAAAGGTTCTGCGATCTATTGTAAATTTCCTAAATTTCCAATAATTCTCTCACCGCGGAAAATTCATAATTGTTTACCCAGCACTATATCTTTTTGGAGAGCTTTTTCCTTGTTCACCTTTAAATACGGATTAAAAATAAAGATTGAAAATTTGGTTTTCAAATGTTACAAAATAAATAATAATAATAATAAACAAGAAATTCCGCAGCAATCGTTTGGTGACTTGGTGACCAAAAACAAGCTTAATAATAAATTTTCCCCCATTACAAAATAAAAACGACAGTTATATGTACAAAGCGATTTTAAATTGTTTGACATAAAAAACAATTTTGTAGATGAAAAGATTTTTATATACATCGCAAGTTGTTGTTTTTTTTTTTTTTTCGTTAATTGTTATAATTATAGTATTTTTATCGACAGAAGAATAAGTATACTGTACTTTTACACATATACGTTGGTTTGGTTTCTATGAACTGCAAAAACATAAATTACGGTATTTAATTTTTACAGTTAAACTCCTAATTATACAGATAATTTTAGTAAAAAAGGGTTGAATTAAAAACTATATCATAGAAAAAAATGCATCCAAAAAAAGTCCACACACAAAAAAATTAAAAACATCAAAATGCAAAGAATAAAAAAATTAACAACACGTACATGCATAATCCTAAAATATTATTTATCAGGCACTTTTAGTAGGAAAAAAAAATAAAAATTATGCCTGATAAATTTTTTGAAATAGTTTCTTGATTTTGTCCCCAATTTTGTTTTTAAATTAATAGATAAAATATTCAGGAATTAAATAATACGTCTGAACATTTTATCACGAAAAAAATAACACAAAAAAGAAATAGTCATATATAAGAGAATTTTTGAAAAAATTTTAGTATAATAATATAATAACAAAACACAACAAATAATAAACAAGGCCACATAAAAAAACGTGCGTATTAATAAATTAATTACATTGAACAAGACATTTGTTAATAACATTAAAGAAATTACTCACCTAAAATAGTTTTTTTTTTTGATGTTATTATTTTATATTAATTATATATAAAACTAAAAATAATAAAAGGGAAATGTTTATTTCTTAGTATGTTTGAAAGTTTTGATTAAAAAAAAAATTTAAATGTGGAAAACAATCATTAGTTTACAGGTAAATGAACTTAATTTGCTATGTAATTAAGTATGCAATCAAGGCTATGCCTTGGTGTAACACATTAAAAAAAAAATGACATTCTTAAAGCAATTTTCAGTGGAATACAGTCAGAGATTATGTACTTACATACATCATTATTAAATTTAAAAAGTGATAATTAAAAAATAAAATGGAAAAACAGATCACGAAGAAAATTTAAGCTAAGAAATAAACATTTATGTAAAAGGTAAAAGTAAATAAAAATAACTGTTTTACTATTCTAATTTTTATGACCATAAAAATAACAAAAAAAAAATTTATAGTGAAATTTAATCACTTTAATCAATAAGGTATATGGTTTTTCTTAATTAAAGTGACCAAATACTTATAGTTATTTCATACATTTTTGATCATAAAAATCAATGCTTAGGTATTTGCATAAATTTGGTGGCAAAAAAATGAAAAAAATTTGAAAGACATGAAATTATAGAATTTATTGAGAAAATGAGCCTTAAAATACTAACAAAGTGCTAGCAGGTGACTGTCTCAATTTAACATCGTTTCTTATGGGGGAGTTACACTTTGTCAAGGCTATTGTTTTTATTGATTTCAAATCAATTGGATGAATAAATAGTTTAGGAAAACAGATTGATTGAAATTCACGAAATCAATAGCCTTGAGTCTCGCAGTAAAAAAAAATCTAATTTGAGTTATAACTGCTTCATTCCTCGATAAGAAATCAATAAAGACAATAAGAATAAAAAAAATCATCTGTTAGCAACTGTAGGGCTCCGCGAGTTGGTTCATTTTCTCACTATAATTCTTCGATTTGCAAGTATCTCTATGATGATACTGTTATGATAAAAATATTAGCAACAATGAAAATTAATGACAAAAGTTGTATATTTTAAGCTCATTTATTTGATATAACTTCCATAGCATATTGTTATTTATAGCATAATTTTAAATGATAATTAATAACTATTTTGCTATGTAAAGTTACAAAAAAAAATGCAGCACGAAAATTATATTTAAAAAAAAAAAATATGCAAATACCTATAAAAGAAATCCACGTAAAATAACAATAATAAAACTATGACGGACGGACGTACACAATAATAAAAATATTTTTTTTATATATTGATCAACTAATTATTATTATTTATATCATCATTATATATACATCATATTATAAGACCTCAGAACACATGTAACATTTTTGTATATATATATTATTAATAATAATATTATTTTAATTAAAACTGCAATTATTATGTATATATATATATATATATATATATATATATATATATATATATATAGGGGACAAAACCATTTTTTTTAAACATTCAATCGGGCCACATTTTATTATTACTTTGTTTTTCTAAAATCTAATTAGAAAAAAAAAATCCCACAAAAAATATATAACAAGCACAATTATTCTCCGTTTCTCTTATATTTTTAAGTACAATTAAAAAAAAGTGATCATTTTATGCATTTTAAACGCACAACAACATAGATTTTGTATTTTTTTTCATGCAAAATTTTTTATACATAAAAAAAAAGAAGTTTAAATCCACCCATGCTAAACATTGCAAAAAGCTAAAAAAATTTCCCTAATACATTTTTTAAGTTAATTATTATACTTAAAAAAATACTGATAAAATATTTTTATTATTGTAAAAAGCATTTTTTTTTATTATATAATTTTTTATATAATATATTTTCAAAAAAGCTATATTGCTAAAAGTGACACTTAAAATAGAAAAACTTCTATTCTGATTTATATAATTATTTCTTCATTTAATTATTTTCTGATCTTATACATTTATTTATTATATTCTAAATTTCTAACAGATATATACCATATAGATTTTGTTTCTTTCATATAATATTTTGATAGATTATATTATTATTATAAGTGGCAATGATGGAAAAAATGAAAATGGAAGAGAAAAAAATGCTTTTATATAGCATGATAGATTTTGTTTTAATGAATTTATGGATCTGAAAAATGGAGATGATTAAAGAGGGAAAAAAAGTAACGTTTTTTTTTAATAATACTATAAAATAATTGTATTTGTCTTTGCCTCATTTAATAAAAATGATTAATCAATCAATGAATCAACCAGTCAATCTCTCCCTCCCCCCCCCCCCCCCCCCTCCAAAAAAAATATCAAAAGTAAAATATTATAGTCATTTGGACTAAAATATTTCAGAACATAATTTCATTATTATTTTAATAAAAGACAAATACAATTAATAATTAAAATAAAACCTTACAAATTAACATGATATAAGTACAACACTATAATTAATTATATTTAATAAAATATTAATATTTAAATAATAATACATAAAAGTTGTTAGTAGATTTCTATAATATTATTATATTGGACACACATTTTGGTAACAAAAAAAAAATTTAAATTATAATATTTACAATTATTGTGGACAATAATTATTGGACAGATTAAACATAGAAAAATAGAGAGAAACATAACTATGTAACAAAGATGAAAGTTTTGTTTTAAGAAAAGAAACTGTCGATCATTATATTTGTATGTTCTGTCAAAGAATACGAGTGAAATTATCTGAAAATATTATTTTATTTCCACGGTTTCTAGGCAATATGCCGGGCTGTGGATTTGGTCGATTTAAGTTATTCCATGGAATTTTAAAATTGAATACAAAGGAGATATATAATTTTAATCCAGTATTATTAGGCAATGTGCAATTTTTTTTTTTTTTTTTTTGAAATATTTTGTCGTGAAAATCGGATTTTCCACGGAAAATTAATGGTCCTCAAAATACGAAAAATTAATGCAAACGTACATGAAATACATTATTGCTCAATTAAGTTGGTTTAAAAAGCTTTTTGTAATTTTAAAGGAGGGTTTATTTATTTGATATTTCAGCCCCTAAAATTTTATCTCGTCACGAAGTTTTCTTTACTTCCAATAACAGCGTTTTGCATACGGAGGGAGCAATATTATTGACACATATCACCCAGTATAGACAGTAGCCGTCCATTTAAAAATGTATACTCTCTATTTTCCCATGTAAAAAAAAAAAAAAAAAAAAAAAAAAGGTAAAGAAATTTAAATGAAATTAAATTTAAATTTAAAAATGTATACTCTCTATTTTCCCATGTAAAAAAAAAAAAAAAAAAAAAAAAAGGTAAAGAAACCCTATATCTACATTTCTTAAACAATGGCAATGATTTTTGTTGTTGTAATGTTTGTGAATAAATATCTGAAAATATCATTGAAAAAATTTTGTATGTATATATTTGGCAACATTTTTTTATTTATTTATTATTATTATTATTAAAAATTAATAAATTATTTAAAAAAGGAATTTTTATATAGAAAGACTTAAAAATGTATTTTATTGGTTCTTACATTATATAACCAGAGCAAAATGATAAAATTGATTTATATAATTATCTATATATATTTTTTACCTTAAATACATTATATTTTTAAAATTAATTGTCGTTATATTTGAACTTTTAATTATGAACCTTTTTCTTTTTTTCTAACGCTGCGTTAGGAAATAATATATATATTTTTTTTTAATATTTGATTGTTAGAGGCTTTTTTTCATTATTCTTTGGTTCAATTTACCCAACAACCATTAGTTTTTAGAAAATTTACAACCATTATATGGTAAAATAGTTTTAATAGTACAATTATTAATAAACCCATAGTAAATATGATCTTTTTAATTATGATTAATGTAAAAAAAAATTAAGAAAATTTTCATGAGAAATAAAAATTACCTGAAGAAGATGAATACATAAATTAATATTAAATCCTTTTAAAAAAAAGTACGATCTAATTTGCCAGAAATATAAGTACAAATAATATTTTATTAAGGCCTAAATAATTGAATTTTAAAAAAATCATAAAGCTTAAAAATGCATTTTAGCATACATTACATACGTGCCTATATTTAAACATTATTTTAGACTTATTTTATAACATCAAAGCACTTTTTTATTATTATTATTTCATTCCAAACGCAGCCACTACTTTTTGCACTTTTTTTTTTCAATATACATTTTTTTATTTTTGTGCAATTTTATTTTTAAAAATACACAAATATTAGGCCTACACTTTTTTTTTTCGCAATTTTTTTATATATGTAGTATAAATTTTATTATTGCATTTCTAAAATTCAATCTTATTATTGATTTTTTTTTTTTTTTTTTTTTTTTACTATTTGCAATATGGTTAGAGATTACATTTTTTTTATATATATGATTGGATTACATTTTTATGTATAAGTACTTTGAAAAATAAAAAAAATTGTCCCTAATATAAAAAAGTGTTAATATTAGTTCCTTTTTTTTTTTTTTTTTTTTTTTTTTTTTTTTTTTTTGGTGTGTGCAGAAACTTAGCGAAGAGTGTATTGTGTATTTATGTGCATTTTACATTACTGTGTATACTTAAAATTAAAAATTAATTTATAGTGTTATTTGTTTTATATTTTCATTCTATGTTCTATGACTATATTGTGAAATGAAAACTTAAAAAGATGAATGAATAAAAGTAAAGAAGAAGAAAAAAAATAAATAAAAATACAATTTTTAATGAATGAAATCCATTCACATTTTTCCCCTTTCAATGAATGTTAAGTATCACTACTTTTTGCACACGTCTAAAAAAAATGCAGTACAATAACATTGTTGATTTAAAAGTATGATTAAAGAAAAACAAAATCAACTTTGAATTCCATAGGAATTAAAACTACAATTATTATAATACAATTATTAAGTTTTCAAGATATTAAAAATTGGAAATTTTCATGAAATCTTTCAAAACACACAGCACTGTAAAGTAAATTTCTCATGAAAATATTATGAACTTTAAATAATAGATATATAATAAGTACAGTACTGCATATTTTAACTTAATTATTAAGTTTTACAACATTAAAAATTAAACCTTAAAACAGTGTTACCAACTGTGTTTAATTAAATACTTTATTACTACTAACAACTCTTTTTTTTTTAATATAATTACAACAACAAAAAATACTAAAGAAAAATACTGAGAAAGAACAACATTTTTAAGGCATATCCTCAATATTAGAAAATCCCTTTTCAAGAATGAGAAACAAAAAAGTTTAAGTTACGTTTAATCAACAACGGAGCATTGAATTTTCAATAATTGACAAATAAAGAAGATTTGATAGTTAAAAATTATTGATTCTGCTTGAAATGAGGCGCTGATAATGACTGGTATGCTATGCCCGCATCATCTAAATAAAATGTAAGTCAGAATCCTCTACGCTCTAATTCTAAAGAAATGTGTGGCTATTACTTGTTATATACTAAAAGCGTTTAATAATAAAGAAAAGGATAGAATTACCAGCAAAAAGGCCTTACCACAGTAGAAGTTCTATGGAGAGATTGTGGCACAGTATTTTGTTATACCTATCAACTGAGCAACTATCGTAACTGAGAGCCACGTGAGACTTTGACCTCTCCATAGAACTTCTACTGTGGTAAGGCCCTAGCTGGTAATTCTATCCTTTTCTTTATTATTGATCCTAACCACAATGTTTTTTTTCTTCCTTAAATTGACTATAAGCCAGGGCTTAAAGTAGAAAAATTCTTTTACCGGAGCTATCAATGTTAAAAAAACTCATGATAGATCCGGAGCTCCCATAAGAGCAATGTTAAATTTTCAACTTTTTACCGAAGCTCAGCTCCGGATAGCTCCGGCTTACTTTAAGCCCTGCTATAAGCGTTTACGTTTAACATTTTCTCTCTCACAAGGTATATACTGTACAATGGGATATCAAATTAAACTCTTATTGCCTTTAAAGCAAAGGTACAGAGTTCAGTTTAATATCACAGAGCATGTTCCTGTTAGCTGCTTGCTTACAATATCTACCATTCCCCAATTTTTCCTGAACTATTTAGTTTTTTTACATCAAATCTTTCTTTATAAGTCAATAGAGACTAAACTTCAATAATTTCTATCCAATCCCTTCAAAAAAAGAAAAAAAATTAACTAACTCAAAATAATATATAATTAATTCAGAAAGTTTTGGTTTGAATATGTAATCAAAGAAAATATAGGAGAAACCAACAATTAAGCGCCTTACCACGATGAGATCGGTAGCTTGGTGAAAGTCTTGATGGCACAGGTTATACAAATATTTACAAGTTTATTACTGGTTCACTTACAAGTTTACTTGCCCTTGAAATGTCTTAGAAAACTTCTAAATATTTGTGTAACCTGTGCCATCAAGACTTTTACCAAGATACGGACCTCATCGTGGTAAGGCACTTGCTGGTTTCTCCAATCCTTTCTTTGATAACATAACCCAAATTAATGGATAGGACAAATATATCTTATGAAAATGACCGAGAGAATAGATAGAACTTACTAAAATTTAGTATGCATAACTATTAAAGCCTTAAAATTTTGAATCATACTCATAGAGGGCTATATAATTACTATAGAATTTTGTTCAAGTTTTTTTTTTCTGAGGATATACCTTAAATGTTGGTATCACTGATTTATGGTATCTCTTCATCATCATCATCATTCATTGTTAATCTGCTTCCGTAGTTTAAGGTGACTTCACTGATGGTACTTAGAGGTGCAAGTTGAGCTAATGACATGCTTACCTCTCCTTCATCACCTTCTTCTTGTCTTTCACCTCCTCCTGCTTCTTCTTCATCTAAATCATCTAGACTTCGACCAAGTGCACCAGATAAATTTTCAATAGACTGTGGACAAATATAATAACCCTATGTTTGTTTTTCTTCTTTTTTTATATTGATAATTTTGATTAAAATTTGAAATGATAGAAGAAAACATTAAGAACCTTACAATATAGTAACAAACTGTGGTATAATAAAAGAAGACTACAAAAAAAAAAAAAAAAAAAAAAAAAAAAAAGGTAATTGTATTTTATATCCTAAAAGAGGATAATGGTCCTGAATAGCTTAATATGTGAATTTCTATTTTTTTAGTTCAGTAATTTGTAAGTATATGCGTTTAATTTTTGAAAACAGAAAAATGACGTCAACAAGCAGCAGCTTATTATGTATGAAATAAATAAATAAATTTATTGATCAAAAGATTACATAATATAGATTTTGTCTCATAAACACACAACACATCCAAACAACATGTGGCATAGGAAAACATGAGATAGTTAAAAGTTGTCGCCTGTGATGTCATTTTGTGAATTTAATTTTTTTTTATTACGAATCCTTCATGAACTAAAAAATTAGAAACTTATATCTTTTGATTCAAACAATGTCCTCTTTTAGAATAATAAAAATAAAAAAAATACACGCTAGTTTTTTGTTTTGTTTTTTCTTCCTTATTTTGTGGGGGAAAAAAAATCATACTATATACTTCTTGAAGCATAGCCTTCTCTTTTATCCTAAAAGTCTTACAATGTATTTATTACTATCTCTGCGCTATCTGTACTAGTAAGATTTTTCACCATGGTAAGACCAGCACTAGTTTTCTCTATCTTTTACTTTTTATTTATTATATCCAACCATGATCCAAACAGTTTTTTTATCTTTCATAATTTTTGAATTGTACCTAATTTGATGTGTTTAATTTAGTTTGTGGTGTTTGATTTGAATGATAATGATTGATAACTAGCAAGGGTAAAAACACATCATGAAATAACATTAACAATAAACAAGGGGATACTTTTGTTTTGCATTTTCATACCAATTAGGGGGTAAGTCCCAGCATAAATTGAAAATTATACTCAATAATATTAATTTATTATTTACAGTATTAATAATACTTTTTTGTGTGTATAAAAGCAGTTTCAAACAATAGCATTAAAGTGCTATTAATTTTGATTTTCAAATCTTTGAATAACAAAAATTAGCTTTTTTTTTTTTTTTTTTTCTTTCTTTACTCCATAATATATTTTTCATGGTTATGTATAAGCTTTTTAGTATATTTTAAAATTTTATGCTGGGATTAGTTGACAAATTAGCTACAAACTAAAAAAACACTTACAATTTAGAGAATGGGAACATTTAGTATAAATTTTAAATTGATATTAACATTAGACACAAGTACAGAGGGGAACAACAGAAAAAAAAATCATAAAATTTGAGTGAAGAAAGATAATGTAAGAAAAATAATTTTAACTTACCCCTCCAAGCAGTTCTGCACCTTCACCAATTGGATCCCATTGAAGTTCAGCATCAGATTTATCTGCAAATATTTCATTAAAAAAATCATTATTAAAAAGATTTATATCTTACAAAAAAAAAAAAAAAAAAAAAAAAAAAAGCAAAACTTCATTTAAATTTTTTTTAGCTTTTATATGCAGTATTTTTTTTATTCATAAAACTATAAAATCATGCATGATAGCACAATGCTAATGGATAGGGAACCTTAAGCTTCTAGCATGCACTGCTATGGAACCTTACAAAAGAAAATAGTAAACTTGTAGTTTTACTAACCTTGTTTCTGTGTGGCAGGCTCTTCCTCAGGTTTCTCAATTGCATGTGGTCTGGCCTGAGGGGTGGTACTTGGGGGAGCAAGAGGTACTTGCTCGTACTCACTGCGTGCCAGAGGTTGTAGTTCAGTGCCATTCATACCCTTGGCCTTGTCATTCACCAACTGCGGAAAATATAATCACAGTTTTTATTAGAAAAAAGAGGGGGGAGGGGACATGGCAGTTGATATATCTATAAAAAATAAAAGTAGAAAATATAGTATAGTATAAACTTTATTAGTTATTAGTTATGGAGATTAGATCACCTTGATTTGAAAATTAATAAAAACATGAAGAATCGTTAATTTATATAATTAATACTTATATTTGGGATCAAGTGTTCTAAGACGAGTGCTATAATTTGAATTTTTATTATTTATTTATTAACTATTTATTATTTTTATTAAATTAAAATTAGTAGGCCCTATTGATTTACTACAATGATATATTTGAAAAAATGGGGAATGTGAAACTTGAGCATAGCTAATAATGAGCTTCATATAAAGTTCATACCCCTTTGCAATTAAGAAATGCTTCTCTCATTCAATGCCAGTCTGGGCTAGAATATTTTGCTCTCTCAAGCAAGGCATCCTTGTCAATTAACTGCTTAAATTTCTACTCTCTAATTTTTAAAAACTATCACTAATATATTTAATTTATTATATTATCTCTAGCATTTTTTTTCTTTATTTTTCCTTATTTTTCGATTTTTTCGATTTTTTTTCCTTATTATTCTTTGATTATTAACTTAAAATTAAATGTAAATGATCGTGGTACACAGAATATAATAGGTAATTTAATTATATATACGTATTCTATCATGGGATCAAGAATGCAAAACTCATGTGTGTTTGGCAGCTTTGCAATTTGTTAATTTCTCACTCATATACTCATCTAAATGAAATAACTTATGAATTCTGTTGAATATTTTTGAGTTCTAATTAAATAACTAAAATAAATGAGATTCTTGTGAACTGTAAAATATAACACATCATAGATCGACATGTATAGAAAATACATTATTATTATTTATTATAAAATTCAACTTACCCCCTTTTAAATTCCATATTACATATGAAAACAATGAAAGGAAGAAAAGATATAGAAATACAATTAGTTTAAATGCATTGGTACTATACCTAAGTATACAAGATCTCTTTGGCAGAAAATCATAGCACTGTTGTTCCTTACTGTTAATGAAAATGTCCCTTCCACAATTGATCAAATATTGATTTTTTTTTCGGTTAAAATTGGCATTTATTATTTTTTTTTTTTTTTAAATTGGTGTTTAAGAAAAAAAAACATTGCAGTTAGCATCAATATTAATAAAGAAAAGGTTATAGGTTTACCAGCAAGGGCCTTACCACAGTAGAAGTTCTATGGAGAGGTTGAAGTCTCACGTGGCAGTTTTTTTTTTGTAATAAAATAAAGTTCATTTCATATCTGAGAGCTCAGTGATGTGCTCAAGTAATTTCTTCTTTGCTTGATAATGTCATTAACATATGACGAAAGCTCTCAATTATGATATGAAACTTATTTTATGACAAAAAACTGTGCTAGGTGAGACGTCTATCTCTTCATAGAACTTCTACTGCCTTGGCCCTTGCTGGTAAACCTATCCTTTTCTTTATTATTATTATTTGATTTTTTAACATTGGACAATTTAGAGGAACAACAATGAAATTACTATCTGATAGAAACTAATACTTACATTTTTATATCCAACCATCTTGACTGAAGTCTGAGGAGGCGTGAGAACTGAGTCCGTGTATTTTGGTGGAGATCCCATGACCCACATTTCATCCTGCTGTCGTTGTCGTCGCTTGTACTGACGATGGTTACGTATCAACTCAATGATGCAGGCGATCACAATGGCAACAAATACCATGGCCAGGGCAATCAGAATCACTGTGAACAGCATAAGTTTTATCATTAATCAATAGTATACAGCAAGGAAAAGAGAACAAATTACATTGCCGTGGTGCAGCTACAATGTTGTGTGCTCTATAAATAAGCTCCATTTCATTTTATTATAATATTTGTCTAATTTTCAAATGCATTAACATTGAGCTAATATTATCCTCTTTAGTTCCAGACTTAAAAAAAAAAACACTGTCGTAGATTTTAACGTTTTTGAGTGGCTCTCAGAATGACAAAAACATGTCTCTTTTGTCAGTAAGGTTTTCTTACTTTTGCAGACCACCTACCTACTGTAGAAGGCTTAAAATAGCTCTAAAAAAACGCGTAAATTTGAGGGCGTTTTCTGGTTCAATTTTAAATTTTTATCTTTTTTTTATCTTTTTTTTTTGTCAATTTTTTAATGAATTATCTGATGTAAACTGTATTATATACTGGGACTTAAGAGGTTATAAACATTATTTAAAATCAATTCTCCCAATAACCCATAAATTAGAGTAAATTAGAGTTTTATTATCTTTCAAATTAACGTGTGTTCTGATCATTCTACATACTGATGGCTTCGCAAAAAACTGAACTACTATCTAAAGTCTCCGCGTGCCTCAAATTTGAAACATCTGCACTTTCGCCTCTCCTAAAATTGAAGCATCTGTAATGGAGCGCTGGTAAGAGATGCTTCAAAGTCAGGAGAGCGCAGATGTTCCAAATTTGAGGTGCGAGGAGTCTATAGATAGTTCAGTTTCCGGAGGAGCCATCAATACTTTACTATTTGCTTTTATACTTTTTTTTATTTTTTTTAACATTTATATATCATTTAAACCAGTACTGTTTTTCCCTCAAGTATTTTAATCAAAAATGAAAAATAAAAAAAATAAAATAGGAATAAATTTAATGAAACTGTACTCTACTCTCAAATTAAACATTGTACTATTATTTTTGATTGCAATTTAATTATTTATTATAATTACCTGTACTGTTGCTTTCCACTACTGCAGGTGTATCTGAGAATGGAGAAAGGTAAGGAATCCTTGAAGGAGGATCTTCCACCCAAGCCTTGTCCTTCCACTGCCTATCAGTAGCCAACTATCATGAACAAAGAAAAGTGAAATATAAATTTTAATATTGTAATAATTTTGTAGCTCAATAATTTTCTTTTTTTAATTTTAAAGAACATAATATGTTCAAATTTAAAATTTACACAAAAAGAAAGGGATTTGTTTTCAACCTTTAAATTTTGGGTGGGTGAGGGGGTTTTCAATTCCAAGTTCAAGTTTTCAGGACAATGAAATCCATAGCTATAGGTAAAGATCTTGATGGCACATTTAACACAATGCTTACATTGGTTAAGACATATTGAGTATGACATCACTCTTAGTCAGTTCCTTACATTGCAATCAACTGAAGATAAGTTTGGTCACTCTCAAAACATCATATTGATGACTCCACGTCAAAAACGAGCATCTACACTTTCCAGATTTCCGACAAAACGACTATCTACACTTTTCTGCCGCTGAGCATCTGCAATGTTAAGCTTATGGCAGCTAGTCGAGTTACAGCGCTGCTCGGAAAGTGTTGATAGTTGTTTTATCGGAAATCTGGAAAGCGTAGATGCTCGCTTTTGACGCGGAGGCATCAATATATGAAAGTAAATACTTTGTGTTAGCTGTGCCATCAAGGTCTTCCCCTAGCTATGGACTTCATTGTGGTAAGGCTTAGTAAGACCTTGTAAGGGGGCTTAGTAAGACAAAAGAAAAGAAAGGCATATAATTTGTTGGTCCCCCCGTATTTTTCCTTAGATAATAGGCCTATGTCTAAAAAAATAGTTTATATTTTTTCTTTCTTTTTTTTATATATAATTTGCATTTAGAAATATTTCTATGATTTGTTGTTGTTGTTGTTGTTTTAGAAAGGTCCATTGTAATAAATGATAGATTCTGTGTGCACTCACCATGCTTATATTAGTAAGAGGTCCAGCTGCAAGAGCTGAGAGAGGAGTTTCAAACACAGCACAAAATCCAGACTTTATCCCAGCTGCATTGAAACCTTGCACCTTCTCGTTGTCCGTGCGATTACGAGTGAAACCCATGTATTCATCCAGTGGTTTTGTTACATCTCCCTCCACTTCTACAAGCACATCTGAGAACACAAAATTACATCCATTAATTAAAAATACATACAAAGAAAGTGTGGTAGCTTGAGTCTGATAGTGGTTGATCAAAGCCCGTAGTGTTGGAAGTATGCACTATTTACTATGTGATGGCTAAAGGAAACCAAACACATAATAATAATTAAAATGAAGTTGTAGTAAAACTACTTCATAACCCACATCCAATTCATTTACAAATCAACTGGAACTCTCTTAGTTTACAGCTTAAGTCACTAGTTTTGTAATACAACGTATAGGCATCCGCCTAATGTTTTTTTTTTTTTTTTTTTTTTTTCCTGCGTCAGCAATCAGAACTTTTTGAAAATTATGTACTTTGTTTGAGGCTACAAGAGCTGTCACTCTGTTTTTTAAGTGTAGGTTATGAATTTGCCAGATACAAGAGAAGCATATTTGTCACATACACTAGCCCTTAATAAACGCCTTAATAAAGTTACTTATTATTATTATATTATTATTATTAGCCCTGAAAAAAATCTGACCACAGCATTCATTTCTTTAAATCAGGACCCCCCTTTTTATTTATTTATTTTTTTCCCCTATTTTTTTCCCCTATTTTTTTTTTTTTTTTTTTTTTTTTTTTTTTGAGATTATTGTAAATTTTTTTTAGTATCTACTGCTGGAGACCAAAATTTAAATTTCCTGCATTTGATATGTATATCAATATATATAATCAATAGGCCTATATATCAATATATATATGTTAGTATATTTTTCTGTTATATATGTACATACTATAATAGTTTTATGATGTATTGTCAACTAGACTTAAAAATATAAAATATATTACTCACTTGAAAGACATCCAGAATAATTCCTGTACAGTTTAAATATTTCTTCATCATTAGATTTAATTCCTCCAAGATAAACATTAGCACCTTCAATTTCTTCTTCATCTTCTGTATCATTCAAATCATTGACATTAATCTCATCAATCAAATCATCAACTTTTTTAGCTTCAAAAGTTAAATCAACTTTCTTACGATCAACAAACAAATTAGCAGATAATTCAGTACGATAATAAAATACACTATGACGTGCACCATTAATAAAACCATTTGCTAAATTAGCAGTCCATTTACCATTAGGTAAATTTTCTTCAATTTCTAATATACCATTACTATCTAATGATATAATTAAATATTTCATATTACCACCATCAATTAATAATAATACAGATTTAAAATCTTTATTTATTTCTTCTTTAGTAGAAAATGCTAATTGTGCTTTAACTGCTTTATTAGTTTGCGATATTAATTTTCTACTTAAATATGCATCTCCGCTAAACGTAGCTCCTTTTTCTTCAGAACAAGTTGGTCCAAAATATGATGTATAGTCACAATTACATGTACTTTCACCTCTCATAAAATCTTCCATGCAAATTCCTTGATTATGACAAGGTTTTGCATCACATTTAACATGACAACCTTGCAATACCATTTCACCATCCAAACCACTTGGATCTGGTAATAAAGTGATTAAATCCTTATCAGCAACTCTTAATCCACGTAAACATCCAATAAAACCAGGTAGAGGTATAGATTGTGGTTTAAATTCTTCAAAATCTAATCCTCCTAAACTTATAGTAAAATATTCTGTTGGTGGTACTGGTGGTCTTTGTGGTGCTAATATTTCTTGTTCAGGATTTTCCCATGGTTTATTAGAATATTTGGTTAGAAGTTTATATGGTGCCATGACTGAGGTATTGATATCTTCAACGTGTAGGGTAGTTGCATGTAGACCACGGATTATAGCAATCTGTACTGCTTCTCCGCGACTCAAACCTGAGAAATATAAGCACAAAGGCGTAAATTTTTAATTATTTTAAAATTTAGAAAACACTAACATTTTATAATTTTTTTTAAATTCATTATAGAGCTTCTCTGACAACCTTACTAACTTATGGTTGCCTTTTAAACTCAGGTAAGGCTCTATCTTTTACAATATTAAATGATTGAGAACCTATCATGACATGGTTAGAGTAGGTATAGTAATAAAAATATTTTTCATCAAGATGAAAAAAAAACAAAAAAAAAAAAAAAAAAAACATAGCTTGAGATATTAAGGAAAATAAGCCATTGCAGTTTGGTTAGATAAATTTGCAAGAAAAAAAATAGGAGAAATCAGCAAGGGCCTTACACTAGTGAAAAGAGTCCCATAGCTTGGTGAAAATCTTGTTAGCACAGAGATAAAAACTACCCCATTGGATAAATTTTGGCAATAAACTCCAAGAGAGATGGAGGGTGTCTTTTTTTCATAGTATTTCTTTGAGCCTGTAAGGAATGATGACGGTCTAACACACTCCATCTCTATTGGTGTTTATTGCCAAAATACATCCAGTGTGTTAGTTTTTATTTCTGTGCTAGCAAGATTTTCACTGAGCTATGGGACTTGCTTTATTATGATAATACCCTTCCTGGTTTCTCCTATCCTTTTCTTTTAAATTTATCATACCAAACGTGATGGTCTTTTTCCCCCTTAATATATATCTAAAGATAAAAGAATAGAAGGAAGAAACAAAATCATAGCTTGTTTAGAAAAAAATAAATTGAATATGTTTTGAAAGAAAACCGTGTGACACAAGCTTACGAGTTTAAAAGGGACTGTTAGATTTAGAATGGCCTTGAAATTATCTACAAGTGTTTACCTGGATGAGAAACTCTGAGAACTTCAATATTAGGTCCAGAATTGAAAGCAAACACCATAGTGTCTCCATTCTCAATATGAAGTTGTACGAAGTTGTTCAAGTGATCATGAGCGTAGAAAATAAGAGCTCTGGATTGATGTGTGCGGATGTTGAGAAGTATGTTCTCTTCTAAAATACTGCGAAGGTCTTTCAACTGAAAAAAATAAAACATCATTGCTATAAAATATATGTTTGCTATGATCATGTTCTTTATATTGATTTAATTATAATATTTTAGTTTTAAAATTTAATAAAAAAACATTTGATTAAAAAAAAAGTTAAAAGATTGTGAAATATGAAAAAAGAAGTAATGATTCTGTTTGTTATATTTTTCCTCTTCCCACTTACTAAATATTTATGGATAACTATACAACACAAAATCTTTAATTGTTAAAATTTCTTTCTTCTCTTTGACTATCATTATAAACTATTGAAAAAGCAAAGTAAAATTATCTAATGACATTGGAAAACCACCAGAATAATTATTAAGATGTTAAAAAATTACAAATAAAATGTAGAGATTAGAAAATTAAAACAATAAAATACAGTAATTAAAAATTAAAATAAAATGCGAAAATTAATGTTTTATTAATTTTCAATTCAAATCTCCCACTAAACTATTAAAAAAATCCTCTTTTTTTTAACATCATCGACCACAATGTTTTTTTCTTTTTTTTTGAATGAATAATTAATTTATTTACCTGCGAGGCAGTATCTTCAGATGAAAGTATCATAGATTTGACAAACGCCTTCTCATCTCTGAACGTCAGGCCTTCTTGATTAATATCTGTGAACATTGAACCTCAATTTCAACTTTAAATTCTAAAATATTTTATCAACCTAAAATTTTAATGCTGCATTTTTAAATTTTTATATTATACTTTTTACTATGTAAGTTTATTATTATTTATTTAAATCTTTTGAAATATTTTACAATTTAAAATAGGTAAATCTTTTTAATTTTTATTTTATTTTCATTTATAGGCTATAATTTAAGAGCTCCAGATTTATAGATAGAGTCTGAAGTAAAATTGAGTATTATTCATTATTCTATTAATAATTTCAGTACCAAAATTTATTTAATATAACATTGAGAAGAAAAATGGGTGATAATATTAACTATCATATTTGTTAATTTTAATTTGTTTTATAAATCTTATTTTTGTAATTAAGTGTGATTTTCAAAATTAAATGCAGCATTAAAGATAAAAAATACAGTATACAGTACATAACCTTGGGCGCTCTAAAACACAGGAACTATACACTTTACATTATAACATAATACAACAATAGAAATACAGAGGGTGTAAAATACATTAATTTATTACATATATTTAAAAACTTAATAAGCAACTTTTGAAATTGTAATTTTTATTATTGCAAATATAGTGATCATAACAGTAAGAAAAGGGTTTTAATTGAGGGGTCTTCACCTTTTTTTTTTTTTTTTAATATTAATATAGGCTACTATTATTATTTTTTTCTTATTTATGTGTTACACATAGATTGGTAGGAAAACTTTAGGAAAGAAAGTTCCGCTTTTGCAGAGGAGATCCAACTCTTTCATTCACCGGTCCTTGTCAACAAAAGCTCAACTTCCTTTCCTGAATTTTGAAACCTAAGTAATTCTTATCCATAATCATTATACATGAACCAAATTACTTGATTTATTTCTTAACGTATATATGAAGTAAAATTTATAAATAAGAGAAGAAATCAACTTTATTGTGATAATTTATTGATAAACAGATAGCACACAGATAGATTTGAAAAATTGGGGAGTGGGAAAAAGTGTTGTTATTTGACAGGGACGCTTTTATGAAAGAGAAAATAAATTATTAAAAATTCAGCTCATGTTTTTGAATGCAAAGTCTGAATTTTGTTATGCCAAAAAATTGGAACAGGTGAAAATGACATTAACTGTATCATTCTTTTTTGTCAATTCAAAGATAGTAACTCAAATGGGTTTTGATTTTATATTGTCATATTTATATTTTACTTGTTGTTTTGGTTGAATTAGCCTCACATCTTCAGCAATCCCTCGATCCCCCCTCAATTAATTAATAGAATCACTATTTGGCAACAATGAAAATAAAAATTATTAATTACAAAAGTTGCCGTTTGCTGTTTTCTTGTAAAGGCGTTTTTTCACTTTTTTTTTTTTTTTTTTAAATTTCCTAAAACAATTTGCATACCAAAATGTAGCTAATTTATTTAAATAATTACAAATTCAGTTATGTAGATGTTTATGCAATAAATATAAATTCCTGAAATCATTATAGCTTTATTTTGTTGTAACCGTCTGAAAATCCATTTATTTAAAGCTTTTATTTTTTTTCTCAAGAAAACAGCAAGAAATATTATTATTATAATTTTTTTTAGTCATACTAAATATATGTGAACCAATTACTACTCTAAATTCTATTCTATATGAACACCCTTTATTCAGCCAAAAATAATAAAATTTATAAGTCTTCAAATATTTATACTTTGATTCTATATAAAATACATCCTACTAAAATTTAAAGAAATAAAATATGTCAGTGTCAGTGCTTTTTTTAAAATACTTTTAAATATTATTTGTATTTAAAAGATTATAAAAAATATTTTAGACACTCAATTATTTTTTTATCAAAAAGACGCATTTCAGTTGTAAACATGTTAAAGATTTAGTTATATTTTTGGGGTAGCAAAAATCAGTAAAAATTATTATATTTTGTTAGATAAATGCATAGACAGAGAGGGGGTTAGTTTTAAAGTTTGTGCCAATCCAATAATACCAATAAGCATTTAAGCAGAGTTTATACTTTCATACTGGATTTTACCCTTTTTTTGATCTTGTGCAAATCTGCAAATAAATATAAATTATTTTACTAAAGCTTTCTTACTAAAAAATTAAATAAAAAATTATAAATATAGGTATACATAATTGTTTTAAATAGTAAAATATGCAACAAATTGATGGTATTGATTTTAAGATGTTTTATGATAGCATGATTAATTGGATTTAAAATTTGATGTACACTGGTCCCGAATAAATCTGTCCGAATCGTTAATCTCTCCAAATGTGAAATATATGGGGAAACTTTAACGCAAGTGGTCAGATTTATTCGTGACCAGTGTACTGTAGCTACTATAAACAAAAACTGCATATATAAAGTCATTTTATCATTTAAGACAAATAATAATCATGATGATAATAATAAATACTTTAAAATCGACTTTGCAGTGATTGATAATAATGATAAAAAATAATAATAATAATGAGGGGAAAAAACAGACTTTGGTATAATTGACTATGTAAACACACAGACAGCTTAATGAAACATTAGGAAATAGGAAATATAGTGAAATTAAAGCTAAAATACTGACATCTTGTGTGAGAGAAAATATTTTCTAAGTGGAGGCCAAAATTAAACTCATACTGTAAAAACAAAGATATTAGTTACACATGTTAATTCTAATTAAATCAAAGGTTGACTTGCGCATTTTACTCAGATGCCACAAAGCAACAGTAGATTATTAAAATTAATTTCTCTAAGCAAGAGTACTTAATTTTGGTCTGGTATATATATTCTCTCTCATACAAAGTGTCCCCGTCAGCTTCAAGCTCATTATATCTACCATTCCCCAATTTCAGCTACATTTTTTTAACGAATTAAAGTTTTTACAATTTTTATTTGCAATTATTTCATTTTTTTTTTTTTTTGTAAAATAATAATAAATAAACTCTTTGATCAAGCTGAAAATAAAAAGTGCAATGCAAATAACACAGTGCTTAAAAATGTATTAAAAAATAAAAATAAGAAAGGAAAAAATAAAAATATAGCACAGAAAGCTGTATGGTTTTAGTATCCAAAAACAAACTCAAGCAATAAAAGCATTAAAAAAAAAAAAAAAAAAAAGGTTACAATCCAATATGAAAGATAAGAAATTTTGTTCAATAAATTTTCCTACTCAACACATACCATTATATTACCACCATCACCACCACCACCACGAATCAAAAATACAGTGATGTCCAAACAAAAAAACTTACACTCCATACAAGAAGATGTTTTACGGTGAGATAGATAAAAAAAAAATAATTGGTGAAATCATCAAAAAAAGCCATCAGCCATAGAGAGTAGGTAGGTAGTCAGTAGTTTTTATTGGTGTTGCCTATTGGTAGGTTATTGATTAATGACACATACCTGTTTCACACAGGTCTCCTAGATGGGCCCAAGGGTTTTCGCACTGACACTCAAATGAGCTCCAGTGTTCCTTACATGTAGCATTATTTAAACAGGGATTAGGATCACAAGATGGTTTGCAATCCTTGATTATTTCTGATAAATGTACGCTTATGTAGTTATAGATGTTCAGGATCTCTCCGTTCACCACTAATCCTCGGAAACATCCAATTAGACCCTCTCGGATTTCTGCATCGGCTCGCATCTCCCGCCTAGAAAAAAAAATGTAATTAGGTTATGTAGTTTCTTGTTATCAAAAAATATGGTAAAAAACCAACAAGTGTTTTATCGTTCTGGTGTCCATAACTATAGCCATAATAATTAAAGAGGTTTATACTTAACAGTGTAAAGGCCCGCGCAAATGTCTTATTTGATTTAATATTAAATTAATTTAAGGAAATAAGCCGCTGTGATTGGCTGAGAGTCGACTCTCAGCCAATCACAGTGTCTTATTTTCTTAAATTAAAGTTAAAATTAAATAAAATAAGACGGCTGCGCGAGCTTTAAAAGATAAATAAATATTCATCTTTATTTAATAATATTAATTAAAAAATCCAATAGAAAGAGCGAGGTTTAGGTACAGTATGACAAATGTCTGGCCCACTCTTACACCTAACTGGTTGTTTGAGGTACTGTTTGGGTTTAATAGAAATTAGCCAGTGATTCTGTTAAAGAACTAGGTATATAGGGGAAGATCTTGATGGCACAGTTAATTTATTACATAGATTAAGTATAAATTAACCAAACTGAATATTTTTGTAAAATATCTCATCAGAATCTTCAACTGGCTATGGTCATCATTCTTGTAAGGCACTTGATGGTTTTCTTTTGATAACATGAACAAAAAAGTTGCGTAATATCCTAACAAACCTGAAAATCAACGTTGATTTGGCCGGAGTCATTGATCACATAAAACAAGCAAGCTGTGATGTCAGTGACTGCCAGTAGCATTTTGTGAATGGCAAATAAATTAGAAATCAATGACTCTGGCCAAATCAACGTTGATTTTTAGGTTTGTTAGGATATTACTAAACTTTTTTGTTCAAGGTGTTTTACACTTTTAACTAGTTATTTGTGGTTCATTATTTCTTTTACTGGAGATAAAACTCTGATTTATATTTACTTCACAGTGATTAATTAAGTCAAATACAGTAATTTTTATTTGTGGTTAAAATAATAGGCCTAATATTAATATTTTCAGTTTGTAATTAAGCCCCTATTTTACAGGGGTAGGTTGTTGGTCAGAGTTCCTTTTGATGTACATGTATTTCGTCTCTATTGCGGCAGATCGTTACAAGTGAAATTATCACAAATGCACCAAACGTTTCATCTGACACAGTAAACCCTATGTAGATGGAACGTTTGACGAGCTCGTGATAATTTCACTTGATACATTTTGACGCGATAAAAACAATTTACTGTTTTGTAAAAATAATAATAATAATAATAAAAAAAATAGGATCATTATGTCAAACACTAACCTTGGTGCACCTCCAATAAACATTGATCCCTCAAATGGTCCAAACTGCTCTCCAGGTTGAAGATCTACCATCTGTGCTCGAGTGTTAATCATGAAACGTACGTGATGTTCATTGTAGTCAATCCAAATCTTCTGCCAATCTCCTCCATTTAGTCTGCGATCACTCTGAATCTTCATCTCTCTTTTAGAGCCATCACTTAGCACAAAGCTGAATGTCAGCTCATAATCTGCAGAAGGAAAACAATAATAATCATATTATGTGAAAAATAGGGGTTAGGTGTAAAAGTTGTCTAGACTATTAACAAGTCTAAGCTGTACCCCCCCTTTTTTTTTAACTACATAGCAAAAATAAGTGAACCAATGGATAATTTTATTCCTAATGACTCTCAAATTTAGATATCATAGAACCAATATATACTTTTTTTAATAACTCAGTGATGGTTTTAATTTTAAGGTTCTGAGATACCCGCTTTATTTAAATCATCTATATATTTATGTTTCATTTTCCAATTTTTATTATTTTATCTACTCATATTTCTCTTACAATCTATGGTATGTTAATTGTACTAGTTTTCGGCAGGTGTTTGCTGCTTTTTTTATAATACGTTCCACTCATTTGAGAGTACAATTACCATATATAAAATTCAATTACAGAAAGGTAAATACATTTTATTCTTATAAACCAAGTTTAAAGCTTTGGATAAATTAATACAGTACAGTATATCATTACTTCAACTGTCTTTCCACAGTGAACATCTGCAACTAATTAAAAATATCTTGATGACATAACTTACAAAAACAACAACAAATATTTACTGTACATTGATTGACTGACTGTGAGATACTTGGTGTATACTGTAATTAAGAAATTAAACCATCACAGATTGCCTATATGTACATTCATGCTATGTGTATCATTTTCCACATTATAGCTGTGTAATGTTAGGTATTTTACTGGTCTTTTCTTTATTTTTTTTAGTATTATTTTTTTTCTTTGCCTTTGATAAAACATGTAAAAAAGTAAAAATAGGTAGACCTATATCGAAGCCTGTACGAAATCTAAACTGCATTTTTTCTTATTATTATTTTCAGTACAATAATAATTTCTTAAGTTTAAATGAATACTTTTATTTTTCAATTTGACTTACCATTAGAGAGAACAACAGTAAAAGAAGGATGTCCTGTCCTGATTGGAGGCTGATGTAGCAAGATTGCTCTCTCTCCTGTGGTACGGAAACTGAACGCAATATCCCCTGTTCTCCAGCCTGGTACCTCAATGTAAGATTGACTAGAGGTGAAGGTCACCACGTACTTCTGAGTGTCTGTTAGCAAGTAATGTATGACATTAGTTCACAAGTTATAATATTGTAAATATTTAAATTAAAATATTAATTGTTACAGTACATAAGGAAATGCATAATGATGCTGTACGTAAAATTTCTTTTATAATAATTATTCAACTTATTTAAAATTTGAAACATTGTCACAATTTTTCAAGCACTATTAAATTAAAAGAAAGGATAGAGAAAATCTTTCTCCAAACCTTCATTTAAATTTTATCATGTGCTTCATTTTCCTTCATTTATCAAATTTTTTAAGTACTATACTGTAACTAAATGCAATTAACTTGATTTGCACAAGAGCTACAAACTTTTCTGGTTAATTGTGCTAGGCAATCTTAGTAGGAAAGAAAAAAAAAAAAAAAAAAAAAAGCAAAGGATCTCTAATTTTCTATTGTTTCTAAAAGACATGAAAAACTCGCCATTCATACAGGTATGCAACGCGAACGGGTGGCGTGACGATGCTTGCTGCCTTCCTTACATTGGGGAATGTGGGGGAGGGGGTACAAGCATTATTGTTCGCTGGCCTTCTCGATCTCTCATTATAGTGTGGCGCGCCGTATGAACCACATGCACCTAGCGAAGCTAGGTGCGGGTGAGCATACTGCATGTCATAAGGCTGCTGATGAGTCCGAAAACCCGCGATGTTTATTGCAATTTAATTTATTACTTTGCAAAATTCGGAGTGGATATGGACGAAACGCGTACAGCAAAAGAGATTCGGATCGCGTATTGTTTATTGGTATTTATGGCTTGTATTTGCACAGATACCCTATCCTTTTAATACTTTCATAAAACGTCCTAGCAAAATGCTAGTGAATTGATTAAAATCCCCTCCCTAAACTATCAAACTTAGAGATTTTTGCTCAGTATTAATTTTCAATACATAGTGCTCTAATTCTCTCAAACTATTTTCTATCCTTTTATATTAGTTTCTACAAGACAGTTTTTTTTTTTTTTTTTTTTAATTTTTTTTTTTTACTTGCACAAAAGCAGGAAATTTTTCAAAAAAGAATATTTGAACATGTTTAGTCAGATCTACAGCAGTCATCAACACAAAACTCCCTATACGTTGAATCTTTGGAGTTTTTTTTTTAATAACAATTACCTGTTTGTTTTTTATTTAATTTTGCAAAATCAATAGCTTACTTGATAAGCTCCACAAAATGTTTTGTTTTAGATTTGGGCAGGGGAGGGGGAGGTATACTCACTTGCTTCCACACATTCCAAAGGTCCAAGTGTCATTCGACCCTGAGCATCAGACTCAAGGGTAGGTTGTTGTAGAAATACCAGCTCTGTAAGACCTAAGCTCTTAGGTAGAGAGAAGTAAGCCTCGTCAGAATGCCACTTTGCTTCCTCTGCATCACAGTGGCATGGCCTGTTACCCATCACACAAGTACGGTTTTCTGTGAAATACACAATAAAAATCACATTCTTGCTGTTTTATAAGTTTTAAAAGAAAGCATTGCATTCATATAAAATTAGCATCATATGTGAGCACTAAATAACATGAGTCTGCAAGGGAAAATGACATGTTTTGCCAGTTTAATAATACTTAGCAATATTTTTTAGAGCATTGATGGTGTTAAAAGGTTGAATTAGAGATTTTCAAATTTGCAAGAATAATAACAACAAAATTGACAAATTTTCCAAAGAAAATAGTCAAAAATGATGCGTGTCCTATGCTGAGCTGAGCAATGTTATTTATTGCTCCAGTATGGCGTCAAAGTGTATTTACTAGTATGACTTGAGAACATCAACAGAGAAGAGAAAACCTCATGTTTTAGGCAGAACCACAATACATAAAGAGTTCAGCAGATTAGCATATTAGTGACGTTTATTTGCCTCAACCAATCAAATATGAGAAATTGTTTGGGTAACCAATCAGAATGCTAGAAAGTGTGGATACTTTTAGCAGGGCTTTTAAAATGAATGTGTTGTAAGTCTGCTTAAAATATGAGGTTGTTGCTTCTCTATTAAAGTTCGCTAACCAAAGCATGATGTCATGCACATACACCCTATATCAGTTCTTCTGAATAGAGATGTCGTTGTAGTTTTTTTTTTTTTTTTTTCCATGCGACTATGAGCTCTATGAAAAGAACAGGTAAGATTCAAGGTTGCATCACAAAAAAAACTCTACAACGACATTTCTATTCAGAAGTCTTGTCAGTAAGGCACAAGGTTCACTTTCTTACCTCCACAAGGACACAGACCAGGTGCAGACTCTCCTAAATGATCAATAACTTCAGTTCTGGCCGAAGAAACAAACCAGGTAGCAGAGTGAAGATTGAGAGGAGCTTTGTAACAATCATACTTGATATACTGACTGCAGTACAGAGAGTGGGAGATCAGTTCTTGTAACATCTCCGCTGTGAACTCACGATATTTGATGTCAAACTTGAAATCTTGATATTGGATACCTCGGACATCCTGGGAACATACAAATTCATTTTTAATTTAAATATGTATTGTGATTGCGTTTGAGTATTTAATTTGATGCCAAATATAAGTATAAAAAATACTGTAGTAATAATATTAGCATCTATAAAATACATCACAATAGCATTAAAAAATACTACAGTATTTTACTGCTATAAATCTTCAAAAAAAAAAAAAAAAAAAAAAAAAGTTTCAAGTTTTGGAAAAGGCATTGAAAGTTAAAATGACATTATAGCTATGGCTTTCCATTTACTACTACTTCAATAAATAATAATAAAAATATAAAATTGGATTATTGTTCCTTTTTGGTTCATAATGTAAATGTTTGCACAAAAATATACCCTTATTTTTTATTTATTCTGCTAACTGAACCACCAGGTAACTTCTGGTTACATGATAAACTCAAGTAAGACCCTACCTTCTACAATTTTAAAAAATTTAGCATCTATTATAATGACAGCTATATCATTGTGACACTTTTGCCAATTCATGCAACCATATTGTACTTTCTTTTTTTTTTTTTTAATTATATAATCAACTTACCACTTGACTAGGTAAATTATGTTCCACAATTGTCTTAGTCTCATCTGCTGCAAATTCACATTTAACATGAGCAGGAGGAAATCTGTCATTGCCATCAATGTCAATCAAATAAACATCAGGTTCAGTGTATCCAAGTAAAGCCAGTTCTTCACAAGTTCTTCGGAACTCAGCTGAAAAAGAAAACAAATATATCACAATAATTTCAGCTAATATATCCCTTATTATGTAATAAGGTATTTTATGACTGTAAACTAAATCGTGCAGTAAACTAAATTTTTTGTTAAGTATTAATAAAGTAAAGAAAATGGAGATTCATAGAAAGTAGTAGAGATTCAAGCATGTTGAATTGACAATTAATACACCACAAAGATTCTCTAATTTACATAGTAAATTGGAACTAGAGGGACCAAATATTAGTTATTGCTGGGTCCATTTACTATATAGAAATGAAAAAAATCTTTGCATTTTTATTAATTTTTAATTCAACAAGCTCTTTTCTCTACCTACTATTTAATATAAATTTTTTGGAATGTATTTTTTGGAACTTCTTAATACCAACTGTGATGTTTTTTTTCCTTTATATAATTTTATAAAGTGCTAAATAATACTATGTACAGTATTTATAATAACTGGATAAATTGCTAACGCAGTGCCACAAATTACTTCATTAATATGCATTCAAACCATGTCCCATAATAATTAAGTACAGTCCAGTAAAAGAAGAAGAAGAAGAAAAAAAAAAAGTCAATTTCTTAATAACTTTTTTTTTTCCTTTTCAAGCAACATTATTTAGTAAATACAGTATCTATACTCACCAAAATGACAATTCTTGCCGGTATAACCAGTCCCCATGCAGTCACAGACGACTCTATCATTCTGTACTGAACAACGTCCTCCATGTTTACAGGCATCAGGTCTAGAGCAAGGGTCAACCAACTGACAATTGTCCAGGGACACTTGACCTATCGCATTTTTACTTCTGACCAAAGCTCGTGGCTCCAGGTCTTCTCCATCAACCACAATGTTACGTAGACATCCAACTAGACCTGTACATAAAAATCAATCATTTGAGTCATTATATTTGAGAAATAAACCAAGGCTGTAATACTTTCCATCAGTCAGTCTATAGCATCTTATCTTTTAATAATGTATGTCAGAGTAGGCATATGAGTAAGGTGAATGCTGTTGCTATGAGTTTTCTTAGAAGTATGTGTGGAAAATCAAGAATTTATAGGATAGGGTATAAGAAATACTTGGGTGGTGGAGAAATGTGGAGTGAAAGAAACTATGACTGAGAAGTATGAGAGGAATGTGTTATGGTGGTTTGTTCGTGTTGAGAGAATAGGTGATGAAAGAATAGCAAAACAGGTCTTTCATAGCAGAGTGGGTGGAAGGAGAGGCCTAAAACATCATGGTCTGAGGTGGTTGGAAGATTGAAAAATAATTGAAGAATAAGAATGTTCGCAGTATTAGATGCAAAAGGAAATGTATGAAACAAGGTACGAGACTGAAGGAAGCAAGAGAAATATGTCAGGATAGATAGTTGTGGAGGTCTATCACTAAGGTCAGGCTAAAAACATAGCTGTGTTGTTGGCTTACCCCGAAAGGAACTATAGTGTCATGTTATGTATGTTTGTATGTATGTAATAATGAGAATTTCAGAGTTAAAATTACCTGTATTTCTTCTGTTGCTAGACCCAATCATAACGTTATCTCCTAACTCAAACTGTAGTCCAAACATTTCAGTATGATGATGTTTGTAATCTACATTCAAGGTCAACTCGTCATTAATGTAGGTCAATTCTACATTGTGCCATGCTCCTCTTGGGTCAAATCTTACAGAGGTCAAGTGAGTAACGTTCTCCACTGTTAAGGGAACTAGTTCAAACCTGATTTCTTCATTCACTACACGAACCTGTTAACATTTGAAGTTAAATACATATGAGTTTTGTAATTGATGTTTTTGAAATTACTGTTGCAAATTTACTGATTAGAATGGTTTTGTGACTAGAAAACTATTATAACAAGTAAATTTACTACTATAAAAATTATAATTATAAACGTTGTGTATTGGACTTTGGTTTTTAGAATTTTAATCTTTAAAAAACATAAAATTTTCTAGTCTTGGCTCAATTAATGGTAGATATCTTTTTGCTGGTAATAATTAAGTCAATTAATAGAACTTTGTTAATTTTTGCTTAGACTAGAGATAAATTTTAATGGCACAATCAAGTCCAATTCTTAATCCTGAGCATCTAAAATTTTAAGTCTTGTCCCTCAAATTTTATCAGCTCAGATTTATAATTTATTTATTTCATTAACACATCTGCTGTTAATGGAGCCTTTGCTAGTAATTTTTAACTGTAGCACATAATTAACATTAGCTTACTAGAAGTTTCAAAGTTTTATAAAAAAAAAGAAGAAATAATAGGCCTATATTTTATCATGTTCTATATCATAAACAAGACCATTAAGTTTTTTTTTTTTTTTTTTTTTTTTTTTTTTAATTTTAGTATTTAAAGTTAGAAGAAAATAATGATCAACACCAGAAAGCCTCCATGTTTGAATCTGTCACCCAAGCACCAAGATTAAAATACACAGAAAAAAAAAAAAAAAAAAAAAACCTTATCTAAAAACATTTTTTGTAAACTTATTAATACCAACCGCGATGTTTTTTCCCTTTATAATCATAAAACTAATGTATTTTATCCAAATAAATTAACTATCTGAGTATTTTAAACTTGGTCTTCAGGTGACATGCTTTGATGCTTTGTCACTTTCTTATATTCAATGATTCTACATGTATGATAGGTTGATAGGGCACGAACGTGTTTTTTTTTTTTTTTTTTTTTTAATTTCACGTGTCACTTGTTCAATGTTAAAAGATATAGAATTACGCCAAAAAATTAACAACCGATATTAGCGTGTACTATCTTACCTATAGAATCATTGCTTATGTTATCAGTTTGCCTATAGTAATTAAATAGTTCTTACCTCCCAATATCCATGTCCTTTAGGAGTTGTAACATTTCCTGAAGCCAATACTGCCATACCTTTCGAACTCTTAAAGTCAAATTTCAAGGTAATATTTTTCTCAGAGCTAAGAGGCCATAGAATATGTGATGCAGGGAATGGGAAAGTCAGAGGCAAGATTCTCACTTCAGAATCTTGATATTCTGGAGGTAAGACTGACTTGTACTCAGCTCGGGGACTTCCCTTGGAAAGTTCATACAGAACATTGATATCATTGAAATAGGCATACTTGAGTGAGCCTACAAAGTTGTTATGGGATGTAACACCTGAAATTACATAACAATTTACTAATTAAAAGTTTAATAAAGTAAAATACGTAATGGACTATTAACATAAAGAAGAAATCAACATTTTTATATTACAGTACACTCTCAATGGAGGTTATCGGTTTAAAAAATTGTTAAAAATTTTCTATGGCTTAAAACACGTAAAAGTATGTCTAGTATTTCTCATTTAAATTTCTCCAAAATCGGTGTAGTAGTTTTCTCAAAAATCGCAAAAAACGTGTTTTTCTCCATAAGAGCTTTCCCCACAGCACCCCGCGCGCTAAACCGATAACGTCCATTTTGTGAAGTTCAATGGAGGTTATCGGTTTAAAAAAATCGCCAACAATTTTTATGTTGTTAAACGCGTAAAAGTATGTCTAGTATTTCTCATTTAAACATCTACGGAATCAGTGGAGTTGCAAAAATTGCAAAAACGTGTTTTTCCTCATAAGCATAATGTTAAATTAGGGGACCCTTAGCTTTCCCCGCTTGCTAAACTGATAAGCTCCATTCTGTGAATTTCTTGATTTTGTGAAATGCTCAGTTGGGTCCACAGCAGACTTCAATATAAGCCTGCCAATGTTAACACTTTCGATTTTGTAAAATTGTCATTTTCTGGGTCCCTTGTAATTTCACAAAATTGAGCGTTTACTGTATCTTTGAATTCTAAAGTTCAACTTTTTCAAGTTCAAGTTTTTTCTTTTAATGAAAAAGACTACACTTTTTTTAGCAGATAATTTTATTTCATAATCTAAAAGAGGGCATTGTCCCAAATCAATTGATTTGTGAATTTCTAAATTTTTTAGTTCATTAAGTATTTTTTAAATTTATTTTTAAAAATCACAAATAAAGTCACGTGAGCATAGGAAAAGTTGCCACCTTTGAAGTCATTTCAAGACTTTCAAAACTTAATTAAAAATACTTAATAAACTCAAAATTAAGAAATTTTGAAGGTATCTTCAAAAATGTAAAAAAGTTGGGGTATCACCATGCTAGATTTTAAATTATGATTTTTTTGAAGTTTTAGTCCCATAAGTGCTTATGTTAATTTCAATAATTATCTTCTCTCTTATCTGATGGTCAAGGGTTTTAAAAAAAAATTATCATCGGTAGCTGTTACTCTTTACTTTCAAATGGCATCATAAAGTTTTGATGTTTTCTTTTTAAATTTGAGATACAATAAACCATCTGAATACAACCCTTAATTAAATGTTATGCACCCACCTTTCCTCTGTTGCATCTTTGGTCCACCTCCTACACATATCTCAGGATCTAAATATAAATGATGATGATTTCCAGGTATTTCCAATTCTTTTTCTTCTCTATCAAGTCTTGCAATGACTTTAGACCCTCGATGACTTAATGTTAAGTTATGCCAGTGATTTCCAGTGACTCCAAATTCTCCAAGTGTAAATGTAAGAGGACCAGAACCAAAGTCCATTTCAATGTGTACTGAATTGTTGAGGATTGAAACTGCTAAGTGATGATGTTTGTGAGATTCTCCATCAGCATAGAATAATATGGAGTCATCAAAATTAGTCTGAAACAAAAGTTTTTGTCAATTAATTCCTTGTATTTTAAATTCTGTTGTACATTTTTTTTTTTCACAGTTAGAAATGATTTTTTCTAATACAGTCTATAATCCATCTATGTGTTTTTCTATTAAATCCTTTTTACTATCAACCATTGCATATACGTAGTTGATTTTTCCTTAATATTTACAGTTGAGGTTTTCCTTGACTTTTGATAAGTTTTTAATTTTTTTTTTCTACCTGATAAAACCTGCTTAATTTAACCTTTTTCTTGTAACTAATAATGGGTTGTATAATAATAATTAATAATTTGGCCATTTGCAAAATCTACTACAAATATATGTGAACAAAGTTAAGGAAACATTAAAATTAATTTAAAGGTGATTTTTTTCCCTCTGAAAACTAGCAGAATGATGTAGTTTGTAAAATTTAGGGAAAGGGTGGTAAGCATTAGGATTAACTGAGGTGTGTGAGAGACAATAATTTTAAACCCAAACCCAAATTAATAATGCAAAGTATTTTTTTTTCTATATGAGCTACCATATCAATCACAAAAGACTATAATATACTGTAATGCGATATATTGATAGTAGGTAGGGCGAATCACGTGTCCGCAACTTGACGAAGTGGTAAAATCAGGTAGTTTGATCGCATCTCAATCACGGCAGTAAAGTTCTCTCAATTTAGCAGCCTTGTGCTTGCAATTTTGCGTCCCCTTTTTTGTATCTATTTAATTAAAGATTTTTGCATAACATAGCTTTCAATATAGCGTGCTTTAATTACAATTATCTATTACTTTTCTTTGATTTGCAATTTTAACCGAAATGTTTTTTTTTCTTCTTATATTTAGGCCTATATTATAATATACTGTAATGTACTATATGAATGCTAAAAAGGACAAAGTAAAATAAGTATACTGCTCTAGTAACACATATTACATAAGAGTCAATTTTTACTCTGATGAGGTATTCTATCTGGAAAAAAGCCAGTTGGAGTTATGACAAAGAAAATATTTTTCTCATATTTATTATAGTAAGTTTTTCTGGCTTCCTACCAAAAGTTATTATTTAATGAGATTTTATTTACTTTTCAACGTACTGTTGTTACTTTGCTATGTTTTTGTGTTTTGTTTCTCTGAAACATTGTCAACATAGTTTATTTATTTCACAGTAAATTGGAAGTGTATATTATGACAACTATAAGATTTATGGATATAGTTATGTATGTAATTTGTTGTTCAATTCTTCAATGAAGAAAAAAATTATACTTAAAAAAAAAGCAAATTTGGTAACAGAAATAATTACAGTATGTATTAAAAATTGTTTCATTCCTTTAAAATATTACTAAATGTTAAAATTAATGATGTATAAAATAATATTTAAACTCTCATTTATGGTTATTATTTTTCAGTAAAGTAGCCAGGATATATAAACAGGAGGGTGGGTGGGTGCACGGAAGGAAGATTTATTTATTTATTATTATTATTTTGTACGTGTATATTATGCCCGATTTCTTAATAATTTTTTTTCAGACCTGATCGGAGAAGAGATCCAGACCCATCCACTCTCCATCCATGCATATCAATGGCTTTGCAGAACATCAAACTATATGTAGTCTCCATGCGCCTCAAATTTGGAACATCTGCGCTCTCTGCCTCTGCTGAAATTGAAGCATCTGTAATGGTGCGATGGTAGGAGATGCTTCAATTTTGGGAGAGGCGGAGAGAGCAGATGTTCCAAATGTAAGGCGCGCAGAGACTACAGATAGCTCAGTTTTCCATGGAGCCATTGATATGCTCTTGTTATTATTAGGAAACAATTATGGTATTTTTATTTTAAATCCCTAGTGATTTTTTTTTTCAATTTTTAGAGTGGTACACTTGTTACACCTAACAATACTCTTTTCTTTTCTCTTCTCGTACAAATTGGATTTAAGAAAGAAAAAAAAATCCTATATGCTTACCTTGAACATAATACTGATTCTATTTTCACTAGCATGGACTCTATCCTTCCAGTCATAAATACGATACGATAGATATGAGTAGCCTCTCATAGTGACCACAGTGGCAGCTGTAAAACAACAATCACAATTTTAGTAACTTTTTATTAGCACAAAGGTATTCAAAATATTTTGTCTATAAGGAAAAACAACATGCACCTTGCTCTACAATGCTGTCTATGCAAAGATCTTGATAGTCAATTCTCTACTGTTGGCACACTTATTTAAATATTTGCCATCAAGATCTTTACCTAGTTAGGACATCATCATAATATGACTTAAGTTGGTCTTTCTAGTTAAAATGATTTCCAATTTCTTTCAAAGATTAACAGGGTTAATGAATACTCTACTTGTTAATTTAAACTAAGCTGTTATATTCTTTCTGAAGTATGTTTTAATTAATAATGTAAGAAACACGGTGCAACAGAAAATTAAAGTAAATTTGGAGTACAGGTACATTATAAAGAGGAAGTTCAGGGGTTACAACATGGCTTTTCAATGCTAGATAATGAGAAAAACTGTTCATTGGCTCACATATGATGCCCCAAAGACCTTCCATAGCCCCACACTCATCCTGCGAGATATGCAACTTTCTACAACATTTTCTTTAGTAAAGCCGTAACTATGACGTAAAAGATACGAGATGGATTGCATATCTCGCAGAATGATTACGAGTTTGCGGGGCTACGGAAGGGCTATGGGTCATCATATGTGAGTTTATGAACAGTTCTTCTCATTATCTAACATTGAAGAAGTCATGTTGTAACCCCTGAACTTCCTCTTTAAATTGGCTTTTAATATAATTTCCCAATACTCATTTAGCACAGTAAAATAATAATGCTGTTCATAAACCCTGTTCTTTTGCTCCTAAAATGACGATTAACTATGGTTATTCAAATAGAATGCGCATTTTTTTTTTTTTTTTTTTTTTGTGTGTGTAAGAAAACAGGGTTTACGAACAACACTAATATAAACAATGCAAATACTGAAACGTAACAACATTTAAATTGTACTCACTGTATACATCGCAGTGTTCTCCTTCATAATGAGTACCAAAGCAGTCACAACTGTAATGACTGTAATGATTGATACACCTGCTACCTGGGAAACATAAATTGCCTCTCATGTGACATCTGAAACATAAAATATACATACATTAACTTTCGTGTAAAAAAAAAAAAAAAAACAAAAAAAAAAAAACAAAAAAAGTGTCCAAAACTGAATAATTTGGATTTGGAAAATAATGTTAAATTACTCTTCTTTATGCTGGGGTAATAGTGCTAGTAACATATATCTAGAGATTTTTATTGAAATTACACATGGAGCAATAGGATATTAAAAATGATTTTTGATGCTCATTTTTCACTATTGCAAATAATGTGATAACATGGGAAAGATATTGTTATCAATATAGAGAATTTGTTTAAAAATCTTTTGTATTAAGTATAATAGAGACCCACTGCATGACAGGCCTCAATCTTTTACCGAAGCAAATGTAAATCAAAATACGGTATCCTAGAAAGCTTACTTGTCTAAACATCCTTCTTCAATATTGTCATGCCTGCTGGAGACAAGTGGTTTGAGAGCTTGAAGTGAGTCCACGTCAGGACCTGCTTTTAATGTAACGTCTCTGATACAGCCAGTGAAGGAACTGATGATGTACTTGACTCCATGAAGTCTTTCTTCAGGACTTAAACCTGGTA
Source organism: Ecdyonurus torrentis (assembly GCA_949318235.1). Lineage (NCBI taxonomy): Eukaryota > Metazoa > Arthropoda > Insecta > Ephemeroptera > Heptageniidae > Ecdyonurus > Ecdyonurus torrentis. The sequence goes on from OX439137.1 coordinate 10,112,112, forward strand.
AAAGTAAAACAATGAGTAACAACATAGTAAAAATATATTACTGCAATCATTTTATGATAGGATTATGCTACAGAATGTCAATAGTTTTTTTTTTTTTTTTTTTTTTTTTTTTTTTTTTTTTTTTTTTAAGTTTTGAATTAATAGCTACTCAGCTTTTTGGTATTTCTGCATAATTCACATGCACACTATCAAAACAAGACTGCTTCTGTTTACTCAAAATGCGGAAAAGGAAGTGCCGGAAAAGGAAACCACGTGACTGTAAAAGTGGGAGAAAACTTGATGCCAGCAGCAAGCTAACCTTGAGCTACCTCCCACTTTTACCATCACGTGGCTTCCTCTTCCGGTCACTTCCTTTTCCGCATTTTGAGTAAACAGAAGCAGTCCATGTGTATTCTCCATGCTCCTTATTACTGAAACATCTATATTATTTGCAACACCTGCTATTGTGTTACTTGAGTAGCCACAGCAAAAATTGTAGATATTTCGAATACTAAGGTGTGTGGAGAATACACAAGTTTTAATAGTGTGCTCACAAATTTTGTATACATACAATATCATGATGCTATAGTCCCTTTCAGGGTAAGCCAACAACACAGATGTTTTTAGCCTGACCTAGTGATAGACCTCCACAATTTTCCACAAATTTTGTAGAAGTACCAGAATACAACTTAGCCCTCGATTAAGTACTCAATTGATTCATTTTTCTTGGACTTAATTATTTTGTCCTTTAAATATAAAATTGTACACATCATATTGCCTTTTCATAGAACAAACATGTTAATATCATTAGCAGACAATTGTTATATTGCTGTGCAGCAAAACTATATACAGTATATAAAAAAAAATGCAGCTATAATATTTTATGCGTAGGCTATAATTTTTTTTTTTTAATTCAAACGAGTTTTAAAAAATTTAGCACTTCCAATAAATTAAAAATTAAAAGAAAAAAACTCTTAGCCCACAACCTAATGCATTTATAGCTCTATTAGTACTGTACTAGTGGAAAATGTATTATGTATACCTCCAATAAGAACGACAGACGGCAAGTCAGTAGTAACTCCATATACAGACTCTTCAGTCAAACCAAGTAAAGGTGTCTCTGCTTCATGTTCATCAACTCTGGCCAAGAGTGACATCTTATCTACATCCACTCTTACTTGAACTTCATGCCAACGATCTCGGTTCAGACCTAAAACAACACAATCAAATCATACTTTAGTATCATGAAACCAACATGATTTACAATTATTCTACTAAGCTAAACATCAACCAACTTCTGGTTACTTCTTTAAACTCAGTAAAGGCTCTATCTTTTACAATGATAAGTCAGTGAGCACCTATTATCATGATGGCTATAGTGCAAGTTAATGATGAAATTCTTGTGTTTGTGGTAATATTAATCCAAAGAAAGGAGATATGAAATATGTTATGTTAAAAAATTAAAAATAAATTTCTAAAGAAAGTACATACAGTATAGTATGTTTCTGTCTACCCTTCACAGCATTGTGTAAAGAAAAAAAAATCCAGTGATATGTAAAACTTTACACTTTAATTATTTGCCATCTTGCTCTATCAGTAAACGAGCAGAGTGAAAGTTTTATGGTGCAAAATGCTGTAGAGGAGGGGCACAACAGGAACTGTACAGTACTGTCCTTTTCTTGTTTTAATGCTTTCTTCAATCAGGCAATTTAGTAAGATATTTTTATATATTTATTTATTAAACACCAAGGTGTACTTATACATATATAGGTCTACATTTTTGCATACTGACTTAATGATAGGGTCCGAGATGGACAATGAAGTAAGTGGTACCTAGTACATAGGCCACTACATAACACACATACACATTTATCATTACACTCGTGATATTCTTTAATTTGACAGATTACAAGGTGGAAACCATGCACCGCATAACGGGTAAAAACATGCCTGTCTGTACAGTTTGGGCCTTTTTTTATAGATATTTTTATGGAATTTTATTATTATTATTCTCACTTCAGAAAATTTTTGGTTCTTACAGTTAGTTTTCTGTAAAATCATTTTACTCCCGTTAGAAAAAGAAACATTTAAAGCACAAATAAATTTCAGCTTTTTGAAAGAGATATTTCACAAATAGAAAATAGGTTATTAACAACGATTACATTTCTTACACATCTGAAACTGAAAATGTATTTTAGACAATCATTTTCCTCACCTTTGCCAACAATTAGGACAGTTGAGTTGTCACCAATGACATGCTTAACCTTCAGTTGACCTTTCTCCACAAGGACATACAGAGCATATGGAGGTAATCCTTCAGGACGTTCCTTTACTCCATGATACGCCAACAGACTTCTAGGTAGTCGAGTGCGGAATGCAAGTTTGATCTCTCGTGAGTATCTGTACAAAAAAAAATAAAACTATCAATATACAATTATACAGGATTGACACACATTGACCTGAGCTAACTTAGTGTTGTACTTTTGATGTGAGATAACGTTAGGTTAGATTAAGAGTAGGATAGGAGTCAGTAAAGACAATCAGCTTGTTAAAAAAATATAATAAAAAATAATAATAACTGCGTTTGATGGTACTTTTCAAACCATGAGGAACACAATTAAAAAAAAATTGTGGAGTTTCACTACTCAAAATTTTAAGTCCATAAGGTTCAATTTTGCTTCTATGCTTTTTTTTTTTTTTTTTTTTTTTTTTTTTTACTTTCTATCACATAAACTATCCTATTAAAATTTCTAAAATGAGGCCCCAAGACAGACATAATTGGGTGTTCAAAGTAACCCCAGGCGTTCAAAGTCACCTCAGTTGACTGCATCTATAATGATGACAGCTATAGTTGCCATATATATTGGACCTCTAATACAGTCTTATGTTATAATTCCTCATATAAAACATCCCCTCTTAATTCATACTCATGTTATTTTTAATCCATACCTGAGTTGGAAATTAGCAACACTCTCTTTATCCAGTTGAATGAATGTATTTGTACGTGAGAATGTAAAAGTCTTGTGTATTCCAGTCTCAAGTAACGTTAGCTCCTCTCCTCTGTCAGCTATAGGTAGCCGAGGATGATTGGTGACAAGATGTGGTGACAATAGAGGTGACACTGTGGTCACTGCATGTCCTTCTGTGTGATCATCATGACCCTCTTGAGTAAGAGAAGGGTCTCGTCTTGTCATGTAGGGAGGTAGAGTGTCTGAAAGCAGTTTCAGAAGTGAGTTACCGTAGACAGGAAGCAAGAACAGATGTAGATCGGGATTTCTATCATAGTCTTCAACACCGATCCGATAACCCATTATCTTCAGACCTTATATGTATGTACATAAAATAAAAATTTACTCTATTTATATTGCTGTATGTGGAAGTGCACATTTTGTTGAATACATATGACACGTTCATTAGGCAATAAAGTTATATATTTTATAATATAATTTAATTCTGTATATGTATGAAGATTTACTATCATAGCTGTATATGAATTATGAACCATGTATTACATCATAGGTGATGAAACGATCACGCATTATATTTATTCATGTTGATAATATTTATACCAAAAGAGCTAACACATTTAGGATTACAGTTAATTTATATATGTTTCTTAACGCACGAAATAAATAAAACAATAAAGATACTATAATTTATAATACCAAAGTTTAATTTAAAACTAAAGGCAAACCTTTATCAATAAGGCCGTTGTAGCCGGCTGGAGACAATGTCTATTTATCCATGAAGTACGCATTATCAAGGCTAATTTTTTTATTTACAAGAGATCAAAGAAAAGCTTTGATCTGTATTTTAATATAACAATGTATGGTTCTTACAAAATTAAATCTTAATCACTGTTTTTAATGAGTAATATAAAAAGCACGACCACTTAAAAAAATTGTAAACAAACAACAGCTGATATTATTCAAAAACAAAATTAGCGCGGTAAAATATTTCTTGAATTACATTATAAAAAAACTTGCATCTTTTTGAAGAAAGTTTATTAGAAATGATTAAAGTATATTTAAATAAATGCATAAATTATTGAGCCTGATATAATTACATCATGCATATCGAATCGATTAGATGATTATGCGGTGAGAGAGAGAAAAAAAAAAAAAAAACTCAGATCAAAAAACGCGAGTGCATGATCAATAAATTTCACAAATTCGTATATAAAATATCTAACCATTTTTCTATCTAATAGAGAACAATAATATATTTGCTCTAAATGGTAAAAAATAAAAAATAAAAAAAAAATAAAAAAAGCTTTTTTTACGTCATAAATATAAATAGAGATGATGTAGAAACGTCCCATACATACGCAATACATATAAACAAGTGCAGTGAGTGCAGTGCAGCACCTTCCTTGTGAATTAAATCAATTTTCATTTCAAAATTATTGTACAATAAGGCCCCTATCCTTCATGGGCATTCGTTGATAGCAAACATTTACAATCATATAAAATAAAAAAAATTATCAGGTTTTATTCAGTTTAAAAGATTGATACGTGAAAGAAAAAAAAAATTATTTTGAGAGATAACTATATGGTGGAGAAAATAGAAAAATAAAAATACGATCGCTTTGTGCGTCAAAAATATTTGCGTGCGCAGATTTTTTATTTTAGGAATAAAAAATTTAAAAGAGAACGTAATATACAACAAGGTATGTATAAACATCATAAACACAAAGAATTGAATGCGGGAACTTTTTTTTTTTTTTTTTTTTTTTACGTTTTTGCCCTCCGCTTGTTGTTGTTTTTTTTTTTTAATTTTTTTATATTCATATATAACTATAGTTATTGTAAATGGCATTCAAACTAGATTGAAAAAAAATTGATTAAAATTAATATTATTTATACAGAATATACACAAGTTTGAGAATATAAAATAGCAATTTATGATAATAGGAAAGGCAAATATTTTACAATAATTGTTCAATCTTCATATATTCCGTATTCGATTAATAATTAATTATGAATATTACTTAGCAACCATGTACTATTCTGAATATGCATAACGAGGATAAAACATATCAACAAAAATACACATGCAAATGTATTGATACCAATTTCTTGCACGCAGCAAATTAATTTTACATTTTTTATTAATTTTTTAAATTAAATTTAAATATCATACAATTATATATTAAAATTATTAAAACAAAACTTTTCATTTTAAACCACAACACGTGTAGTCTTTAAAAAAAAATGTGCCAATGAACTACAAGACTTTATCTACTCTTTCTATATATGATACCCAAACCCACAAAATCCACCCTACGCAATAGTTAGAATACTTGAGATGTGTGTATATCTGAAATTAGATTTTCACTCACTCACTCTCTATATATTCTCTCTCTCTCTCTCTCTCTCTCTCTCTCTCTCTCTCTCTCTCTCTCTCTCTCTCTCTCTCTCTCTCTCTCTCTCTCTCTCTCTCTCTCTCTCTCTCTCTCTCCCTCTCTATATACTATACAGTATACTAGATCTACATGCAAATAGTCACGCGTAATTCAAAGCAGAAGCAGGGTATATATGTGTGTGTGTTAGGTCTGGAAAATACTTACGATCACCAGGAGCGCAGTGATATTCACATTCAGCTTGAGAGTTAAAACGATTTTCGTTGCCTTGACAACCACCATATACAAATACGTCACACTGTTCACTTTGAAAATTATAGTACCATTTATGTATCCAACTATGACATGGTCCTGTATCACGTATAAGTTGACATGCTGTTGCTGAAACACATAATAGAAAATAATCCAATTTTAAAGTTATTACTCCATCAGATTTTTTTTTTTTTTTTTTTTTTTTTTTTTACTCAACATTTTACAAATTTATATTATGTAGCAACGCAGAAAGTAAATATCATAAGCTTAATATTTTTATTAGGCTAGCCCAAAGACTTAAGACTGACCCTAGAACCTAGAACCTACTATAATATCATTTAAAATAATGATAATTATAATAGAGAAAAACTAATATAAATTATAATAGTTTTTCTCTATTATAAAAAATTATATTTTTCATCATTTATTTCTCCCAAATCCCAATAAATTTAATATATAATATTCTATAGTATAGCTAATATTAATTATTAATTGTTAATGTATTCTCAGATATAGCTTAATTTTTCATTAAACATTTTAGATTTTTTATATCAAGTCTACTATTTAAAAGTTTTTTTTTTTCTACACCGCGCTGTTGGCAGGGGATTTTATCGCCTCCTTTGCAAAAAAGAAAAAGAAAAAAAAATTAAATCTAACTTATTTTACATTAATTTCTGAACTTTTTTTACCGTCAACTGAAAAATGCAGCCTCATAAACAATTATTTATCTAAGAATGAATTTTGAAAAAGGTTCATTCATAAAGCAAAAGAGAATAACAAACACAACTTAATATTTAAAAAAATATATTGAACGTGATGAAAACATATAAATAGAAACTGATTAGAATTGCAAATATGTAATACAAAGATAACATTGTATTCTAAACGTAAACAAATATATCACGTGACTTGTTTAAAAAAAAATTATTCAATGTCAAATTGATAACAAATTTACATACAATATACTTAAAGGTGATAACAACAAGTGAAAACTTTAAGTGATAATTTTAATTTTGCACACCGGGAAACTTAATTGAAGTCATTGCCTTCTGTATGTAATTTAGTTCGGTGCACACGTGCAATGAACGTACGAAATAACATGACAGTTTTATTAAAAAAACTTTTTTTTTTTTACATTTTTTTTTTTCATTATAGACGTTTATGAAGTTTTTAAATATAAACTCATGATGATATAAGTAATCCCATTTTATATATATATATATAAGCTGAAAGTGTAAAAATCAGATCTATAGTTTAGTTAAATATTTTAATTAAAATTACCAAAATATAGTCATTACCGCATTACAGTTTAAAAATAAGTATATCGCCAGTGGAGTGACGTAAGCTCATAATTACTACCCTGCTAAAAATTCTTGGCCAAGACCTTGCAAGGTCTTGCAAGATGCTTCAAGATTGCAAGATCTTGAACAAATGTTCAAGATCTTGACCTGTTTCTTGCAAGATTTTTTAAAAATCTTGCAAGAATTTTCATGTTTCAAGAAATGTAATTCTTGAGGACCTTGAGGTAGAAAATCTCAAGACTGCAAGAAAAATCTTGCAAGATTTGAACAAAATCTTGCAAGATTTTTTTTTTTTTTAAAAACATTATCAATCTTGATGAATGTATATATACTTCAAGACTGCAAGATTAATCTTTCAAGATGTGATACAATCTTGCAAGATATTTTTTGGACTTTTAATAAATCTTGAAGTAAATAGTGTTTAAGACGAAAAGAATTTTTCTTGCAAGATTTAGTCACAATCTTGCAAGACAAAACTTCAGATTAAAAAAAAAAAAAAAAAAGAAAAAAAAAAAAAAAAAAAAACTTAAACTCATATTGTATATAAATATCAATAATATAATAAAACTGATTCAATTTTCGTATTCCTCACCTCTTTTTACCCCTAAATACCAAATTTCATATTTTTAGGGGTTGAGGGTACTTGGCAGTACAAGTCCAAAGTAGTTACAATGTTATATAGTTCAAAACACCGATTATTAGTATGTCTGTTACAGAACTGCAGTGTTAGGACCGGCACCCATGCGATCACCGAAGTTAAGCAACGTTGATTGTGGACAGTAGTTGGATGGGTGTAAAAAAATTAAAAGTTAAAGCGTTTAAATTAATCCACCGCCAAAATATTTTTTTTAATTCTCTCTTTACATTTCATCACCAAAATGTTCACCAGCTAATGCGCTGCTTATTTATTTATTACAATTTAGGATTTTTTAAAAAAAAAGGTTCAAGATCTTGAACAAGATTTTTTGGTCTAGACCTTGCAAGATCTTGGACAAGACCTTGCAAGATCTTGACACAAGACCTTGCAAGGTCTTGACGAAAAATCTTGTCCAAGATCTTGCAAGGTCTTGCAAGGTCTTGGCCAAGAATTTTGAGCAGGGTATTGAAGCCGGAAATTTGTTAATGTAGGTTACTAAACACACTAAAACAATTTAAGTTTTTTTTTTCATTCTCGTGCAGTAAAATATTTGCATATAGTTAATTTAATGGAAAAGGATGAGTACTGACACTCATGGATACAAAAGTTAAATTAAAACTATTTATTTTGCAATATTATCGTTATTTATTTATTTAAATTTTTATAATAATTCCACTATGCTTCAACCATTGCAAGTTTGTTTTTTTATTATATTATTATTGGCCTAACTTTCAATTGTCATTTCAATTCATGTTTTCTTTTGGGATTCTATTCATTGTTATGCATGGCGCGAGCTACAATTAAAATCATATCTGTCAGTCAATGCAAAATTATAATAATAATATAAATAACACTCCAAAAACAAGTGCATTACTTTAGTTACAAATACTAACTTATTTAAGATATACACTTATAAACTATTAATGGTAACTAAAATAATGCACTTTTGGCAAGTTATTAACAGTAGCTAATTTAAGTTACTTTTGTTTAGTTATTACGCGTAACTAATTTTTCCCCTCCTTCGCTGCTGCGTGCGCTCGCTTCTCTGCTCTTGCTCGTCTCGCTCGCTCTCGCGCCCGCCTGCCTCACTGCACTCTGACCAGCGTGTCCCGCCACCTCTCTCTCTTACGCACACAATTCAACCCGGCACACCGGCACACTTGTTTTTTTATATTCTTCTCTCTCTTTCCCCACATCTTAGCATGCAACATACACGATAATAATTAAAATTCACAAAATATTACGCGTTTTCACAATAAATATAGCAATGATACGTTAATATAAAGTTTTCAATCACATGCATACCGTGACAGACAGTCTATACCGGTCGGAATACACGAAAATAACAAAGACGAAATTAATTTTCATTTACATAATGAATTAAAATGAACGTTTATTTACATTTTAAATGTGTGTATGGTATTCAAACTACCCTAAAACGATAAATACCTTCGTTTGAGACCACATTTTTTCTCATTTACCCGCCATGTCTGCACCACGCACATACCGGCATCTGGCATCATCACATAGTCAGTCCTCATTTTTACGTTTCCTCCTTTCGCCGGACCTAAAATAAAATGTTCCACAAAGTAAACGCATTCTTACACATAAAATTATTATATTAAAACCATGTTTACTTCCCGTGTATTCCATTAGTTTGTGGATTTTTCAAGAGCCGCTTCGCTTGCATTCTTCCTTCTTCTTCGCCATGTTGCTTTCTTTCACTATCCGTATCGTATGTTGTCGCAAGTATTCGGCAGTGATCGTGAAGTTGTGTTTTAAATTAGTTACCGCGGCAAACTTATTTTAGATGGGCGCGAGATTAGACATTGATAATAACTTATTTTAAACACAAAAATATTGCCAACTTATTTAATGCAGAAAAAACGTTTAGCAGCTAAAGTTAGTTATTAAAAACAACTAAAGTAATGCACTATTTTTTTGAGTGAACCTATTTTACGTTAAAAAAATCTATAAAATTCAACTCAATTTATGAAGAAAAAAAAAAAAAAACGTTATCAGAAATAAATATAATAAAAAAAGAGCTTAATTAACGCAATACATATAACTTAATTATAAAAAATTTATATATTTTTTAATAATTTGTTTGAAAATTATATACTATATAATATTAAACTTCTTAAATTGATTTTTACTAAAAATAAATTAGATAAAAAAAGGCTGTGATCGTTTTAATTTTGTCACATTGTCAGTTCAGTGTTTGAAAACTTGCAATAAAGTGGCGGGCATATTTTCACGTTTGATTGCTCACTCAAAAGCTTACAAACTTGATGTCAACTTGGAATTACGTCAGTATAGTGAAAGTGATTTGATTTATAGTATCACCAAACAAGGTTTTTATTTGGAAAAAAAAAAGTTGAAAAATTTAATGAAAGTACAAATATATGCTTTAAAAATGTGGATTTACTTGTTTTTGATAGCAAATTAGGATATTGAGTTGTATAAGTATACGCATATATTGTTTAACATGACATGACAAAGTAATTTGTTTGCTTTATTATTCTTATTTTTAAATACTGTATCAATATCATCATTATTTTAATGAATATACCAACATAGATTGTAATGGGGAATATAGTATAAAAGGCATGCAAATTTTAAGTTTTGTATGAAAATAAAAATCTATTGTTATTATTTATTAATTTTACGTGTAACCGACCTCCTATTATAATATTAAAATTATATATAAAACCACATTTTCTATTGTATTTATTATATTATATTTAGTTTTGTTTATTTCTGTTCACATCACGTATTCAAAGTTTGTGCACGATATCTATTTCATTTAAATATTAAAATATTAATTATTATTTAAATATTAAAATATTAATTATTATTTAAATATTAAATATTACAAAAATTATTGTACAATTTATGACAAAAGTCTTGAGATTTTGAGAAATAATCCTTTGAGTTTTTTATGCACTTCTTTTCAATATATTTTTAATACTAGAGTTATAGTTATATAATTACCTTCAGGTGAGTTTTTCAGTGGTGGTGGTACTGAGACTAGAGGTTCCAGGTGTACATGTGTGACACATAGCAGCAAAGTGGTGCTCGCTAGTAGTAGCAGCGAGGGTAGCCACCCCGCACCCATGCTCCTCACCCTTCTGGAAACATAAAAATGTACTAATCAGTTAACAGTTTGATAAAAATGGTAATGGGTAATGGGATATTTTAATATTTATAAAATTTTAATCTTAGTAGAAATGTACAGAACAGACAATATATAATATAAAATTGTAGTCTATTGTTCCTGTGAAGTTCCTAGAAGATACTGAGTACTCTGTCTGAATTTCTATATTATTGAAAACCTTACTAAAATAATTACACGCATGGCAACCGTGGCCTCTCAACAACAATGAAAAAATGTATTAAAATTTCTTTTGGGGTTAGAATAATATGGGAATTTTTAGTACTTTAGCCTGATGGAAGTATTATGCCATTCTTTATATTGAGCAATGCATTAATTAGAATTTTCTATACGAATACATTGTATTATACTCTGTCATAAGATAACAGTGTGCTTTTATACCACATCATCTTTTATAATATAGCAGCATTTTTTTTTTTTTTTTAGTTATTATATATGCTGCAAATTTACTAACTTCAAGACGAATAATGTTGTATTTTGAAAACGGGCTCACCCAGCATTTGCCATAATAGTTAAAAAAAACTGTAGAAACGTCTAGGCAGTGGCTAAAGTTGATGAAAACTTTATCGCAATTTTCAATGTGAAATAAATTTCATTGTATGAAATGTCCTGTCATTAAAAGTATTAATGACATTAAGTTAATGTATTAAGTTGTCTTGCAATGAAATTTATTGTGCAAGGACAAAACTAAATAGATATAAAAACTAGAACGATTTCATCTACATTAACGCGACATAATTTATAATTTGTTGAATTATGCTGCATAAATACACTGCAGCATAAATGTACGATTCCAACGTAGCAAACATATAAGGACATAAATATAGCATGAATTATGCAATTTATTCCAGATGTGACAATAGAAATTATCACACCATTATTATCATTTTATACCGAAAAAAATTTGCCCAAAGGAGTTTAAATAATTTCTCTGATGGAGAGATGCGGGTTAGAAAAATTCATTAAAAAAAAAGTTGCCGTACAACGTATTATTTTTCCGATACTCGAAAAACACAATAAAAAAACTTAAGTTTTTTCTTGAAATAATTTGAATTTTCCTCTTATTATAAAATGCCATTTTATTTTTTTATTAAATTTGTAAAGGTAAATAACAGCTGTGATAAAAATGACATAATATACCGTATTAGAAAGCTTACTGTTAATTACAACTTCAAAATATAAGAGGAAAATTACTGAAATTAAAAAATAATAATGTAAGTGTCAAAAACATATCAATTAATTTTAATTACATACATGTTATATAAAAACTATTAAAATATCCATCAATCACATACAGTTATCATAAAGTGTCAACAAAGGTGTTTAATTGTCTCACTTGCGGTACATGATAACCTGGTGATAACAATTGTGTAATAATTTTAATATTTTATTTATTTATTTATTTATTAAATTTTGTTAAAAAAAAACCGGTGTGGAAATATTACGTTTTTTTTTATCTTAAAATAAGTTAAAAAATTCATTAATATTATACTATTGTATTTAATTATTAAAAATAATATATATATATATATATATATATATATATATATATATATATATATATATATATATATATATATATATAATTATTACTTTTCATAAAAGTACTGTAAAATGTAATTATTATTTTTCAATTAAAATGATTGGCAATCTATAAATTTTGAGATAAGAAAGTATTAATTTGATTTCAATTAAGATAAAATATATATAAGTTATACGTAAATTAGAATTTTTGCACAACAATATTACATCTTGTGCAACTTGCAATTTTTAATTAAGGCATGTAATTTACATACATATTTTATATACTATACTGTCGTACATATATTCTGTACGTAGATATTTAAATCAATTTAATTTTAATGAACGTATATATTTGTACTATATCATCAAGCAATTATATTTTAATTACATGCTCGTCGTGGCATATAATTACGAGAAAATTATATACACTGAAAAAAAAATATATATCATACTGTTAAAATATATATTTATGCATTTTAACACAGCAAAATACTTTGCTGTTGTTGGGCATCTTATGCATAGCAGAACGGCTTTGCAGTACAGCTTTTCATATCTTTCAGTCGTAAAAAGTAACGTTACTGTACACTGTAAAACATATACACTCTAAAAATTGGTGCATTACTTATGTTACGATCCTAACTTATTTAAGATAATCAATTTTAAGTTATTTTGAGTAGCTAAAATAATGCATTTTAGCAAGTTATTAAAAATAGCTTATTTAGGTTGTTTGAAGTTGATTTAAGCTAGTTTAAGTTATAATAGCTATTGTTAATATAATTTGCTAAAATGCATTATTTTAGCTACTCATAATAACTTAAAAGTGATTATCTTAAATAAGTTAGTATTCGTAACTAAAGTAATGCACCAATTTTTAGAGTGTAGTGGAACCAGATAACGTATATAGTAATTCAGTTTATTTATAATCAGTATCTAGTACTCTCCGTGTAGCTTCGATCAAGTAATCAAAATAATGTAATAACAAAATTTAAGTAATTATATATTTGAAACTCAGTAAATTATTAGCGAGTTGTTTTATAGTTATAAAGTTTTATAGAAAACTTCATTGGTACTTTATTTTAAATCATTAGGTTAAAAACCATATAGCGATACATTTTAAAAATAAGTAAATATTTTCTTTCAACATGAGAGATGAGAGATATATCAGGATCTCTCTCTCTCTCTCTCTCTCTCTCTCTCTCTCTCTCTCTCTCTCTCTCTCTCTCTGCCTCCCTCCATCAAGTAAGCATTAAACCCAAAAACCCAAAATAGTTAAAAAAAAAATCTATCTTTAAAAATACGAGAAGATGTCAATTAAGTTGTCTCTACGGAGATTGTAAGTGATACAATTTTCAAAGATTAATTATTACATTTGTCAAATTGCGTAGAACATATATAATTTAAAGACACAAGTCACAACAAAGAGACAGAATACAAATCCCCTGATGACACATTTAGACAAGACTTTTAAAACATAATGCCACTTTATGAGACTTGAGAGTATTCATAATGTTAGTTTAAAATAAGTGCATAGTAAATAGGGGGTGAGAAAATACGAATGTATGAAATTGATATATATGACTAAATAATAATAATAATGGTAAATACTGTACAGTTTGAAGCAATTTGGAAAACGTTCAAGTTTTTCCCCCCCTTCATGTTTTGAGAAAGAATAAAATACGTTAATAATTCTGCATTTATGTTATTATTTAAGCATAAATGATGCTAAATTAGAACTATATATGCTGTATACCATATGATATTTATGCTATAATTATGTAACATAGTTATTATAAATTATAGCATAAATTATATTGTATGCACTATGCACCAAATTGTGCTGAAAATAGACTAGACTAGCATGATTAATTCGAATTATTTATTAGTCAATTATTATATACGTATTATTATTTTGTAGTTCGTATTTTCTATTTTCATTATTTTTTTTCCGTATTTATATTTTTATTTTTTATTCTCATCTGTAACTATATATAAATGCTGTTCGTAAACCCTGTTCTCTTGCACCAAAAAATGCGCATTCCATTTGGTTAGCCACAGCTGATCGTCATTTTAGGAGCAAAGAACAGGGGTTACGAACAGCATTATAGTCTATATTTCTAATTTTCTATATCGAAAAGTAAAAACAAAAGCTACTGCCACTTTTTTTTCTTTTTGATAAGTTACTGATTTATGACATATAAATAAAGTTCCTTGTATGTAAATAGAGTTTGAGGGGCTACTTCTTCTTTTGCAGACAGAAGGAGGGGGGAATCTCTTTATGTAATTTGAAAGCTTTCAAAAACATTCTCATATAATTAAGCTCTTCGTTTAGGGAATTTTTTTTTTTAATAATTTCTAAAACAGACAGACAGGTTGTTATTAAGACTGTACTTCATTTTGTAATTTAATAATTACACAGTAATTTTATAGCTTTGTAAAATATAACATTGACATATATATGACATTATTTATGGTTTTCATATCAAATATTATAATATAATAACATAGCCTATAGGGAAATATACATCTAGTGTATTAATTAAAATGTTAGTTTTAATTTAGTATATATATATATACAACAACTATTATTTAATTAACGTAATTGAATATGTTTCATTTTTTATATATTATACTTGTTAACATGTAGATCAATAAAAAGTATTCTCATTATTTCACACTAATAAACACTATTATATTATTATTATATAAAATTTTATCTTATATATTGGCTTTTATAGAAATGAAGGCTTTGAATAACGCGATCCTTTATAATGCATTTCCCCATAAGGGAATACAATAAATTTACTTTATATATATACACGCACTGTTTGCCCACAATTGTGATAACATATTTTACTATTTAGAGATTTGTGCTTAATTTTCTATGTTATTGTTGTGAGGAAAAGTTGCGCTTTATAGGGTGCTTGCATTTATAAAAAAAAGTCGTCGCCATACGTGAGCTCTAAATAACATGGGCCAGAATAGGAAAAATGACACAGTTTGCCAGTTCAAAAATACTGAATAGTATTTTTTAGGGGTTTCAAGTATGCGAGAAAAACAGCAATAATAAAAATCAATAATTTTCCAAAGAAAATGACCAAAAACAACGTTTGTCCTATGCTGAGTAATGCTATTCATTTCACCAGTCTGGCATCGAAGCGTATATATTCAGCATGACGCCATTCGTTTATACCCTATATTCATGTTAATATTATGTCTTATCTAGTTTGTTTTTATCGCCTTTAATAATCCCTCAAAGATGATAAAAAAAAGGACGGGAAAAAAAAATAAAAAAAAATAAAAGGACGGGGAAAAAAAGGACGGGAAAAAAACATAGAAGTCAAATGTGACATAATGATTGATTTTCTTCTTTTTTCATCTTACATAAATTATTCTTTTAAATTTGAAATGAAATGTTACAATACAAACAATATTCTATACGAAAAAGTTAATCTTTTGTTTAATCTCAATGTAGATTTCGTTGTATAAGGTAGCGGTAAGAAATAACCAAAGTCGATTATTACAACAAAAGAGAAGTACTCGTCGGAAAGTGAGTATAGTTCTAATTAAGTTTGAGGTTGCAAGATTTTTTTTTTTTACTTATACCTTAAAGTTTCTATATATATACGGTTGGCTTTTTTATAATACACTTATCAAAATTCTAACCGTAATCAAATCATCCATGAGTTCTTAGTTTTAACTTTTCCATTTCTTAACCGTAAAAATATAGGAGGAAAATTATAAATAATATAAAAAATAATAACAAAAATTGAATTTGTAAATTAAGAGGTCGTTTTACTCTCTATACGCTGTCTGCTCGCTGTCCATATAACTCAATGTAATCGTACTTCCACGATTACTCCGCAACCACTCACCATGAGGTGTCAAATTTTTAACATATCATTACAATAATATTATCTATACAAGTGCCCATCGTAGAACTTTTTGATATCTTTTCCCATTCTGTTTTTACCTAACATATTTAGATTAACAGATTTTACGATTTTACAGTAAAATGTAAAATAAATAAAGAATTCATTATGCAACTATTCTGTTATTATGATTGTTTATTGGCAGTAAAAAAATAATCTTAAAAACACAAAAAAAAAATTTGATGACAAACAGCAGTACATATTTTATGAACATGCAAATTCTTTCTTTATTTTATTTTTTATCAACATAAAAAAACATTTGCGTGTTCAAAGTGCACCATAATGTTTTTGACCTCATATATTTATACTCCCTTTAATGTCTACCCCTTTTAAGTGCACACAAATACTGTATAATATACGTAAATAGCATGACATAATGCATTACATGTTATCGCGACATTGTTATGGTATAATGTAGAGGGTTGGAGTGAGACAGGTTTCCGTATACTGTGACCTAGTATAATAAAAATAATATATTGCCTACTTAGAAAAAAAAAGTCAATTACTAATGGAATTACAGTTTTATTGTAATATACAGTAAAGTGTTTTTATTTTAGTTTTCTAAAAAAAAAAAAAAAAAAAAAAAATGCATTGTTTTATATGCGATTATGATAGTATTTTAATATTTTCTGTAATAAATTGCCAACTTTGGGGGCAAAAATGGAAAGCACAATTTTTATACTATTATTTTTACATGGAGAGAGAAGAGGTGTATTTCCGGTGATTACAGAAAAATTACTTAATTTTATTGAGCATTATTGAAAATGTAATAAAAAAAATTACTTTCTCCTACTTCAAGACAAGATAAAAAATAAAGCTTTTATTATTTCAGATTTTTAAATAAAATTATTGTCTTAAATTCTAATCAAATTTATATTGAGATACATACTTCAATGTAAGATATATCAGGTGAATTTGCTATTTTCAAAGTAAGAATAATGTTCGTAAAACCTGGTCCCTTGCTCCCAAAAAAATGCGCAATTCCATTTAAAAAGCATTAGGCGATCGTCATTTTTTTGTGGTTTGGGGCACGAAAAACAGGGTTTAAGAACATCATTAATAAAAGTTTTACATAGACTGAAATTTAAAAAAATAGAAACAGCAGGATAAAATTTATATCATTGATTTCACTGTATTATAAAAGAAATTATAGGATATAAAATATATTCACTTGCAGAAAATAAAGAAGAGTAAATGAATATACATTTATAGTCTGCAAACCTTATTGTTATCATTGAATCTTTGACATTTAAAAAGTCAT